>OX382335.1:10342079-10942079 GCA_947507615.1 Hemithea aestivaria
TGTTATCAAACGTTCTTTTATCAATATAATAGTTATAAGTAGGTACCTATATAATATGTATCTCAATCTCAGGAAATAGATAAAGGTCCTACGTATTGCCTTTGTCCGATAAAATGATAATAAATGTCATGGTCATTTTTCGCACTGATTGCGGATATTATACTAATGTTAAGGATGTCCTATAGATTCTAAATGTTATTTTTGGCCAAATTGTGACCAACCCAGGACGAGCTTATTAATTTTTTTGCATTAGCAGCACCTGCACCTACAGAACTTACTATAAAGGAGAAAGAATGGATGGGAGGTTATATTTATAATAACAATTTTAAAAATGTACTTATGTAACCTTATATTGTTTTAGGAAAGTCATACCATCATGGGTCCTCCTTGTGATTCACATTTTAGTAAATTTATAGAATAGCCGAGCTTTACTGAAAAACTCAGCTCTCTTTACTCTTTCAGACATTTCAATTCTATGCAACGAATTATAATGTCCGGATTAGGTAGGTAATTTACTGTGTTTATTGGATATTTAGTTCAAAAACCCTGGAGAACAATTGAAGATCATGAGGGCGTTGTTCCACGCTTATCTATGCAAGTCAACGTCATCAGCCGGCACTATAAACCCGACACTAGATTGTTATCATAATCTATTGACAAATTCATGGAATTATCTTTCAATACACGAACAAAAACAATGATTGATTTGCTACTGAACGTGTGAATCTATAAATGCTTGAAAAGAGAATAAGTTTACACGTGTTCAGGTATAGGTTGTCAGGTGTTCAGGTACTTTTTGCACACAAAGGCTCGCGAAAAGTTCTAGAATCAACTCAGAAACTTTATGAAGGAAAGGAAGTATTTTTTAATGAATAGCAAGAAATTGGCAGGAGTACCACGGATGGTTAGCATTCGCAGTACGCGTATAAAATCATGGAGCTATCCGCAATCATTTCAACTGCGTTCTAAATCAGGCGTTTGGCTGGCCGTGCGGTAACCGCACAATACATAGATACGCAACCATGAATAAATGGCTAGATGAAATTGTTAGAAACATTCAACTTTTTCTACAGACATTTGGCCACCGCCACCGCTGATTAAACCACGTGTCCCGAGTCCCGACCACATTGGTTCATGATACAGCACATGTTCTAGAAAAGTCGCATCAATTGTAATGTAGCCCCTTGTTGAGCTCATTAAGGAAACATATGAGTTTGTATCACGCGTGGACGCTGCTCATGATTTGTTGCTATAAACAATGACAGGTTTTTATTATGTAGTTTTTACTAGCAATGTTTAAGGCATTCTATGTAGAGGAAAAGTTTTGAGTTAAGCGAGTTAAAATTATAAATGACTACATTATTATCGTATCGTATCGAAACAATCGTAGGACTGAGTGTAAAAGCAGTTTTTACTCGTGATAGGTAATAATTATTGTATAACGATACAATATTTTGTACTTATATGTAAGTTCAAGTGGATTATCTAAATTTGGGACAAAAATATTCCTTACTAAAATATTGAGATGGCCAGTATTCTACCGAGGAGAAAAATTAAAAAGAAACAGAAATTATTACTATGAAATAAAGCTTATAGCAGTAGTGAAAGTGCATCATACGAGTAGCTTATACGTAAAGCTAGGCAAATCCGGCTCGAAGGACCATGCAAATGTTACCTACTCTTTTTGTTTGGAAACTTAAATTAGGATTACAAGTAGGTACTTATATTGTATGGACTTCGTGATCTATCTAAAAACTTTGTAGTTTCACGACTGACTAATGTGTGCAATTTAACTAACAACATACTTGTTATTATGTTTAACAATCCGTAAGCAGAAAAATAAGTATACAACTTCACAAAAATAGTCACGACATGTCATATAATGACATCTATCATCTACTAAAACGTTACATAACATATCTATTTACGAGTATAAGTAGATATTAGATGTATGTAAAAATATACAGTGTTGTAGAGTTGTAGTCACTCGAAGAAAGATAGGATACTTTATATTCATAACAGCCTTGCACTCGAAGTGACTCTTATACAAATGTTTTGTTTTTAGCATAGACTTTCATACGAGCTCTAACCACTATTCCAAACGCCATCATAAATCTGGTTTAGAAAATACAATCAAAATTGTGACCAAAATTATTCTACTTTCTCTTTAAAAGATTTTAACAAAACTAAGAACTTATGTTATTACATATATATGTATTCATTAAAATTTTAAAAAGTTCTAGCAATACATATTTGCAGTTTGATAGTAGCATTCCCTTCTTCAAATAAGACTTTTCGTAACATTCTGTATAAGGTCTAGGCTACTACTTATTGTTGATAGTGATCAAAACCAGGGGGCGTTTTATCCCGCCTTCTAGGTTTAGTCTGCTACATCTATGTGTCTACCATCACGTGGGATCGTAATCAAAGTAACCTATAATTCATAAAAATACTCACAGTATCTGTATCTCCCCTGAGCCTGGACATAGCTGCCATAGCCTCATGGAAGCGTCCCCTCCTCGCCAGCCACGTGGGACTCTCCGGTGAGAAGCACAACGCGAGGAACGCCAGGGCTGGCAGCAGTATGGACAGGAAGGCCACCGTGCGCCAGTCCAGCGCCACCCCTAGCGCGTATACGTATAGCACGCCGAGAGAGTACGCTACGAACGGTGTCCCGATGAGAAGACCTCGCAACCGAGGTTCTGCTATCTCGCCTAAGTATACCTGAAATTTGAGGACGTTGATAGTTTTTGTGTGAAGCTTTTCGCTTTTAGGGTAAATGTTTTTGAAGTGAAAACTTCTTTAGCGGCGCTGAGCACTTTTTTTTGTATGGGTAAAAACTTTCAAACTCGCGTCAGGGTCACGTGATGCTGATCGAAAAAGCGTAAGATCGAGGGGAAGGGAGAGGAACAAGTATCTCCCACTCTTTCTACCGTGCTTGAGTGTGCTGCTCTGTGAATTTGGTTTAACTATGTCAAATGATCGCAATTTTAGCACAACGAAATACAAAACTACTATTGATGCGGTCTTTATTAGACACTTAAATAGGTTCGAATCAAAACTGTTTGTTTCTTACTTCAGTTATCATAAACCAATTGTATCAGTTGTAAAAATTTGCGATGATGATTCTGATAATAACGATGGTGTAAAAGTCGTCGAAATTATGGATGGAAGTTGATTTTTCTGAGAGATAAAATTTAATGTAATATATAAATAACGATATAATATTATAAATAACAACATATAAATTGTCATATTTGTGTACGATAGCGCAATAAATAAACATTGTATTCTACCTCATAAATGATAGTAGTTTTACCGGGGGTAGACTTCCTTTGCAGGAGGTCGTCTAGGTGGGTACCCCAACAGTGCCAGTTATTCTACCGCCTGAGCAGTGATGTGCAAACATTACTGTGCTCCGGTAGGAGGGCACTGTAGCTAGTAAAATTACTGGGCTAAAGAGTCTTATTTTTTTGTAAAATAGTTTTACAGAATGGGCGCCTGAAGATGGACGGGGTCACCGAGGCCAGCTTCGAAAGTTATGGCGCGGTATAACGACAGAAGTCAGGAGGTAAGAGGCGTTTACTCTTTTAGGATAGTTTTTTTTTGGAAGACATAACAATACTTTGCAACTTCTAATAGTGAGAGCAACATAATAGGATTCAAACCAATATAACTTTGTATTTTTTTTTTTTATAAAGTGGCAAATGCCTTTATTAAGAAAAACAAACTAACAATACTACAGCTATATCAATACTTTGTATCAAGTGTCTTCAAATGAAATCGTCAAGTGCCATTAATATTAATGAAGAATTATCATAATGTAACTTAAGCCATCAAATGTCAGAAGCTAAATGAAACAGAATACGATTGTCTTGATAGGTCTACACGTGATACACCTGCACGTGCGATACGAGAATAATTATTTTATAATTGTCATGGCATTATAATTTATTGTTAGAGACGGACACACAAGCAGACGACCCGGCTGTTTCACACTCACTTATAGACGCACAGCTATCTGCACAGTTATATTAAAAATCGAAACTATACACTTCTTAAAATGCTTCAGTCTTTGTGTATAATATTAATATACCTGTCAGGTCATAAGTATTGTCACACAGTAAAAACTTTTCTTTTAGAATGCTGGCCACAAAAAAGTTTATTGAATTCGAATTTCGAATTGTTCATGAAAATAAAAATGTATACTTTTTAGAATTTTACTCATTTTTAAATATGGAGTGGACGCTTAAAGAAGACCGTGTTGCAGTTATTGCGTTGATCGTTGCGGTTACGCGCCAATTCAAATTTTTGACATACTGAAAAATTTGAATATAACCAAAAGATTCGTTTATCGTACCATCAAACGATACAATGAAGACTCTAGTGTAGATGACAGGTCAAGAAGTGGTCGCCCTCGGTCTGTTAGGACTCCAGCAGTGATAAAAGCTGTGAAGGCGCGAATTCAAAGAAATCCCAAACGTAAGCAGAAACTGTTGGCCCTTCAGATGGGGTTAAGCAGAACCACGGTGAAAAGGGTGTTAAATGAAGACTTAGGGCTTCGGGCATATCGAAGAAAAACAGGATATCGTTTAAATGCTCGTCTAATGGACCTGAGACTGAAGAGATGCCGCGCTTTGTTGAAGCGGTACGCGAGAAAAAAATATCGAGAAATTCTTTTTTCGGATGAAAATATTTTTACCGTAGAAGAGAGCTACAACAAACAAGATGATAAGGTGTACGCACACAGTAGTGAAGAAGCGAGCAACCGTATTCCGCGTGTCCAACGAGGTCATTTTCCATCCTCGCTCATGGTATGGTTGGGAGTTTCTTATTGGGGCTTAACAGAGGTACATTTTTGTGAGAAAGGTGTAAAAACGAATGCAGTTGTGTATCAAAATACAGTCCTGACGAACCTTGTGGAACCTGTTTCTCATACCATGTTCAATAACAGGCACTGGGTATTCCAACAAGATTCGGCGCCAGCTCATAGAGCGAAGAGCACACAAGACTGGCTGGCGGCGCGTGAAATCGACTTCATCCGGCACGAAGACTGGCCCTCCTCCAGTCCAGATTTGAGTCCGTTAGATTACAAGATATGGCAACACTTGGAGGAAAAGGCGTGCTCAAAGCCTCATCCCAATTTGGAGTCACTCAAGACATCCTTGATTAAGGCAGCAGCCGATATTGACATGGACCTCGTTCGTGCTGCGATAGACGACTGGCCGCGCAGATTGAAGGCCTGTATTCAAAATCACGGAGGTCATTTTGAATAAACTTTATTGTCATAAGAATCTATGTTTTGTTAAGTTCATTTTGGTATATAAATGGTTACATAATAAATAAACTTGTTCCAATAATTTTATATTAAACATGTGACAGAATTTATGACCTGACTAGGTATTATGCCACCTACATTTTTCCCTAAAATAGAAAAAAAAATATTATTATTTATTTATTTTATTATTATTTTAGCCATTGTCGTCCCACTGCAGGGCAAAGGCCTCCCTTCCCTCCTTCCATTCCTCACGTGCAAGGGCCATGGTTTGCCAATTGGGACAAAAGGAGTCCAGTTCGTCTCGCCATCTCCGCCTGGGTCTGCCGCGGCGTCGTTTAACGGTGTTGGGCATCCACTGAGTGGTACGCTTGGCCCATAGCTCGTCCGACATGCGGCAGATGTGACCTGCCCAGGTCCATTTCAAGCTGGCAGCTTTTTGACCGACATCAGCAATTTGAGTTCTGGAGCGCAGTTCACTGTTTCTAACTCGGTCTGACAATTTAAGCCCCAAGATACTGCGCTCCATTGCTCGCTGACAAACCCCGAGAGTGGATTTTTGACGATCAGTCAAAGACCAAGTCTGAGCACCGTAGGTAAGGATGGGGAGAATGCACACGTCCATGAGTTTTCTCTTAAGAGTGAGAGGAAGGTTGCCCTTAAAAAGATCTTTCATGGACCAATAGCTCCTCCAGGCGTTTTCAGTGCGTCTTGGAATTTCTTTGTCTTGTCTCGCCTGGAAGGAGACTATTTGGCCCAGGTATAAGTACTCCTGGACGTATGCTATTTCCCCACCGTTGATGTCGAGCTTACGTTTTGTGCTGTTAGTCATAAGCTTGGTCTTTGACATGTTCATCTCCAGTCCAACTGCGAGGCTTGCGTGGTTAAAAAAAAAAATTAAAGACTGAAAATTTGTGGCGAGAATCGACCGTTCAGTGATTTCAAGTGGGCGTTGTAAAAGGAGAATGCAAACAAAACAATTTGTTCTAATTCGCGGGCTGTCACCACTCATTAGAAGATTAATGAGTGGACGTTTCCTGGTGGCTCTTCAGATTAGTTGATAAAGCACATGTGGCACTCGATTGTTTTGCGGCTCTACAACTCGTGGATTTTATCTATAGATGTAGTATACGAGTACCTACCTACCTACTTATTACTAATTTCAATCTATGCGCATAATATTCAGCTCCTCCAGCCAGATGCCAAACGCTTGTGGCTAACGGTAAAAATGTACCTACCTATTGGAATGACGATGGTTATTAGTGTTTTCACAGCGATTTTACTCGTGTCAATCCTGAACATTTTTTAAGCGTTAGCACAAGAGTTTAGCGTTTGGCTAGAGGGTAGAGCTTTGTTTGATTATTGCAATGGAACTCTTGAGTAAGAAGCGTTGGTGCACCTAGAATTTTACATCATTGTGAAATCTTGGGTGGTACTGTAGGTACTTATTATGTATGTAAGAATGTATATTCGTAGGGGCAGCGTCTTAACATCAGGAGAGCGTCGTGCTCGTCTTCTTCGTTGTACTTATAAAAAAAGTCTGCTACAATCTACGGCAGACACAAATCACGTCGTTTAACATCACGCTAGATCGTGGTTAAAGGCTAACCTATACCTAATGAGTGACAAAAAAAGCGAAACTATAAGGCTTTCTTTTTGACTACTGCTGTCTAAAAACGATCAAAGTAACGAACCTGCGAAGGCGCAGCCATGATGCCGACAGCGAAGCCGCACAGCACTCGGCCCAGCAGCAGCAGCCCGTGGTGTATGGATGTGCCGATGATGATCCACCCCACGATGAGCGGTAGGATGCAGAGCTGTAATGTCCGCCGCCGCCCGAACGCTTCCATCACCGGCCCGGAGAGCAAGCTGCCGAGCGGCGTTGATGCTGAGTGGATACTGGCTGTGGGGACAAAATGCTGGTTATTTATTCCATCATACTTCATTTGACTTTTATAAAGAGAAGTAGGAAGACAAGCACGATGCTTTCCTGATGGCAAGCCTGATGGTACTTTTAATTGGGGTTTCTAGTTTCTACGCCGACAGAACAGGTTTAGCCTAATTAAACTTATAATTTTGTCAGAGTCAAGTCATAATCACAATGTAACCTAAGTGTAGTTCCAGGATAACTACGAGGCCTGCAATACAACCTAACGACTGCATCACATGCCTTAAGGAACAATTTGGAATTAGCTGAGAATGGCGGACCCTTAATTTTATTTTGGGGTAACAGTCATTATAGCTAGTATATATATCTATAGTTTCAGATCTGAAAGTTCAATACTTTCTACCTTTCAACTCTATCGCTTTACTAGTTTTGGTGTGACGAGATAGTAAATATTCTAAATTTGGCATTGATTCGTTATCTGCCGTATGAAAGTGAAAAGTGATAGGTACCAGGAACTAATTTCAACTATTAATTTTGTTAATCGACGACGATGATTGACGTATAGTAGGTATGACTAAAACTTTTTATCAGATTGAGGAAATTCCGACCGAGGCGTGCTAAGCAGAAAGTGACGTGTAAATTGTAATGAAAATGCGATAGGTATACGTATTTAGGTATATCTAATATTCATTTAATACCAAAATTTTTCGTCATGACTAAGCGACGTGTTGCAAGAGGTTTTGTAATGGAAGAAACGGTGGTTTACATCACATTAATTTTATAAAAGAAAAAAATGTCTTTTGTGATGTTGTCATTGCTTCACGTCAATAGACCTGAAATTTAGTAGATATGCCCTATTCAACTCTATATTGGGCGTGATTGAATTTTCTTACGCAGCCTAAAGGTGCCTTTCCACCAGAGATGTGCTATGCAGCTATGCTACGAAGATGTGAAGCTACGCTACGAAAATACATAGCTTAGTTGAAACTATGTAGCTGTGCGAGGAAGATGCGCTATGTACATGTGCAGCCGCGAGGCAGCTGTGCGAGTAATATGCGTAGCTAACATCGCAGTTGCCATAGTAACGGCGCGGCGGCGGAAACAACACGCATCCATAGCGCGCATCCGTAGTTTGTATCCGTAGCACGCATCCGTAGCACGCATCCGTAGCACGCATCCGTAGCAAGCATCCGTAGCACGCATCTGTAGCACGCATCCGTAGCACGCATCCGTAGCACGCATCCGTAGCACGCATCCGTAGCACGCATCCGTAGCACGCATCCGTAGCACGCATCCGTAGCACGCATCCGTAGTACACGTCCATAGCACGTACAAGAAACATAGCTTAGCTGAAATCGTTTCCACCAGTGCTAAGCTATGTGCACCAATGAATATGATTGGTGGATTTCAAACGCATCCATAGCAACGTAGCATAGCATGATGTAGCATTTCTAAATTTGTACCTGCCTATTTTGTGGACATATGGGCCGAGGGTCCGAAATAAATGATTTTTTTTTATTTGTAGCACATCTCTGGTGGAAAAGCACCGTAAAACCGCCTAGCTTAGCTAGTACTACAAGCCTAGTTCTTAGTAAGTACTAAGTATTATAATGCTGTTTTTTTCTCAGTCATATTTTTGCGACAGGAACTTACCAATCCACGAGCCCATTTCATCGTCGATCCTCATGGTAGTGTTTTCATCTCTGAGCTTAGGTAACGCCACCGCTGAGAATCCTATTGGGTGTCCTGCACCCGCCGCTATGATGAGCACAGCACATGTTATGAGGCACTGGAAACGAGGGCCACATTATTGTTGTTATTAAACACCAATTGTATTCAATTTCTTTTATGGGCTGAATGATGCGATCGATTGAAGCATGGAAATATTGAGTCGTTGGTAGGTATCTTATTATATTTTTATAGCTATGGTATCACTGCGGCCATGGTTGACCTATGTGATAAACCTGCACATATGAACGTAAAGTATATTTATCAACAAAGCGAAATTATAAGGCTTAGGTACCAATAGGTACCATAATGCACGGCTATTTCTATGTTGGTAATTATTAGGTTCAAAGGTAATTTTCTGAATAATTCAGAGCTTAAAAAGAGTGTGAAGTAAGTCGTTATGTAAAAAATATTAAACAAGAGTTTTCTGTAAAAAGGTGAACAAAAAAAATTTGCTCATTTGAAGGTAGGACTTCGCCTGGCATTGCCCCCTCCAATCGTCCAACGAACCCGAATTTCAAATGTGAAATTTCTTTGCCCGCTACAAAAATAAACTAACTACTAAATGTGTTGCTAAGGAGTAATTTAGACATGCCAGCTTTAATTGAAGTCTTGCCAATCTAGCCTCAGGCAAAAACGAGTTCGTGTGTTAGAATTGACTTTAATGACCGCTATCAACTCTAATATTCTATAATGAGAAACGCAACTTCATCTTGTTTTTATGCAACTCTGTTCTAGGTATGAGTAAAATGTGGAGCTAATTTTATGTAATCAACCAAATGTAATAGGATAATATTATGCCTAATATACGAAAGCGTTCTCATAGTTCCAACATTCCTACTAATAAGTATAAGTATTTATAAGTAGATGTTGGTAATTTTTTCACGTCTAAATGGGAGGACTGATTGAACTAAAATTTTGTTTATAGATTAGCTTAGACCCTGGAATATCTTACCTACTGTACAGCGCTGAACCGCGAACTCTACAAATTGAACATGTTCCATAGAAGCATATTTTGTGCATTACAACCCTAAGTACCTACCTACATAGGTGTAACTCGTAATATGTATACTACCAAAACCTTTTGTACCTACTTCACCCACTTGTCTTTGTTTTGTTTACAGGCTACAGTCCCCTGTCTCAACAAGTCATCTAATTACCACCATACATTCCATGGTAGCTATTAGAGGGCCGGTAGTGGAATATTATGGAACTTGATACGCATATGGCTCATAGCTCATACACAATTATGAGAATGCGGGTGCGGTGTGCGGACTCGGTAAATCAGGCTCGATAAACTGCTATAGAAACAGTAAACAGACGTCAAACAAGTAGAGTAAGTACAGTGTTGCCTCGTCAAGCTCAAAAAGTAACGTAAATCGTTACTTTTACAAGGAAGGTAACGCATTTTTAAATTTTCATATTTAATTACAATACTCATCAATTTTAATATACGCTTTCTTATTCATTCACATTAGTAATTATTTCTTCAGTTTTCAGTTTATTACCATAAGAACTTGTAAAAAATCTTGCTACTAAACTAGATCTCTGTTCAATCAACTTTACTATTATTTACCATTACAAAGAAAATTCATTCATTTTTAGTTCGTTTTAAAATAGAAACCGATGTGCAGAAAAGTAATATGAAAGTAACTTATCTAAACCAGTAACGTAAAGGGTCAAAACGTAACGCAAAATGTTACAAAAGTAACGTTCTGGCAAAGCTGGTAGATTATCTCTACCAAGTAGAGCCTATGTGTGTGTTGCATTATATAGGTACCTACATAATGCAACTTTTTAACGCGTCAATGACATGTGGAGTGTACCTAGCTGTTTAGTTTTAAAATCATTGCTGTAGATGCATCCTGCGTATTTGCTCACATACCTAATACCTACTTTGAACTAATGCAAATCACGAATAATTTTGATACCGCTAGCAAAAAGTCAATAAGCGCGGTGTGCTTAGATCTCATAAAATATTATGTCGATATATTCTAGAATGTCGTATTTAATAACTTTACAAATTATAACGATGCAATTAAGGATAGCCTAGGCAGTGAACTGGAATTAAGAACTCGGTGAGCCTAGGTCTTCATGCAACGTTTAACCTGCAACCTGCGCTTCGTAATGATCATGCTTAGGTGTTAAGTCCTATAATATGACCATTTATAGCATAATTTGGAAAGTTGTATGTATTTCCATACAAACTAAGCTTTCAATTTTTATACCATTTTATAATTATATATACCAATAAGTCATCAAGCTCTATTGCTAGACTGACCTTATCTAGCAATCTATTATATCATCATTCAACACCTTTTTTATGTGAGTATGTCCCTAAAAGCGATAGATATACCAATTTCATAAAATAACGCTTTGTATAGCTGACATCGAGGTCAATAAATTTTGCAATAACTTCGCTTATTGCAAGATTTTCTGTGACATTTAGTTTTGCCCATAATTGATATAATGTTACCAGTTACCACCCGCGCTGTTAGCTCCTATAGTCAAGGTGATTGTTAGCTACTAGTATAATTTACTTTACTTAAGTGATGAAGCTCAAAAAACTCATGAATTAACTAGCTGCGCCCGGCGGTTTTACCCGCTGTATTGTAGCCTATATGTGTTATTCCAGAGTCTAAGCTACCTCTACCAAATTTCAGCTCAATCGGTCCCCCGTTTAGGCGTGAAGAAGTAACAAACATACACACTCACTCACAAACTTTTGCATTTATAATATTAGTCTGATAAGATATAAAAGAGTTAAGATTATGGATCAAGCCTGAAATATGCACCGCTAGGTAGAGTTCTCCAAGCCCTAAAATGCAGATCTTTACCGATAAAATGTTTGTGACAGTAGAGCGGGATAATTAATCGATGCGATCTTCGAAATGATCTGGATGCGAGCTTCTCAGGATGATGGTTATTATGGAACAATTACAGCGTTATTATTTATTGTACAGTCAACTACAAAGAGATGTATCCATGTTAGTCTTACAAAATGAAGGAACTTTTAGTATGCAAAAATTATTTACCCTTACTTCGTGACATTTTCAGTATCCACCAAATCTTATACTATATTCGATTCATTTTAAATGCTATTATTATATATGTATCACCTAAGGAAAAGTAGTGGGATACATCATTGTTGCATATTAAACGAGAAGATGATAATATAAAATTTGATTGCTACTAGAAATGTCACGAACCAAGGGTAGTTCATTGTGGCAAATGAAAATTTACTTCATTTTGTATGCCTAACATGGATACATCTCTTTGTAGTTGACTGTACCAGGTTTTAAGTCAGATCCACATATTATATTATGATGGTATGTATTTTATGCACTCATGAATCTTATTTTTTATTTATTTAGTAGGTACGTACCTACATTATATACGTAGGTTTTCGTGGCTAAGTTGTCGTTCTATTTGCATACTATTCTATTTGCGTATGTAGCACATTAAATTGTTATTTCGTATATAATATAGTTGTTATCGGTGGAACCGGTTAATAGATCTATCAATAATTGCGAAATGTTTGTACGTAGTAATTAGTAATAATTTCTATTCTTTGGTTTGTATAAATTGTCGTTTCCAAATTTAAGGCAGATTAATATTATGCTTCTGTAAAACTTTTTATAAGTAGGCTCATATAGCATTGTAGAAAAATAAAATATAAGTAAATAAATAAATATGCCTACACAAAAAAGTTTGTTTTATCGTTCCCACGTAGTGATTTCTTTTTATTTCTAAGAAAGGATTGAGATGGGATGAGCAGCTACCTGTCTTGAGACCGCTTCAAACCAGTTTTTGATTATCTTCAATTCACCACAAACTACAATACCAACTCAAAGAATGCTAAGATTTTTTATTCCTTCGACATCATGTCTACAGTACACAAACTTGGATGACTGACAATCGAAACAGGTAGGTTATTTTTTACCTATTTTTTGTAAGTAGGTATATGCTTACGCCAATATTACCTGGTACTTTTTTATTCAAGAGATACAAAGTGCAAAGTCCTACACCTACGAGAAATTGTGCTGCGCTCGTCATTCATAGTAAGTAGATAGTTATAAAAATATTTTAAGTCTACTTAGTCTAGTAATTTCCTTGGCCACTTCATCCTTCCAACCAGAGAGAAACGTAGCAGAATGGGAAACGGTGTGGTTGTTGTCCCAAACGGAATATCACAAAGAAAAAGCCGACCAAACTACACCACTCCATGTCCACTCCTAAACTATGAGAACGATCTGTAAATCAATAATACTCGTATCCGAAATCTATAGAATAGCTTTACCTGGTTGAAAACTCCTTTAGACGACGAATATGTTTCCCCTTTAATGTACGGCGGGAGAGTGGCTGTGGAACTGATGCTTCTGAGGAAGCTCTGCAGGGCTTCGTAGTCATCTTTCTTCTTGTTCTGGCTGTATGTGAGTTTGGACGACTTTGTCTTGTCGCCGTTGAGCATTGCTTCGTGCGCCCCATCGCTGTTAAAAATTTAAAATTAATTTAGTTAGTCAAATTATAGGTCCTAAACATGGACGAAGAAATATTACTGGTAGGAATGTAATGAGAAGTACTACTACTATACTAAAGTATGTCACGCGAGTACATTCGCAGATGATATCTGTTAGATATATCGTAAGATACTTTTATTACATGCCTTTAATTGTGGTAGAGTGCTGGAATGGAGTTTTTTTTTTTTTTTATGTGATGAAGTAGAAGACGAGCAAGACGCTCTCCTGATGTTAAGAGATAACGGCTGCCCATAATCAGTACAGTGTTACCTAGGATTTCACAATTATGTGAAATTCTAGGAGCACTGCACCAACGCTTCTTACTCAAGAGTCATAAGATGTTAAGACTCTTTAGCCCAGTAATTTTATGTCACATAATTTAAAGTTTAAAGCACTGCGATAGGTCAATAGTCAATTGTAGCCTAACGACTAACTCTAGCCTTTACAGTCGTTATGGAACACGAACTGTCTATTATTTTTCTTCTCTCTGTCTTTCTTCGTCTATCTTTTTATAGCGATTTTCTATAAAAGTTTACAGTTTATCAATATAGATAGGTACTTATTTGGACTACCTATTACCTATTCATAATTCGTAGTTGATAATAAGACATCATTTAATATGAATCTATTAATAAAATAGACTGGTTTCGATATTCTTATTACTGTAGAGCGAAAAACACGTATTTTCGGATTTGGCTCAATATTATCAAACATGACTTGCAATTTGCATCATCTGTTTCTCTAGCTCTGCTATACCTATATGTAGAGTGTAGAGGTATACAGACATATGTATCACGCAAGAAAAAATCATAGTACATCACATATTATGTAAGTACCTACACTCCTAGGTAGCTATGCAGGTAGGTGTATATTTCGTCAACCGATTTTCACCTTGGCAAAGAAAGCCAATGCCAAAATAGATGTTCCCAAATCTTTTACTATCCCAAAATAGCCGGTACAGAACACATTTTGCACGCAATTAGGTAGGTACGTTCAGACGGTAAAATAACCGTCAATACCTATATAATTTATTAAATAATAAATATATTGTATCCGGATTATTTTATAATTGTCAGAAATTGCGCCTTAGTTTTAGAATCTGTTTAATTTTACCTACTTTGTTTCCATGAAGATTCGTTGGGAAGGAAATTTTGGCTACATTTTAAAAGTTTTGTGAAAATTGTACTTACAAATTTAAGAAAAGACGCTATAAAATTTCAATTTTATAATAGGTATTGGCCAAGTTGTACCTACTTATAAACTTTGCTTATATTATTAACACATACATATATAAGTACTTATATTATAATCGAAGAGCATATCTTCCACTTGTGATGAACAGTGTGACATTTCAAAAAATGTTGTAATATTACAAAAAATACTTTAACGATAAAAAGTTCAAGTTCGTTTTGTAAATTTACTCTTTGAGGTGTCACTTGTCACACGACTATCATCGAAAGTGGACGAATTATACACGTATAATATTATGTAGATACTTTGTTATGACTCATTAAAGCGTATTAACAAAAGATGTTTTAATTTTTTAAAATATTAAACTAAAAAATAATAAACGTTATGCAAATAGATAGATAAGTAAGGGATTATCAGTACCTATATGTAGTCATAATGACGCGTTTCAGTATTTGACACAGTGACACAGATTAGTGTCGTAAATGGAGCGGACCTATTACCTCTATATCTATCTATAGGTACATAGCGTAAGGCATAAATCTAGCAAACCTATTGTACATAGATGAACTGAGATTCCAAAAATGCTTGACCAATTTTAATTTGTCAAAAAACAACATTCTGAGGCGCTAGTGACGACTTTTCAGGCAATTCTTACAGTTTTCTATCCCTTTCGGAAAGTTTATCTATTTTTTAAACTGTTTTTAGTTAACGAGTCTGTAAGACTTACAGACTCGTTAACCAAAAACGGTTGTAGACTCGTTAACAAAATAATATTTGAGAAGGAAATAGAGGCCAAATTTGCATGTCTATTTGAGCCGGTTTATAGAGAAGTGAATTATTGGGTCAAACAAAAAAAAACTGGGATTCTGAGCAGGACAACAAGTTGTACCTCTCTGTCATTTTTAGGAATAATATACATATGTGTATAATGTGCCATTCGCTTTTTAAAAAAGTCACACTGACAGTTGACAGTTCTATTGATGCTTTTCCTTAGCCCTATAGACTTATTATTTATTTGTAGGCTCTACATTATTATGTAGAGCCTACGAATAAATAATAAGTCTACGTACGTCTAGTATACCTACGTAGGTCCTCTATGGCGTAAGGTACGTAACACACATATTATTGTTGAAGATTGATCCTATTCCTACGTAAACAGTATTTACTTAAGTTCATGTAATGCTATAACCATAAAGTTACATAAACGACGAGCTACATTATTAATGAGCCAGAAACCAGTTCCAATAAACGATTCAAACAGAGACTACACAAACAAAATCATTTAAATCGGGCCATATCGACTCAAGCTTCAATGCATGTCTGTCTTTTAAATTCTTGTATCTAAGTTACATTACATGCATGTATAGGTACCGTACCCAAAGGGTAAAAACGGGACCCTATTACTAAGATTTCGATGACCGTCCGTCTGTCTGTCACCAGGATGTATCTTATTAATCGTACTAAATTCCTAATTCGTAGCATTAACCGTAATAGTTAGAAAGGCGAAATTTCACAGAAGATGTATTTCTATTATCCCTATTCTAATCAACTTATGAGTATTTTTATTGATATATAACTAAGACAAAATTCAAAGGTGGATGAACTGAGTATTTTTTTATCAGTTGCCTATTTCTCGATTATTCACTCTTTGACCTCAGAATAACATTCGGTGGTCAATTATAATCTTTAAGTACCTAATCAATTAAGTACACAAATCGAATACGAAGCAATACAAAAGTAACTAGGTAGGTGTTCAAAGCAAAAAGCATGGTTTTAAAAGTAGATAAGGTTTTCAAAGTTATTTTTGATTTTGACATAATAGGTACCTCTATATACATAATATATCTACGTAACAATACGAGTATACTAGGAATTTCTTTCAGGAATGCTCTTATCTGCGGGAACGCCCAATGCAATCAGCATTTTTCTGGTTTGTATAGTAGATATTATTTGTTTAAGAACACGATTTTTTACTTATTTCGTCATTATACAAACATTAAGTATAATGTAGCTAATCTTGTTTGTTTTATTTTATTAATTATAGTCTGTTTGTTAAAATATTATAGACAGGTAGGTAAGTAGGTACTAAATTATATTTAGTCAAATAATATGAAATCGTGCGTCGTCTTAGTTTTGGATATTATGTACCTCTACATAAGATATTGAGACCCTTATGAGTTAATATTATACATTATTATGTAATACTAACCTCTGTGTCTTGACTAATTTAAAATATTTACCAAAATATAACACGTAACCGCACAAATATATTGCCATTTTAACACGCAACTTTTAACGTTTTAATTGTCTCAAAGAAAACTTTTTGGACTTAACATTTATTATTAATTTCTACAAACGTCCTGTGTCCAGTAAACTACTAGGATACTGGCCGCATATAATTGATATTTAATCAATATTATTGTGCTTAATAATATCGTAATGACCTTTTGCCTCGATCCCTTTATTCTGTCCAAAGTTAAGAGTGCCTAAAGACGCATCTACGCTGCAATCATTTGTGGAACATATTTTTGAGATAAGTAAAAGTAAGTACATACCTATATCACTATTTCTTAGCATTTACTACTGCTAACTGCTATTGGTAATAAGGTCTGCTTTTCGGCTCCTTTCCTTTACTATATAACTACCTACTCGATCTTTTTCTCTTTTTTTTGTATCCTCTGAGGTTTTGTACGCACTCGCCACGACGAATCTAGTAATTAGTCCAAACTCAATGAGATTGCGCCGTTTCATTATACAGCAGTGTTGCCAGTGCCCTATCTTCAAAAGTAACGCAGACAGGTTCGAAAAGTAACGCATTTACAATTAAAGTAACGCATTTTAAAAAAACACGATTTTTAATACAATTTATATACAATGTAATATACTTACTCAATTTAAATATAGGTACTTATACTTTTTTATTCTAATGGGTCGTCCACATTTACCGGCGAATGATTCGGCGAGTGTGGTTTTGTCTATGGACGAGCAATTTTTGTCTATTGACGAATGTAGACGAAGACGATATTTACAGTTTTACCGGAAAAAAACCGTTTTTCCGGTAAATTTCTGGTATACATTTTGGGCTCCATAGCTGACGACTTTAATTATATTTTGAATATTAATCAATCATGGACCATTTGAAGCCATTTTGTGTGAATAATTACTTTAAACTAGTAAAATTTTCTTTTTTTTTATTTATATAATCTATGCCCCAAGTGCACATATATAATCAGTGCGCTCGGGCGAATGTTGGGCCAACGCAACGACTCGCAGAGTCATTGACCGGCATATGTGGACGTGCCATGATATTGACATACTTTTTACTATTTTTAAAATTTTTGTTTTCCGTTTCGATTGCGTTCCGTTTCACTAAGTTATTATTTTATATTTTTCTATTGTAAGTTCATTTAAAAAAATCATTACCCCAAAAAGTAACGCAAAAGTTACATTTTAGGACAAGTAACGTAAAAGTAACGCAAAGGGTCAAAAAGTAACGCAAAACGTTACAAAAGTTACGCACTGGCAACGCTGTTATACAGGTCCTATGCTCACTTTCTAGCTCCATCACTTAGCTCCATTTTATCATATTATGCAATATGCATTGCAAAATTTCAGTTCAATCGAACACCGGAAACTGTGTCAAATTTACATGCAAGATTCGATTACAGATATACTACGGAACAAATGAAACTAATAACCTAGCTAGCACGGTCTGCCATGAGCTTCTTGTGAGTCAATCTGTCATACCATATAATATTCAAAGTAGAATTTATAGGATAACAGCAAGATAAGACCCCTCGCACTGACTGTGGTTTTTTTATGTTAGCCATTTTTGTCCCATTGCTGGGCAATGGCCTCCCTTCCATCAACCCATTTCGTCCTATCTAGTGCTATATTTTGCCAGGTGGTGCAATATGAGTCAAGTTCGTCTCGCCAGCGTTTTCTAGGTCTACTGCGACGACGCTTTATTTTGGATGGCGACCATATCGTTGTTACGCACTATCAGTGCTAGCTCGTTAATAGCAATCGTTTCTACATTTTTGGTGTGAGCGTTTGGCGCTTTGGCTAGAGGGGCAGATATCACTATGAATTTTGTCGTGTTAGTCTAATCCAGCTCCTTACTTAGATAATAAATTTTGTTTACTTGGCTGGAGCAACGTAAACTGCATGCGACCTCCGATACAAGGCCTAGAATCTTAAATCTCAGCATAATATTTTGTTGCTAGGTTTTGAAATCGTACAGCTGTGTGCGACCTTTCCTGTCTGAGTAAGCTGGTTCACGATTATATTTGAATACTTTAACTTATTTTTTATATCTTCTGAAAAGATTCAAATGGCCGTAAGAAAACTGAAAACAAAGAAAGTTAAAAAAAGTTCCCATCGGCTACCTTTGAAACGGCCACCGGTTGCCGATGCGAATCTACCTACTCATTTGTAGCATTGGTCAACCTGGAAGTCGTTTCAAGGGTTTTAAGGTTGGGGCGATGGTCGATGGTGATAAACCGTAAAATCCGACATTCGACATGTTATTATAATATTGGCATTGAATAATTCGTGATAGGAGAGAATATAGGTCCAAGGTAGTCAGAGACCTGACAGACATCTTATTCTAGTAAGTAATAAATAAATCCGATCGGATGATATCATTAATTAAACCTAACGCTAAATTATGTAAAAAAATACCACTTTTTGGACTCTATATTTAATAAAATTTAGATATAATAGTATTATAGTATTTCTAGGTGAGCTGGGGTTTTCTAAAAAAGTCTAATCTACCCACATAAATTTCAGTCTAATCGGTCCATTGAGGATATTCCACACACCCCATACACCGTACACCCATCCATACAAACTTTCGAGTTTATAATAATTTTACCGTGATACTGAACCGAACGTGCACGTACACATTTTATTTATAGGCTTATTATTTATATTTTTAAAAGTAATTTTGCCTTTTTCCTTTTCTAAGAAATTGCCTTCAATATAAGACTGCCGATTGTTAACTTACTGTTTGTAATAAGATTTAGTTGTGTAAGTTATTTTTGTAAATATTTGGATGCAATAAACAATGATAGTTTATACTCGAGTATAAAATATTATTGGCAATAAATAATAAGATGTTATTATATTATTCTTAAAATTTATATCGTTATTTTGGCTTGTTTGATTAGTTTGTCAAACATAAACTCTTCTGTATCGAAACGGCTTTACGTCCTAGGACAGGTGTTTCTTTTGCGATAAGCAATATGTTAATATTCTGTGAATTGTATGTGTTCTGCAAATACGGCATTATTAGAATTCTCCTATTTGGATATATCTACGTATCTGCCTTAGCAAATTATAGTTACTTATGTTTTATTCAGCAAAATATATTATATTATATATATTATGTTCTGTGTACCTCTAATATTATTTTAAAATGCACAATTAACTTTAACTTAAGAATTCTGTTTTTTATCCAGTTTAAAACTACTAAGGGGCATCCTTTAAAATCTGAAAGGTATTTTGTTATTAAGAAACAACACTTATTACAAATCAAATAAGTGAATCAATATTTCACACACCTAATATAAAATACTTAGGTACAAAAAAAGTTTTTGAAATCACAAATTTATATCTAGTTACTTATTTTAAGTTATAATTATTATAAAAAACATATTTGTGAGTTATGCCAGTGTTTCATTAGGTGTGCGATTTGTAAAATTAACATTATAAGAATTCCACATTTTTGGGAATTCAGCATTCGTCTAGATTCTAGACGATAAAGGTAGTAAGCACTTTCGGCTCTACTAAGTAAATCAACGTAACCGTTGCTAAGCAATACCTAAGTAAGTTATACCTACCTATAACACACGCTACATTATGTTGAAGGCACTTAGCATGATGTACACAGTTCAAATACGAGTGACAAACCGGTATGATATGGAAAAAGTGCCGAGTCAAGACAGAAAGCAAATCGATCCGGGAACTTAAGTTGCTCTACTTATTTTACAGATTTTACTCTACTGTCGAACACTTAATAATTAAATACTGCATGTATATAATTATAATTTCTATACTATAATGTTTAGGGGTTGTTTTTTGTAAAGGGGAAAAAATATAATGTACAAAACTTACCGTTCTGTATCCTTTTCTTTCATGTTGCTATAAAATCTTCATAAAACAACTAACTTCATAAACTTTCACTTAGAATTAATAAAAATTTAATAAAAATATTTTAAACGTTCTATAAAGTGTAGCACCGTTTCAGGCTGGTTTGTTTTGTTTCAGATTGTGAATGAAAGCGATCGATAGTGGAGTGGGAAGTGGCAGCGAGCAGCGAGTCAGCGAGCGGCGAGACTAGCGTGGTACTGGCTTGCGACTGGCCGGCTTTCGGCTGAGTTCTGAGCACCCATGACGTCACTCAATCAATGGCTAGGAACCTTGGCCATAACTCACAATCACACAGCACCGATGACTTCGCATGTGTTCGCATGATGCCAACCCGCCCGATAACACGATACTGATATTATACCTAGTCAGGTCATAAATTCTGTCACATGTTTAATATAAAATTATTGGAACAAGTTTATTTATTATGTAACCATTTATATACCAAAATGAACTTAACAAAACATAGATTCTTATGACAATAAAGTTTATTCAAAATGACCTCCGTGATTTTGAATACAGGCCTTCAATCTGCGCGGCCAGTCGTCTATCGCAGCACGAACGAGGTCCATGTCAATATCGGCTGCTGCCTTAATCAAGGATGTCTTGAGTGACTCCAAATTGGGATGAGGCTTTGAGCACGCCTTTTCCTCCAAGTGTTGCCATATCTTGTAATCTAACGGACTCAAATCTGGACTGGAGGAGGGCCAGTCTTCGTGCCGGATGAAGTCGATTTCACGCGCCGCCAGCCAGTCTTGTGTGCTCTTCGCTCTATGAGCTGGCGCCGAATCTTGTTGGAATACCCAGTGCCTGTTATTGAACATGGTATGAGAAACAGGTTCCACAAGGTTCGTCAGGACTGTATTTTGATACACAACTGCATTCGTTTTTACACCTTTCTCACAAAAATGTACCTCTGTTAAGCCCCAATAAGAAACTCCCAACCATACCATGAGCGAGGATGGAAAATGACCTCGTTGGACACGCGGAATACGGTTGCTCGCTTCTTCACTACTGTGTGCGTACACCTTATCATTTTGTTTGTTGTAGCTCTCTTCTACGGTAAAAATTTTTTCATCCGAAAAAAGAATTTATCGATATTTTTTTCTCGCGTACCGCTTCAACAAAGCGCGGCATCTCTTCAGTCTCAGGTCCATTAGACGAGCATTTAAACGATGTCCTGTTTTTCTTCAATATGCCCGAAGCCCTAAGTCTTCATTTAACACCCTTTTCACCGTGGTTCTGCTTAACCCCATCTGAAGGGCCAACAGTTTCTGCTTACGTTTGGGATTTCTTTGAATTCGCGCCTTCACAGCTTTTATCACTGCTGGAGTCCTAACAGACCGAGGGCGACCACTTCTTGACCTGTCATCTACACTAGAGTCTTCATTGTATCGTTTGATGGTACGATAAACGAATCTTTTGGTTATATTCAAATTTTTCAGTATGTCAAAAATTTGAATTGGCGCGTAACCGCAACGATGCAACGCAATAACTGCAACACGGTCTTCTTTAAGCGTCCACTCCATATTTAAAAATGAGTAAAATTCTAAAAAGTATACATTTTTATTTTCATGAACAATTCGAAATTCGAATTCAATAAACTTTTTTGTGGCCAGCATTCTAAAAGAAAAGTTTTTACTGTGTGACAATACTTATGACCTGACTAGGTATAATATGTAAATCAAATCGTACTATGAATTAGCATTGCGTTAAGTGTCAGTAATAATCTTTTCATCGTCGGTACTATGTTATATTATCTATTTTTGCGAATATATTATTGGTTGGTTATAGATTTAATATAATCTAGCTAATATAACAAACGTGAAAGTTTATAAGAATGTGTGGATGTCTAGATGTATGTATGTTTGTTACTCTTTCACGCCTAAACGGGTGGTCCGATTGAGCTGAAATAAAGTAAAGAAATAGCTTAGACCATGGAATAACACATAGGCTATAGTACAACGGGTAAAACTGCTGGGCGCAGCTAGTATTACATATAGGTACCTATTGGTAAGCAGTTGCGATAAAACATTCATTTTGAATTTGTAGATAAGGATAATCTGTACATAATCGAGATTGCAGAATTTCCAGGTAAACAAGTGTGGGGATTCGAAATTACTGGTTACCTGTTAGATCTTTGGGCTAAGTTGAGCGAGTGGAGCGGTCGCACGCGGCGGATCTTAATTCTTAATTATCTCGGATTTTAATTGATAGATAAGTACCTATATAATAAATGGATGGATATATTATATGAGCAGGCCTAACTGTGGTGTGTGGACCGCTACGCCACGTTTCCTTCCCCGGTGCTCAACGGTTACCGGCGAGCGATATAGCCTAAGCTAGTATTCTTTTATCTGTGGCCTAAGTAAGGTACTTATAAGTATCACCAGCATCTGAATTGTATTTTATACAAGTAATAGGCAACTGGGAACTATGAATAATATACATAGTTCCATTGTATTCCATACATTGTATATACTACAAGTTAGGACTACAGGGAAATATTCTAATGGTATATTCAACAACACTGCACCTTCGTATAAAAATAAAATAGGTAGTAGATTTACTTGATTTAATAATAATTGATTTAATTGATTAAAATATATTTTGTGGGAAGCGGAGGGGATATCTTAACCAAAAGTTTTTTATGCATTGCATACATAAATAAAAATTATATGACATACATTTTTTCCATTTGAACTGTACCTCCAATATATACATAGGTACATACTAATTATCACACTGTACACTGTAATAATCTATAATGATTTGCAAATCATTGTGGTAAAACCTTCTGAGACTAAAGAGCCGCAGGTCATCTTCGAGTAGCTGATGTAATAAAGATTTTAAAATAAAATTAAACGAGAATTTTAAGATTGATTCAATTCACTATATAAATTAATAACGTAACAAGTTTCTTCATTGACATAGACTATGTTTTCTTCAATTAATCTAAGTATTTTTAGCATGGATGATCTTTAGGCAATTTCTGCAGAAATTCCGGGCGTTTGCGGCTATAGTGTGCTTCGGGCTTTAGCTATGCCTAAGGTTCTTTCCAGGAAAATCTTAAAATATAATATATTTAAATTGAGCACTTTATTAAAACCACCGGTCTTTTGGTCTTTCTTTATAAAAGAAAATGAGGAAAATAGAAAAACATGCTGGTGATTTGGAGGTCGCCTTAAATCTATACGACATAAGGACAAGCGCTACATATCTGTATGTAAATATTAACTTTAATAGACTTTATTTTAATAATTATTGTATCTTGAAATTGTAGAAATAGCCTTGTGTGTGTGAAATAGCATTGCCTTGTTGTGTGGTGGCTTCATCTGTTTTTGTAGTAGAAATGTCATGAAAAATGTAGTATTTCCTTTTTCTTCGTAGCTTTCGACTATATTAATACAGACATCATACTCAATATGGGTCTTATAAGTTTGTTCTACGATACGAGACTACGTGTTCCAAGCCTCTACATCTCTATAAACTCTACGAGCCGAGCTCTTCTAGACATTATGTCCTTCTAGAATTGTATGAGATGGATGCTAGTGTTGTATTGTAGGTACTCTTTACATGACTGCAAGGGCCTGCGTGCCGTGCTAAAAGGGTAGGTTTTTTTTTATTCAATTGTAGTCTCCGACCTTATTGTGGGGTGAATAAGTCATTGTTATTGCTATCTTTCCCTTCTTATTTTATTTACTTTGTATATTTATTGCACTTTGTACGCTTCTTATTAATGCTCTATCCAAAAATCTATTTTTCTAAAGAATCTGATTTTACTTTTTATTTTATCAAATTTTCTTATAATCTTTGTTACTCTACTATATTATACCTACAATTTTTTATTTTATTATTTTCCTATCGTTTTGTGTAACATTATTCCAATTTTTCTGTTTCTCACTTTCCTTCTCTATCGTGTCTTGTGTTCGTTCTGAGTATTTATTTTCTTCCCTCTTGCCCCTCCAAAAAGGGTAGGGTTAGGCTCTTCGTAGTCAATCAGCCAGGACAAAGCCTTTTCCTACAAGTTTAAATTAAATCCCATATAATCACAATGCGAGGTTGAGTGGTCCAGTCCAACCCGTTCAATGTCGCGTCGTCTCGATTCAATAGTTTCTTTGTACTTGTTACCGGTTTTGCTAGAATTTCCTGTTTGTCGCTGTAAATAATCTTTTTATTAAATTCATATTCTTGAACATGACTTTACCGGAAACTAAAAAAAGTGGAATAAAAAAATGATTCAACTTCCAACGAGCACGCAGAGCGCGCGTGAGCTCGTGCGGTTCGTACCCGAGAACGAGGCGCACGTTTTAATTCATATCTTAAAAACTACTGAACCATTTTTTATAGAACTTGCACCGTGCCCTAAGTTGGACAAAACGTAAGGCAATAAAAAAATTATGTCGATATTCGATCGCTAGTTTTGGATAATTGCGAGGACAAACATTCATTGAGCGTTTCTGATACTTCTAAATACCTATATAAAAGGAAAGTGTGACTGACTGCGATCTATCAACGTACAGCCTAAATCACTGGACGGATTGGGTTGAAATTTGGAAAACAGGTAGGTTTTATGACGTAGACCTCCGCTAAGAAAGGGTTTTGCCATGCAGACAAAACCGCGAGCATAAGCTATAGTATTTGATATTTTGATTTAGAAGCCTCATAGGTGCAATTTAAATCTAGCAGTTCCAGCAATCTTACATGTGTACATTTCGAATTAATAACTTTCATTTTGCAGCCGGTTAAAATAGATAATTTATGAAACAATACGCATTCATTAGGTATGTACCTAGTGCTATGCTGGATTGAGGATGACTTAGCAAAACAGATCGGTATTTCGCAATGTACAGAAATCATTATGACACTCTGACACACCTCACGTATTTATATATAACATTTATATTTAAATGCATGAGGTGGTTAGTGCCCGCAACTTTGTTTTTTTTTTATTACGGAAGGTATTTTGATATTAGTAAGGGCCACAAAAAGTTGTAAAAGGAAAATCATCAACCGTTTTTTTTTATGTTAGTGTATTGTACGTTGCTGGGCGTATTATGTAGGTTTACTCCTCTATTTCGACGGGATCGCATCTGGTCTTTCCATCGATCTTAGCAATGCCATATATTTTTTTAATCCGCATGCTAACATTTGAAGGTGAATGATTATGTGGTTAATTATGTTTGTTAATCCTCCACGCTTAAAAGATGCACGGATTAGCTTTTTTTTTATACAACGAAGTAAGAAGACGAGCAAGACGCTCTCCTGATGGAAAGAGATAACGGTGCCCATAATTAGTGCAGTGCTACCCAGGATTTTACAAAGGTAAAATTTTGGGTGCACTGCGCCAACGCTTCTTACTCAAGAGTCATAAGATGTTAAGACTCTTTAGCCCAGTAATTTCACTAGCTACAGTGCCCTCCTACCGAAGCACAGCAATGTTTGCACATCACTGCTCAGGCGGTAGAATTACTGGCACTGTTGGGGTACCCACCTAGTCGACCTCCTGCAAAGGAAGTATACCCCAGAAATATATAGCTTGCAATTTCTTATGTATATGTAGCCTAGGAAAAAATGTGTTACATTACGTACACGTCCTTCATCATCCTATGTCGGGGGAGCAGGGTGGTAAATGGGACACACCCGTCGAAGAACGAATACATGGTGAGTGGTGAGGTCTACCCATTAAAAATCTGGGGGAATTCCTGAGGAGCATTGTTAGTTATTTGTCAGAAATTAAGGTTTCGGGCACGCCGAAGCACTCGACATCGTTGAATCGTTCTCCAGAATAAAACAATAATATGCTGTTTTTCAGCGGGCAAAACCGCTGGGTCTGTTAAATACCATGACGTATAAATATAGCACGTAGGTATATAACTGTCGTTTACATTACGTTCAGTATTGTCTTCATGACCCTTTTATTATAAACAGAAGTGATTCATCGTGTTATAATGACTGATAGCTTCATCTGTTGTTCCTTGTATCAACACCATGAGGGCTTATTCATAGTCGGTCCGTATTCCCTATTATACTTGATCCTCCCGCTATAGAGCATCATAGGGCAGAACATCCTAATTTTTGTGATATTTGCACGCAAGCCAATGAATGAGCAATAACGACTGCCCTTTTCTACACTCGCTATGTTACCGCTAGTAGTCAAGAGGTACGCAACACGTAAAGAACATTTTATTTCGTGGACACGTCCAATTTTAAAATAGGCAGGTATACTATACCTTTCTTTTATTAAGTAGGTACAGTCAACTACAAAGAGATGTATCCATGTTAGTCTTACAAAATGAAGGAACTTTTAGTATGCAAAAATTATTTACCCTTACTTCGTGACATTTTCAGTATCCACCAAATCTTATACTATATTCGATTCATTTTAAATGCTATTATTATGTATCACCTAAGGAAAAGTAGTGGGATACATCATTGTTGCATATTAAACGAGTCAATGATAATATAAAGTTTGATTGCTACTAGAAATGTCACGAACCAAGGGTATAGGGGGGGGGGGGGGGGGTTGGTGGGTAGTTCATTGTGACAAATGAAAATTTACTTCATTTTGTAAGCCTAACATGGATACATCTTTTTGTAGTTGACTGTACCTAAATCCAAAAATTGATAATGAAGGTATGTAGGAACTTACGAAACCATTATAGAGGTAGGTATAATACGACAAAATTAAAAAAAAAGGTAAATTTGTTAATTTTCCAGCTTCCGGTCCGTTTCGCTCGTTTCCTTGGATAATAATCTAGATTTATGGAATGCCCTACCATGCAGAGACTGAAAATCACGTGACGTTGGTGTACTTATATCTGGTTATTTAATATGAAATGACTGACCCTACACTGACTCTACACTACAAAGGTTTGTAATTTTCAAAGCGGTCTTTAGTAGGCTACGGACTACCTATTACCTATAGGTACTTGAAGTTTAAGGTAGGTAAATAAATCACACTAATATGTATTATAAAGGCGAAAGTTTGTGAGTGTGTATGTTTGTTACTTCTTCACGCCTAAACGGTTGGACCGATTGAGCAGAAATTTGGTATAGAGCTAGCTTGGTATAACACATAGGTATCAGGGGCGTAGCTACCGCCGTATTTGCCGTATCAATTATACGGGGCCCCCGGGCCACGGGGGCCCCCAAAGTGTGTAAGGAAAAAGAATAAAAACTTTCTAATTTATTTTATTTTACAAATGACAAAATTCTATAAAGCAATTCCTTTTTTTCCCGCCTTAAGCGTGCGTTCAAACACTCTACATCGTTATGGGTAGTAGGTATATGAGTAGTATATTCGATATATTACAACCGGAGAAACTCCTATCTTCTTCAAGCGAAGAGATATTAAACGCTTCCGGAAAACTGCCTGCTAAATACAGTAAAGACATCTCACTTAATCTTTGTGACCAATTAAAGGCTCTAAAAACATGCTTAAATTCTGAAATTAAAAAAATTATTCCATTAAAGAACTCATTGAATTATTGCTAGTAAAATTCAATAGTCTTGCATCCAGTTTTCCCGAGGTAATCACAGCATGCTTTTTATTCTTGACCCTTCCAGTTACAACCGCAACGGCAGAAAGAAGTTTTTCAAAATTAAAACTAATAAAAAATTACTTAAGAACTTCGATGGGACAAGAACGGCTATCAGACATCTCACTATTGTCCATAGAGGCAGAAACTTTAGAAAAACTAAAATCATCATCAGCCATAAATGATTTAATAAATCATTTGCCGAAAAAAAGGCAAGGAGAGTAAATATTTAAAATTCGATTTTTATTTGTAAAATGGGTAAATTATGTGATAAATAAATATTTCTTTTCACAATATTTTTTTTCTTTTGTGAAAAATCTTTACCTCCATATAAGGGCCTCCAAAAAAAATTTTATACGGGGCCCCGACAAGGCACGCTACGCCACTGATAGGTATAGTATAGCGGGTGGAACCGCTGGGCGCAGTTAGTATCAAATAAGTATTTGTTCACGTCAACACGCAGACTACGAATAAATAGAAATCGCCTATTGACATCTCTTAAATAATATCTAATAGATTACCATTCCAATTATCACTTTATGAGTCAGAGTTCACAACGATAAACTGGGGGCTGCCTCGAAAATGTAGAGTAGGTCTAAGTCACCGTTACAATAGGTTAGACAAATAAAGTATATGTCCATTTTTCGTCGAGCCTATGAATACGGGTCCAAGGAAGTGTTAATTGGAAACGGCCAGATGATCCGTTATATTTCCTAAAATAACACCTACTGGTAAATAAATGCATCCAACGTGTGTCATATATCGTCCCTATAAAACGTTGACACACGACCTGACACGGATAAAGTGGGATTAGCCGGCGAAGTTGTAACTACCCTCAAGATTCAGATTTAAAACATGGCTAGACTTTTCAAGTTGTTAACTGTTCTTTTCATATTCGTGCTCAGTGTTTTGGGAAAGCCTTTGGAAGAGCCGGGTAAAGACTTGTCAGGAGGTGAGGAAATGATGGAGGTAGCCGAGTCTCAGAACCCGTTCTTACCAAGGTTTGCGATGAGGAAGCTGAAGGAAAAGCGGCTACAAGCGAGGGCTGAGAGAAGGAACCAAGCTCAGAGGAGAAATAATTATAATCATCAAAATCCCCGCCCTTATCGACCACCGTGTCCCTATTATGTAAGTAATTTTAACATTCCTTGAGTTGTACAATTTTAATATTCCTTGAGTTGTAATACGCACATATTACCTCCCTGGGTTTTTACTTTTAATTGTCTTTATTTTGACCCCGGGACATATAGGCAAGTATTTTTATTTTACGTCGTCTTTTTTACTCGCGCTTTACGGACTAGATCAATGTTGAGGCCAACTTTTTTCACACATCCTAAGTTTTAAAATGGCTAAACTAACCTGAATCTAGCATGTTATATCCAACCAGCTTCAAATCACAGCTTTACCCATGTGGATAGGTCGTTTTTAGGCGGAGGACTACGCCATAAAACCTACGTGTGCGCCAAATTTAACAATCCGTTCGAGTTCATAGTTTAAATCTGTAGGGCACTTTTTAGTTCGCCTTGATAACACAAGAATAGTTTTACAATGAGTAACTGGGTATAGTAAGTAGAATAAGGATAAATGTCACGAATATCTACTCAGTATTGTGTCACATAAATCGCATTTCCTGAATTTAATTAACATAATTAAAAACTTCAATAAAAATGCTTTAAAACTACCTATAAATGTCACAATACTATTTGCTATTCGTTTTTATAGCGTAGATTACTGAATTTCAGCTCTATCGGTTCAGCCGTTATGGCATGATGAGTACAAATTTTGTCGTACTTCATATCCAAACTGGATAAAAAAAAAATATTGGCCTGAAATAAAATGAAAAAATAATTATAAACCAATGATATTAGATTATAATTGCAAAAGACTGTATCTACTTACATATATGCCTTTTTGTGTCTATATTTTCGCAATTATAATTTAATATCATTGGTTTATAATTATTTTTTCATTTTATTTCAGGCAATACACTACAAGTATATTATTATGTAGTACTATTATATTATTCCATATTTTTACATATAAAAAAATTAATTATGAATTTAAATATGGTCAAACATGTTTTAAATGAGAAATGTTAGCCATCAGAAGTTTCCTTCCTCATCCTAAATTTAGGGGATTTCCACAAGAAATCCACTTTCTAAACAATGTATTACCTACGTATTTACAGAGTTAATTAGCATACCCCTCATAACGGGCACCTTTCTTTGACCCCAAACGTATAAGATATTTAAAGGGAGTCCAACTCATAATAAATCATTCAGTTCTCAAAGCTCATTCAAGTAACAAGGAATTATTTTTCAGAAGAAATGAAGGGGCTAATTTTCCTGCTGGTGTTGGGTGTCATCGGCGTGATGGCGAATCCAGTTTCAAAACAAACAATTGAAAGTGATAACAAGATTCCAATGGTCTCGGAAAACACTGACTCACAAACAATACATACGGAACCTGCAAACAATGGCGAACAAAAGAAAGAAGTTGATGAAAAACCGCCTTCAAACGACAAAAATATCAATAAAATCGACATCGTCATCGAGGAAAGTATTGTCAGTTCGCTCGAAGATGAGCAGACACCGGAAGAAATCGACGATGACTTTGCACTAAATAATGTTGAGTATGATGATAATTATCCAGTGGAAAAAAATCAAGATGAAATAATGGAGACAGCTGCCGGTTTCGTACCGACGCCTCTCGTGTTTAGAAGGAAGCATAAACCTCGACGACGATTCTCCATGCGTAGACACTTCAGGCCAGCCCCTATGAGGAGGAAGTTTCATTTCTTTTATCCCTACTACGGATACTATCACCCTAGCTCTCTAAGATTGTACTAAGTTTAAACTTGCCATGTTATTTATAATTAGATAGATATTTATTATTGAGTGAAGAGATGATGATTGCCAAAATAAAAAACTGAACTTTAATTCCAATACATTTTATTCTTAATTCCTTTGATACATAAATGCCATATAGATCTAATTAATTCGAATACATAGTTAAATTCTTACAATAATTCATTCTATTTACACTATCGGAAAATAATTCGATTCCTTACAATATATTAATCGATTTTGTTTACAAGGAAAACACAGTAATACACACAGGTAATTGATTATTCTCAGTGGCAGTCGAGCGTCGAATCGATTACACGAACTATCAGTACACACGGACCGCTTCAATAATAACGTCTTTTTACATTATAAATAGTATACAATGACACAATGTAACCCGATACAGTCAATAACAGAACATGTTATAAGTGGAGCCGCGGCATCGGTGCGGCCCCATCAAGCAGGTCCCGGCTGCGGGACGTCCAGCTCCAGGTGAGTCTCGGCGGTCGGAAGCAGCGTCGGCGGCGCTCACTGCTCGCGGATGCTCGCGAGGCGCACGGACCGGCGCGGCGGGAGGGCGCCTCATTTGCCCGGCCCCACCAGCGCCTCGTCCATGAGCTCGTCGTCCGTGATGCACGGCGAGTTGGAGTGAGGTGAGGGCACCACGAGAGGCGAGGGCGCCGGGCTCTTAGCCAGCTGCAGCGCCAGGGCCGGCGACTGCGGGTACACGGGCCGCACGGCCACCAGCCCCGACACCTTGCTACCGGACGACGACGAGAAGTCCAGCAGCATCTCGGCGGCCTCCTGCGGCGTGGTGGCGCCGCTGCGCGCCACGCTGCCGCTCGCCGGCGGCTTCATGCACGACTCGGCGCCCTTCCGCTCCTCGGATCCCTTAGGCGCCGCGAATCCCTTCGCTTCGGTTTTGAAGTCGAGCGGCATCATCGGGTACGAGCCGGAATAGTCTTTGGCCTCATCCTTGGCCCGTTGCGGGCTCTCGCTTTTCGATATGCTCTCGGCGAGCGCTTTCGTGTATTCGAGGGGCCTGTCGGTTTCTTTCACGGGAAGCTTCGGGCTCATGCCGCCCATGTTCAGGAGCGGCTTGGGCACGTTAAGCGGATAGGGCGCCTTCTGCATCGGGTCGCCCGGCCTGGCGTTGTCGAAGTGGGGAAACTGGTATTTGTTTTGTTCCATCGTTCGCGTGAAGTCGTTGACCATAGATCTACCGTCGTACTGCGACGACGGACTGTTTTTGTCCGGGGTGTTCTGATTCTTTAGTTTAGGAATTTGAAACTTGCTCGTGTCGAGTGGCTTTATCAGACCCTCCACTAGAAAGTTAGCTTCCTTGGACGCTTTAAATCTGTCCCCGTCGACGTCATCCCTCGAGCTCGGACTCGAGTGACGTTCAGATTTGGAGGAAAATATAGATTTTTCAGAGTTACTCATGAGTTTAGTCCGAGCTTTCTCCCTCTCTCGATCCCGCATAATTTTCGTTATGTCTGAGCTCCCGCTTTTAGGAGATCCCGAGCTGGATTTAGACGCAGATTTGGAAAGGTTGATACCGGCAGAACCGCTGCCACTCGAAGATTTAGAATAAGGCACTTTTGTCAAACTAGAAGGATCTGAGGGGCTCGTGTTAGCTTTGGGCGGCGTGGACGCCTGCGTCACGCCGCCGGACTTGGAGGACTGCATCACCTGAGTCTTCTTGGAGGCGGGCCCGCTGATCACGCCCGGCTTGAGCCCCGTGTGAGTCTTGGGCGAGCCCTGGCTCGGCGGTGTTAGCTGCGGTGACGTCTGTTTGCTCGAGCTGCTGTAATTTAACTTGGAGCTACTCGTGCTCGACGATTCTTTAGTTCTTGTTTTGTTGATGGTAATTTTCATTCCGTCCGAGCTAGGTTTGACCATATATTCCGGATTTTTACTTTCGCTCGCTTTGGTACTGCTGTTGGTCATGTTGTTTTTTGGATCGGAAAACTTGGATCCACCGGAGGCGCCGGACGATTTAGCGCTCAGATCGACCTCGGAACCGCAGTGTTGGGCGGATTTGAGTTTGTCTATGACGGCACTGAGAGAGCCTTTCCTGTTGCGAGCCAAGCTCGGTGCGCTCGACTTGTTCACCTCCACGTTAGGCGGAGATATCAACGGTTCCGTCACGGGGCTGTCGCACGTCACCGGGGTTATCTCCAGCTGCTTCAGTTTCACAGGATTCCTCAGCTTCGGGCTGCTCCTGTCCGAACTAGAGAACGACAAACTGGAATGTTTTTTTTCTTTGTCCCTGGACGAACTCGACGAGCTCGCGCCGTAGCTGTCCTTCGATAGTTTTTTGGACAGATCGTAGCCGGTCGTCCCCGACTTTCCCGAGGGGGAGCCGGTCGTCGCGGATTTCAGCGCGGACATGCTAGGCTTTCCTGACCCCGAGGAGCTGTGCTTCGGGGAGGAGACTGTGTGGTTTTTTGGACTCGAATAACCGGGCAAGTGCTTGGGGCTGTTCTGCACGGGCGAGTGGCGCGGGCTGCTGTGGTGGCTGGAGGTGCCGGAGGGTTTGCCCATGCCCTTCACCGAGCTCGGGCTCGGCGACTTCGTTATGGAGACGGAGCGCCCGTGCGTCGGGCTCGGGCTAAATTTTCTCAGCAGCGAGTTGGGAGACGTCGACCTCAGCGGGGAGCCGTCCGTCGGCTTGATGCTCACCGACACCGGTTTGGTAAGCGGGTCTTGTTTGGGGGGTACCTTTTCGGGAGGACCCATCGAGTCGTCCCGCCGTCTTTTCTTCTTTTTCTCTTTGCTGCGCTCTTCCCCCGACTTTTTCTTGTCGCGGCGGTCGTCGGGGACTTTTTGCGAGGATATGGGTGTGATGGTGATGGAGCTGGGGAGCGCTGTGGGCGTGGGCGGGGTGATGGGTATGATCTCGATGCCGGGCCGCCGCTCCAGGCAGAGCACGGGCGCGGCGGCGGTGCTGCCGATGGGCGTGATGCTCACGGACGACGGCATGTACGACTTGCCTTCAGTCAGGTCGAGCAACAGCGACGACCCGCTGCGACCGCGGACCTCCTCTTTGTTTTTAAGCTTTTGCCTTTTGTGATCAGACTTCTGAAAAGAAGACCTGCGAACGAAACACGATTAAACTGATCAAATCCAAAATAGTCAAAACTATACAATTTAAACTACGAACTAAAACTATGAATATATAATCAGATAAATGACACTAACGGGCTCTCAACGCCAACTAGATAGCGCGGCTCTCATTTTCAGTTTTCAACTTATTCTTGTTTGCATCCACATGTCTCAGTCGATTTCAGTATAATTACTATTAGAAAACAAAATAATAACATTAAAATAAACATGGTGCAAAAATTTTAAAAACAACGGTGAAAAAAAAAATAACAGGTCAAGGTCAAAAGAAAAAAAATCTTAACTCAAATAGGTACTCAAGTAAAAAGGTATTAAAAGTCTACAAACCTGATCATATTGTCGTCACCGTCTCCATCGTTAGAATTATCCATATCAGAAGGGGGTCTGTCGTGTCCTAATGCGTCAGTAGCATCCATGGCAGAAAGTTCTAGATCCGACGCAAACTCATTCTGAGACACCGAAGATTCCCTTCCATCATCATTGGTCGAATTACTATTATTCGTGTTATCATCTTCGTTGACAAACTCTGAGTTGTCGCTGTCACTGTCAGAGTCCATTATTTCTGACATGCCAGGTTTCCCCTTCTTTTGGCTCGCGGACCAAACGTCGGAGTCTGATTTCCGTTTTTTGGATTTCCTTTCGTCTATCTGTTTGGAGTCGAGCATCCCTGGCTCCTGAGCCAACATTAGAAGCTGGTGTTGTTGGTCTGAGAGATAATTGCCTGTAGGAAAACATACAAATTATGGTCTAGTGGAACTCATAGTTTCCCAGCAGTTCATTATCATGTCCTCTCGCAAGTAGTGCCCTTATATAAAAATAAAAACGAACTTCAAAATATATACCAAATTCTAAAGGTCTACCGATCGCAGGCTCTTGCTCTACAGGGAGGTCCTTGTTTCATTTATTTATAACAGCACAGATTAGTTAAGGTTTAATGTTGGCTACTTTTTATCCTGAAAACAGACCTCATGGGACCAAGATTCAATATAAATCATCTGACTTTTTACGCCTAAGCGGATGCAGTTCTTAAGTTTTGCATTTTATGAGTTCTTATGACCTACAGTTTTAGTTTATTTTGGGACTTATTATCCCGAAAAAAGTTCCCGCGGGGTTCAATTCACATCGTTTCTAACTCTCTCGTTCACGCCTTAACGATTGCACTGTGGCTTTTTTTTATATATAAATTGAGCGGCAAACAAGCAGACGGCCCGCCTGATGTTGAACGGTTGATGTTGACCCTTCCAACACTAGAGGTGCTATCAGAGCGTTGCCGGCCATTTAAGAATTTGTATATAGCCTTCTTAAATGCAACAAGATTAAAGGATTCTGGAAAGACCCATCGTGGGAGGTCATTCCACATTTGAAAATAGATTTTTAAATAGATGCTTCACATTACCTTGTGGTATATTATGATGCGAGGGGTATATAGTCCGGGAGGCGGCAGGGTCCCTGCGCGTGTCACCGCCGGGGTCGATACCCCCGAGACCGCAGTTAAAATTTGCGTCCAACGCCGAGTATCCGCCGTTCATCTGCTTCGCTGACGCTTCACGCTCCCATATCTTTACTAGCGACCTGAGAATATAGAGGTAAAGGGATTTTAGGATAATGGAACAAATGTAAGCGTTAAAGTCAAGCTTATGTGTGTAAACCTTGAGCCAAACTATGGTGCTGTGGTCTGTTGTGGCGTAGCTTGCTTTACTTCTTAAGGCCCTGGTTATGTGGTCAAAACGTTCCAGTTCTACGGTAGCCACGTTTTAATTGAGATGCTCTATACAATGTTAGTTAATACGAACCTTACTTTAATGACAATAACGTAGCTTTTGAAATATTTTCACTGGAGCTAGAGAAAAGTGGATGTGTAGGATATATGTAAAGGAATACGAACCTTAGCGTTATAGGAATAGAGTGGCTTTTCTGCAGCACTGCTGATGTATTCATCAATATATTACGTTCCCTCGCCGAAGATTTCTAGGTGTAAATGGAAGCTCGCGGGGCCGCGGGGTCAGAAAGTTCCAGTTCCACAGTAGCCATGATATCATTGAGCAATGTAAGTAAATAAGAACCTTAACATGGTGAATATAGAGTAGCTTTTGCAATGTGCACACCGGAGCTGTAGGAAAGTAGATGCTTCAGGAATATGCAAATGAATACGAACCTTACTGTGAAAGGAATAGAGTAGCTTTTGCAACGTCTACACTGCAGCTAGGGCAAAGTAGATGTTAAGGAAAGTGCAAGCAAATACCAACCTTAGAGTAATGGGAATAGAGTGGCTTTTCTGCAGCACTCTGCTGATGTATTCGTCTATATGTTCCCTCGCCGGAGAGTTCAAGGTGTAAACGGAAGCTCGCGGGGCTGCGGGGTCAGAAAGTTCCAGTTCTACGGTAGCCATACTTTCATCTAGGGGGTGTTCCAGTGATATTGATATGTGTTGCCATGACAACGCGCTCACTTCGAACATTAGCACGTTCTCTAGTTCCACCACTGTAAGAGAATATTCAGTATTAATAAATAGGAAGCAATTAACTGTTTTAACGAGCTGAGATGACAATCTGACAACGCCATGGCAGTCCCACAAAAAGATCGCAGGATGAGTTAATTTTTTTTGCAATAACAAGTCAGAATTAGCCCAAAGACCGCAAAAAGTGGAATGACGATAGGATGGCCTTTGCCCTCCAGTAAAATATGACAGGTTCTTAATAAAATTAACGTACAAGACATGTTCGACAAATATTAACTAAATTATATCTCCTGTCCTTCTTTTGTATTGTTTGCGTTTGGGAGGTAACTGGTAACCATTCAGTAGTTATTTTGGATGAGCACTCTTCGGCATCAGGCAGATATGTCCAGCCCAAGAGTGGCTTTTGTTTCTGCGACCGTAAATTTAGTTTGGTTAACGGTACCTTGTTTATGTTGTCTCCGTACACAGCTGGCTATCAGCGCGTTGAATAACGCCTGCTGCCTTAGGGCTTGTTCACGTTGAACGCGTGGGCGCGGGCGCGAAATATTAAACATACGACGTGCTATGAAAGTGTTCACGTACAAACGCACGTGCGGTGTAAGCAAAGTCTGTCGCGCCCGCACCCTCGCCCGCGCGTTCCAACGTGAACAAGCACTTAGTGTAGCCAATAAAGGTGGTACGTGTGCCGGGTGCGTGAAGGGAAGCGAGCGTACTTCGCATCCGACCAGCGTACTTATGTTAATATTGGTAACACTCGTCTGTTAGTACCTTGTTTATGTTGCTACATACGTTAATATTGGTGAAACTGGTCTGGTATATATTACCTTGTTTATGTTGTGTCCGTACACAGCTGGCTATAAGCGCGTTGAACAACGCTTGTTGCCTAAGTGTAGCCAATAAAGGCGGTACGTGTGCCGGGTGCGTGAAGGGAAGCGAGCGTACTTCGCATCCAACTAACGCGCCGCCCGCCGTCCCGTTGCATACGAAGTAACACTGCGTCTGGTCTGGGAGACTCTGTTATGTGAAAAAATAACAAGAAAAATTAAATAACGTGCAACGTAGGAGCTTAAATCATAGAGGCAGTTACAATTATCATTTCTACCGTTGGGTTACTTTTATTCTTTACTTTTTAAAGTTTCTTTTAAATTTTCAATTATGAAATGCATTTGCGCGGCATAATTTTTAATAATTTTGTCGTGATTCCTATTGAAACCACGTTTACTAGGATTATGTGGGACTCCCCATGTAGGACGACTGCACGGGTGGTATACCAATTAAACTAACTCAGCAGCACTCCTGCATCATCTTTGTGATGGAGATCTGGGAAACCAGCATATCCATAAAGTCTAGTCCAGTAGAACATAGAATAAGTAGGAACTTGGATAGTAGGATACGTAAGCAGTAGGATAGTAGAAAGTAAGATAATAAGAAGTAGAGTAGATAGTAGGGTCATATAGTACATACCACAAAAAGTCCTTTACTCAAGTTCAGCTCAATAGTCTTCCCCGGCGTGAGTTTATTATAGGCCTGCTGGGCTACAAGTCCCAGCAATGGCTTCGCATTCGCCCAGTCCCCAGCCACTTCTACCTCGGTGGTCGCTTGTATCAGTTTAGCAAGGCCAGAACATAGTGGCATGGGTTGGGATAGCTTGAGGGTGAAGCAAGCCGGTAGCATTAGACTGTTTTGGGGTACTAGTTGGGCGTATACTGGGTTCCTGAAAGGAAATAGGATTTTATTATTATAATGACAGGGATTTCCTCTTTATGGGTTTGTTTGAACAACATACATAAGTGTGGCTTCTTTATACTTTTGGTGAAATTGACATGAATAGATTTTTCTTTATAGATTAGGATATAAAATGAAGATAAATTTTTATATTATGGTTAACTTTGTTTTTAGTATTTTTTACAAAAAATACAAATAGGTAGATATTACTACTAAAAGGTTTCGAACTCTGAGTTTCGTTTCATTATTGTTATTGAGTTTTTTTCTCTGAGCTTTTATAGTTTTGTCTAAACAAGAAGTGTTCTGCTCTATATGGCGGCATATTCACCCAACATTCTGGCTATATGCCGGAATGCCACTAGTTTTAAGTCATTAAGCTCTTAGATAACTTAAAATTTTAAAATATATAGAAATACAACTCACCCTTTAACAGACTGTTGCCTCGATATAATAGGGGCAACCTGCAGCTTATTCGGGGTAGAACCTTCTAAAAGGACCGTTGCTGAATGTCCTATCATAGTGTGCGAGGGGGCTACCAGTGAAGCGAGACCCGTGGACGCATGTGGCTTGCCAACTGTCAACAGCTCCACTGTCAAAGGTTGTAAACCTTTGTCTTTGTCTAGTAGCTCGTATGGTGATACGAAGTAAGTCAGTCTCATTGCGTGGCCTGGAAATAATATTAACAATTAAATATCTTCATATGGCTCGTCCATATATGCCGGCCAATGATTCGCCGAGTGTGTGTTTTGTCTATGGACGAACAATTTTTGTCTATAGACGAATGTAGACGAATGTGTTCGGATATTTACGGTTTTTTTTCCGGTAAATTTCTGGTATACATTTTGGGCTCCATAGCTAACGACTTTAATAATATTTTGAATATTAATCAATCATAGATCATTTGAAGCCATTTTGTGTGAATAATTACTTGAAATGAGTCAAATTTTCTTTATTTTTTGATTTATATAATCTGTGCCCCAAGTGCATATATATAATCTGTGCACTCGGGCGAACGTTCGGCCAACGACTCGCCGAATCATTGGCCGGCATATCTGGACGACCCATTTTACACATTTGTACTAGTGGTGCCCAATGGTTTACTCGCAAATAAGTAGCCTATATATGTGTTATACCTGGGTCTAAGCTACCTATACACATATAAGAAATTTTGGCGCAGTCTATCTCAATTTGATCTCGTCAAGGAGTATGTAATCTGTGTTCTTTCTAAGCACATTTGAATTATTTCTTAATCATTCATTTGTGGCATAGATAAAATTGTAACACATTTAACGAATATTACAAGAGATTTTATGGAGATTTAAAGGTTGAATTTTGTGAACACATTCTTACCTCCTCTCCTCTTTAGTAGAAATCCAATAGGGCTCTTATGTACTTGCGCCCATGGATCTTTTATGTAACTCTGAAGATGTCTCATTGTGCACAGATCTTCCTCTAAGCTTTGTAGGGCACTGAATGCTTTGCATTTTACCTGAAAAATAATGACAGTATTCATATTGGATCTGCTTATAAAGGGGAAAAGATAACAATAATTTTGTCATTTTGGATGACACAAAAAAGTGTAGGTTTCAGCTATTTTCTAAAAGTAATGTAGGGTGCTGTTGTAAGGTCATGTAAGGCCTCGCATGTAGCTTAGTGACCTAAAACTAGCGTAAAACAGGGTGTTTGTCAGAGTACAAACTTCCAATATTATTGAAATGTTATAAAAAAAAAATATTATTATTTCTAGACACCTGTAGGGTCTATAAGGTACAAGTGACCGGAATTTTTCATCAGACATTAGTTTAAGTAAAGCTGTTTTGTTGTATGTGCTTTCCATCGGGTATGGAAAGCAAAAACATAGTTGGAGTTTGGAGTAAACAAAAAGTGTAGTTTGACAATGTTTTGTGAAAAATGTTGTCATGTTTGTGTTGGATGTTTGAACTAAAATATGCGCTGAAGACACAGCTTAAAATCAACCTCTAGTTACCTTCTTCTCAGCATTAAGCTGGTATACTGCCGTCAGTCCTTCCAGCTGTGCCGTGAAGTCAGCAAAATCTCCCTGAGATATGCACTGTACTAGCTCTTCACAGCTTTGTTGTTCTATCTGTAAAATTGTTTTAATATTATAATCTAAATATATAGAAAGAATGATCTGATCTATCAACGCACAGCCTAAACCATTGATCTGATTGGGTTGAAATTTGGAATATGCATAGGTTTTATGATGTAGACCTCCACTAAGAAAGGATTTTTCCGCGCTGGTCATGCTGCAAGCATTAGCTTAAAATGAATATACATAGGTATAGCTCTAGGCTTTTTTCAGACAGATTAACTATATAACAGTAACTGTAAGTATTCTATTCTAACTTTCTGCAAACTAGGTATTTCTGAGATCCTATCCACATTCGAGGGAAGAATTAATACTTTGCCAGTTTGGCTTCAAAATGGTCACAAATACCGCCTCTGATTTGTCAAAAAAGGAATAAATTTTTATTTACCATGACAACTTTTTGGACACACCCTTTCATGACAAGGACTTGGACCATCCATTGAATTTTAATAATGCTGACTCTAACTTACCTTTCCCTCATGGTGGATTTTCACATCTTTTATGCCACCTAGTTCCTCAACCAGTATCTCAAGGTAAAACATATCAGATGATATGAAAAGGTTCACTCCTGATTGGCCAACTACAAACTTTAGCCTGAAAAACATTTGAATAGTATTTAGTCACAGGTTAGGACAATCATCAAAGTGCAACACACACAGAGAGTAGGCGCGGGTCGGGACGTTATAGTGTTGTGGGTCCTTGTAATTATTCCTTGTAATTATATGAAAGACATCCTAACCCATACTGCTGTGCAGAGACTAAACCGCAGTAAAAGTAAAATGTTGAAAATAATGTATACTTTATTTTGTGTGTAATAAGGTTGAAAATAAAATTGTACGAATTATTTTACTGTGGTTTAGTCTCTGCACGGCAGCATACAACTATATAAACGAGACCCGTACCCATCCCCCTAGTGTGTGTTGCACTTTAGTTCAATTGGTTCACAATACATACACAGCAACTTAGCTTGGCTTTTTACTTGGCTTGGCTTGCATGTTGGCCACTAAATTAATTAAGATCTATATGCATGTACCCATGTTTCTATATCTTTATCTTTTATCTTTATCTTTAGTTACTTTGACTGCGGCAGATTATTAGTACTATTCTGGAGTGATGGATATCACAAAGTATGGCAGAAACAGTACATGAAACACGAAATTTCTGTGTAAGTTCAGCACCAGTGTTACGTCGTCAAAAACACAGTGCTCATATTTTCCTCAGTCAAAGTGTTAAACCACTAATCGGATCAGGATGAAATTGTTTAATTTTGCACACATATATATTTCTAATTCATATGCAAAACTTGCTTTGTGCTCATCTAGAGACTAGAGACCCATGGTGTAAAATCTGCTTAGCCCGGTGAAGAGTTTAATCAGAGCAAATTGTGACAGAATATTGGATAAGGTTGTAGTTACTAATCCTGACAGGATCTTGAATTAAGAAACCCTATTGCTGTTAATACACCATAAAGATTATGGTATTAGACGGGATCTCAAATTAAAAAGCTCTACTGCTTTAATGCATTGCAAAATGTCCTGTAATATATATTTATTATAACATTCTCTTACCCAAGCTGCCGGGAAAGACACTCCAGCCTCTCGATCAGACTCTGGAGAGAACTGACTTTGATGCAATGCTGCAGACTGTCCAGGCATTTCTGAAGGATCATGCGGTCTTGACTATCGATGGCCCAGCGTTTGTCCTGCCAAATAAAATGCAACTATGAGCCTGAGTTTAAACTTCTTTACTATAATACCTAACTTATGCAGGGTTGTCACAATTTTGCCAAGAATTATGTAGAATCTAAGTTTTTTCTTAATATTACACACTGCACAGGAAATTCACTTTGAATATGCATTTGCATGCATACAAAATCATTTGCATGATGTATTATCACTAGTATTGCCCAACAATGTGAGTTCATTTCCCTAGTATTATAAAAAAATTTGTTGATAGTAGTCTGAATTTGGGCCAAATTAATTAGGTAGTTGCAGAGCTATTAGGGTACGGGGGGCGACATATATGAAGAAATATAAGTCACTTACCAGCATTGTCATACGCACGCCTTTCGACGTCTCCGCAAGATTTTTATACTGTGATGTTTTGGATCTCAACTTTTCCATAAGGATCTCCTTCTGGAGCTCCTTGGACTTGTCCAAGAGATCGTTGGCGGACGCCATGGCCACAGAATTAACTTCCATCATTGTGCTCATATTTGTTATTGTAGAAACAAACAAATACACGAAACGATAACACTACACAATCACTGAAGTTTACGGAACATCTGATCGAGGTGAGAGAGTAAGTATAAATTCTAAATATTTTTAATTCATTAAATTACACATTTTATTGAGGCACTTCAAATCGATTATATATTTTCTAATTAAACATCATTTAAGCTTCATTCTAAATAAATTAAAATAAAATTTCTAGCAGAAAATACCAAACTGTCATGTCCATGCGATGCCATTTGCTATAATGCGACAAAGTTACGTAAGCTTTTAGAAAGTGCTTTTGTCGCAAGTTTCAATCGAGTAACTAATGTGAATGAAAGAGAAGTGATGTGTACTTTTAAATTTGTTTGGGTAGCAATCAAATGTCAAAGGCTAAATGATAGTGATGGGCAATTGGCTGCTTTTCTCTTAATTGCACTGCTTTTGTTAAAAATAAAAGTGACTGTTATATTTCATATATAAAATAATTTCGGTTAGCTATAACGTTATTGGTCCCCTTAGTGTCTATAGTTTGGGTCGCGAGATCTTTTCTACTAATTTTAATTTAATGCACAGCAGCAGCGGCAGTAGAATACGTAGGAACTTACTTTATGATAGGCATTCAACTCTCTTATCTCCAGATTCGATAGGTCACCAATCGTTGGCCTATAGTACCTATACCTATGTGTGAGCATACCGATTGTATAAATTTAAACAGAAAATAATTATTATTGTAAAATAATAGGATTTAAATTCTGTGCCGCGCGGCTCGGCTGTATTGAGATAACTCAAGAGTATCAAAAGAATTTTGATTTCGAAAAACTCACTACTCACTTGAGAGTTACTAAAATATGTAAAATGGAGCCACGCGAGTGCAACTCAATTTAACAGAATATAACCTATTAGTTTTAACAGATTTTCTTAAATAGCAGCTTTCAACAAACGCCCATCACTACTATACTTTTTTTTCAATTTAATGAATGTAGCACGGTTCGTGTATTTGCCATTGTGCTGTAATCTACTATAAAGTTTTTTCTAAGTTATTATGATGTTAATTCTGAGCGTTTGGTATGTAGGTATTTTCATAAATACGATATAGTGGATAATTCACATTATTGTGTTATACACTAGGTATACAAAATTTCATCTCTATCGGTCCACCCGTTTAGGCGTGAAAGAGTAAAAAAAAAATACATACAAACTTTCGTGTATAATATTAGTAAGACTAGCTGCTGGCCCCAGCGCAAGCGGTTTTACCCGATGTACTGTAATAGCCTATATTATGTTAACCCTAGATATATTTGCCGTCGGGATGAGTGCTTCGGCGTACCCGCTGCCCCGGCATTATGGCGTCCCGCAGGAAGGCAGGAACACCCCCAGGTTTTTTAGTGGGTATCCCCGTCGCGCCCATCTACGGCGGGGAGTCCCACATACCGCCCCGCGCCCCCGGGCGTGGGGTGATGATGCGTAATGCATTTTTCCTGGGTAAAAAAGGTCTAAGATATTTCTTAGTAGATATAGGTACCTACCAAATTTCAGCTCAATCGATATACATACGTTAAGGCGTGAAAGAGTAACAAACATACATCCAGACATCCAGGCATCAATACTCATTCTTTCAAACTTTCATGTTTAGAATACATAGATACTAATTAGTACTTTTTTTTTTGGTTACGCCGGGATAAAATGCGTTACGCATACCCTCCCATCGGGGGTATGGGAGGGTTATGTGCGACTCCCCGTGCAGAGCGACTGCACGGGTATACCCACTAAAACAACCCGGCGGCACTCCCGCAACGTCTTTCTGCGAATCGGCAGAGCCTTGCATCCTGTCTGTCCATACTAATTAGTACTTAGAATTAGTAGGATATGCAGCAAAAGCGTAGAAAAAAAGATGAGTTTCAAGCTTAGATTATATAATGAATGCGCATTTGTGGGCATTGGGCTGTGGGCTACATAGGTATTGTTAACTTAAAATAAGCTTTATTTCCTCGGGCAAAAGTAATGCCACAGTTAGGCGTTTTCCTTGTAGAGGTGGGCAAGGTTGGAAATTATTCGCACATCCTACTCACGTATGCGCATTGAACTAAAAGGATCAAGCGTCAACAAAACTCGTAACGAATTGAATTACGAACGCTTCCCGCCTTTTCTCGCAACTCGCACCCTTCCTTTTAACTCTACCTTTTATTTGTGAAAAAAGAAAGAACTGTCTTATAAAGAATTTCATGAATGTACCTACAGGAAGGTCTTTGATAATTCGATAACGTAACTAACTAGACATAGTAAAAAAATAACTGTGGCGGATAAACGAGTTGAAAATCGATCCTCACCTTTAATAAATGTTAATAACGCTTTGTTAAACCACTTCATATTTATAGCCATTTTTATCAAATTCTGTTATATGAACTGCATTTATTATGCTGATATCAAAAGATAGCTGAAAGACACACTAATATCACACAATCACACTAATATCCACATTATCACACTTTATTATAAATGCGAAAGTATGTGAATGTGTATGTCTGTTACTCCTTCATATTTGAACGGGTGTACCGATTGAGCTGAAATTTGGTATAGAGATAGCGTAGACCCTGGAATAACACAAAGGCTACATTACAGCGGGTAAAGCTGGGCGCAGCTAGAAGTAGATAATATTATTTGGACAGATAGGTACTGTATTTTATTAACTACGCATCTCTGCACTTGTCCACTGCAATATTGCAAGTTATTGTTGTACGGCGTACGGCCGTACGCCTACTATATTTACCTACCTATGTACCCAACAGTAGCGTAGATACTAAATGTCTAGAATCTAGATACGATACTTTGTAGCTATAATAAAGGGGACCTCCGGGAAAGTACCTACTCTTTTAAAAATGTTGTCTACTTCTTCTGTTCTGAATTTTTCGAGTTTATTATGTTTAAGTTTACGATGTAAATAAAAAAAAATATTTAACGAATTCAGAACCTTTTCTCCCTTTACTGATTTCAGAAAAAAATAAGTAGCACGATATATCAGTTATTTTTTAAAGTCGTTTCCATTAGGAATAATAAATTATTGTCATACCCATTGATATGGGATATTAATTGTCACAGGTCATAAGTACCATTCTGTCCCCATAATACGCAGTAAAATGAATTTTCAAATTAGTGTTTTTTTATGTATGATTAAGGTCCACCTTAATCCAATACCCACCTATTCCAGTAGGTAGGTATGTTATGTCAGAAAGATGCAGCACTATTTTTTTTTACAGATGTTTAGCTACTTCTTTCGTCTGTATATCTGTGTTTTGTCCTATGTCCGCAACAATAACGAGAGGTGCCTGCGGGTGACGCGTTAAAAATGCATTTTTTCTTTTTATGTGCAGTACCTACGTCAATACGAATCCAAGACAGTTGCGTAGGCATAACTGTAAAGAACCCAAATAAAAACGTTCAATTTACTCGGTTTTTCATTTTGTTCAGCTATTATTGTTCTATTGCGTGTATAAAAGTTTGATGACACCATTTCGTTACAGAGAAATAAAAATCAATTTAGTGATTTAAAAGACTCCTGAATTAGGAGCTACGCGAGGCTACGAATGCTATGTCATAATATGGTAAAGTTTCTACTTCCACGATTATATTATGCTCAAAGAAATAATATAATATTATTCTTTTATATATGTAGTTATTTAAATAGGTACTTGATATTATGCTATGATGCCATATGAATAATAATTGCTGCTAAAAAATGCTACGCTGAACTACGAAATGCTACGCCAAGATACGAAGCTCTACCCCGAACTACGAATACTACGCCTATTTTTTTTTAATTCACTTCCAACGAAATGTTTTGCCATGGAGGTTTTGCAGTCCTATAAAATATTTCGCTGTCGTACAAAATGCTACTCATAAAGCCGTACAATTTACAATACAAAGTATATAATGATACGAGTGCATAATATTAGTTTTACCTACAATAGTCCTAACCAATCTACGGATCAAATTACATTTTTAATATACGAGATTTACTGTCTATAAGGATGGTTCATATTGCCTTATTGCATATCTTTCAGAAACATCCAAGGTTACCTTGAGGCTTCCAAAGTTCGTTTGAGGAAGCTTATTAGGTTTCACGAAGTAATATATTTGATCGCGATATCAGAGCTCTCGCCTGTAAGCTCACTCAATTAAATTTTCCGATGACATGATCCATAGCTCAGAAACGGATCTAGGGATGAGGGGTATTGACTATTAACATAAAATTACATCAAAACGATTAATAAATTCGAGAATAGGATGGTACGGCCGTGCCGCTTTTTTTGATCGACTTGGCGGGGGCCCTGCCGTGCCCACAGATTCATAGGTCCCCAAACAAACAAATGAAATTAAAAAAAAAACTTTTTAAAAACAAGTTGTTCTTATTATTACCATCTAGCACCAAGGTACTCGTCAAGACGAATCTAAGGCAAAACTCGATGTGGTTGCATCGTTTAATTACGGAGTTCCTATGGCCACCTTTCAGCTCCATCATCAGATCAGCTCGATGTTATGATAATATTGCATTGTCATCCGATTTATACATGCATGCAAAATTTCAGCTCAATCGGAAACCGGGAAGTGGATCAAATTTAACTTGCAAGATTTGATTATAGACAGAAAGACAACAGACAGGTGAAAGTAAATAAAAAGAGCTTGTAAAACACAAATATCTACTTAAAACTGTGTTGGGGATCTCCCGTACAGTGACATCATTCCATTGTGACATCTCCCGTACAGTGATTCCTAATGAATTATGGCATTAACAATATTTTACGTTAGGGATACAAGATGGGGCCACTTGCCGTTGAAGAAGAGACATCGTGGTAGGTTTAGTCGGTATGGGTGCCGTTCTTCCATCTTTAAAGCACTGAGCCCGACATAACCCGCCCTGCCCCACGGGCGGGTATGCGTAAGAGCATTCCCCCACGTTAAAAGGGATACAAGATTGGAATCTTCAAGGCACATACATAGTACCTTTCTAAACATCTTCCGTGATTTATCGTCGACCGTATCTGCACTTTCCATCGTAATGTGATTAAACGCAGGCCTATTCATTATAAAAAATAGTTATTTGTTACACAAGAGTGCTAAGTTACTTTTTAACCACGTGCTCAATTTGGATGACCGATCTAGCGAAGGATTCTAAAATTGAATCACCAGCGCAGCGAGTGATTCAATGAACTTAAGCCCCTCTTCCCATCCTAGATCCATCACTGTAAAAATCCGATTTGTTTTGTTCCGACTTCCGACGCGATATGGTTTGTTACTTCTGATGTTAGTTGAGTAGGATCCACATCATTGTTGCAGTCTTTCTTCACATCACTAACGAGTTTATTTTCTATTTTTATAAGTAAGCCTTTGTTAACTAAGATCTCGCGTGATGTTAAGCTACGATGCGGTCGTAGATGGTAGCAAACTAAACCTAGAAGGCGAGATAAATTATTCTCTGTCTTCACTGAACATCATGCCAGAACACGGTCACAATGACCGCTTGGCGACACGGTATTTCACAGTGTTTTGTTTTTGCTCAAATATGCTCATATGCGTTTTAAGTGACTGATGCAATACGGGATCATTGCAGAACTATATTTTCACGAGCTTGAGCCCCTATTCCCATCCTAGATCCGTCACTGTAAAAATCCGATTTGTTTTGTTCCTACGCGATATTGTTTGTTACTTTTGATGTTAGTTGAGTAGGATCCACTTCATTGTTACAGTTTGTCTTCACGTCACTAATTATAATGGATTTAACTGCTAACAAGCTTCTGCTCATATAATAGAGATATTTAATCTGTTATAATAATACGGCTTTGTTATAAGTAACTTACTGACAAACTATACAATATACGCATTATTATATATGTACACTTTTAAATACTGAGAATAAATAAGTTTGTATTGTCTCTCAAATTAAACAATCGAATTAAGTAGAAACAATAAATCTAGTTTTTATAGGCAAACTTTTCATCGCATCACGTTTTCAAAAGACCTAGTGTCTTCCTATAGTTCCTATATTAAAAAAATCATATTATATTACAATGGTACCTGGTCTGAGGCATTTTTCGAGGTATTGTACGGTGTTGTATGGACTGACAAAAAATAGGTGTTGTTATATAGTGTTGTACCTACTTGTTTAAATGTACAAGTACATAACTTTCTTAAAGACCCACATATCATGTTTGTTACTTCTTTACGCCTAAACGGGTGAACAGATTGAGCTGAAATTTGGTATGGAGATAGCTCAGACCCAAGAATGAGACATAGGTCACAGTATCTACTCGTAACATGCGTATTGATTTATGTCCTCATGTATATTTAGAATGCCAGTCTACCATAAAGCATCATACGTTATGATTTATGGCATAGGTAAGTAACAATAGTTTTCGATAAAGATATTCTAGCAACACTGTCATCTTTCTTGATCCTTAGGTCCTTTCGACAAAATTAAAACCTGTTCTGAGTACCAAGATATCATACTCGTCAATAATTTATGTTTTTCAATCTACAAGACGTCTACATATAGGATATTTAAGAACGTGGCTGAAATTGGAACTACTGGCTGCGACTACATACCAACGTGTCTTTAAAATATCTTTTACGTAGACACTAACGCCCTCGCTCACACTAAATAAGATCGTAGACGAACTGAGTAAATAGCCGTTCGACAACACAAATAGATACTTTCAAACAGTTTACTTATGAACCTGACCGTTATTTATTTTACTCGTACCTTCTGAAAATTTCAGTTAATATTTTCATCCGCGTATTTTTTATTAATGTTTTGCTGAAGTTTTAAACAACCCGTTTTTACTTATAGGCCGTAAGAAATATTTAAGGTAGAGACGATTTGAAAAATATCTACTTATCCTTAAATACCCAAACGGCTAGTACGGGGCGAATCTTTCGTATTTAAGCCTTAATTTAAGAGTGCTAGAAGCTAATTCTATCCACCACCGCTTCAACAATTGAAGCGCTGCGCTGTTAGTTAATTATAGTATAAAGGCGATTTTTTGTTTCGGAGATTCGATATTTTTAGAATACTAACTTGCCACCCGTAATATATTATTATGTACTTACTGCTACTTACTAAAGTAAGATGTGAAATACCTATATAACAGGGCCTGGAGGTTCTAATTGTCGAAGGCCGAAACTTATATAATATGTTAAGGGAACACGGTCTTGCACCTGTTGCCCCTTGCACCACGTTTGAATATAATTTTAAGTCGTGTAGCGCATTTTTTATCTCAAGCTCATTATTTGATATCCAACCCCGCAATAGAGATACTATACCAATATAAATTTTAGATTTAATAAATATAGGTAATTATTAATGTGTCTCTCCACCAATTTCAGAAGGGTCGTCAGAACCACCAGGGCCGGTTTTAACATTACCAGCGCCCTGGGCGAGATTTCTACGGCGCCCCCTAAAAAGCAATTCAAACCCATACCTACTAAAAACGAAAAAGGAAAAAATTCCAGAGCTCCGAGAAAACTTTGAATTTTTCAGCACGAATGATGTGCGTTTAGCTTGCTCCGAGTGGCAAAGAAACTAAATAAGTATTCTTATTTATAAAAGCGCGAGCAGCTCGCTGCAAGCGCCGCGAAAATTTAGATTTTTTCAACACGAATGATGTGCGTTTAGCTTGCTTCGAGTGGCAAAGAATCATAATGACTTTATTTATAAAAGCGCGAGTAACTCGCTGCGAGCGCCGAGAAAATTTTGAATTTTTCAGCACGAATGATGTGCGTTTATTTATTTTATTTTATTTTATTTTCGAAGGAAAATTTACAGCTAACTACACACATATAGATATTAAAATACAAAATATGGAAGGCTAATTACAAATTTTCACAGATATTACGAAATACATATATAAATTAATTTGAAGAGGACAGTAGGCATTATAGATAAGAACAAAAAAAATAAGTACGAGAATATACACATAGACATAATAATTAGATACATACATATACTGACTGAGTCTAAGTTACAAGTTAATCACAAATTGTATAAAACAAAAACAAACTAATAAGATATGTATATAACAAAACGCAACCGAATACTTACTAATAACAATATGAATATTAGATTAATAATAACTATGTAAAGTATTTATTTGCACACATACGCTTAAGTTTCAGTGTCGACATATTAAATAGATCTATATCCAAATCATTGGATAAGTTATTGAAACACTTACATGCTCTTATTAAATACGAATTTTTTCGATACAAAGACCGAGAGTAGGGGACATGCAAAAGTGATGGCTTTCTCATGAATGAGTTGTCAGTCAGTCAGTACGTAGCCCTATTTTACTAAGTAGTTCCGGACAATCGATCGCACCGCTTGCTATGTTGAGTAGATATGATACATCCGCTATGCGCCTTCTCTCCTCGAGTGGTAACACATGAAATTTTTTGCATCTAGCTGAGTAGCCGGACAGAAATACTTTAGCACGGAACTGGAGAAAACGTAAGAACCGTTTTTGGATACCTTCTATACGCTTAACATAAACACCATAATTAGGGTTCCATACCTGAGAGGCGTATTCTAGGTGGCTCCGTACATACGCACAATATAAAATTTTTACGGTTTTAATTGACTCAAAATCAGCGGACATTCGAAGAACAAACCCCAACGCCTTCGAGGCTTTATTTACTTGTTTATTGATATGTTCATCAAACAGTAGCTTGGAGTCAAAAGTGACGCCTAGATCATTTATTTGAGATACTCTTTCTAATATGGAGGATTTAAGACTGTAATTATATCGAATTGGATTAGGTTTACGCGTGAAAGTACAAACAAAACATTTAGAGACATTCAAATCCAGTTTATTTCTATAACAGTAGTCTTGGAATGTGTCTAAATCATCTTGAAGCCGAAGAGCGTCCTCATAGGTTTTAATTGGGTATAAAATCTTCATGTCATCAGCGTACAAAAGTATTTTAGATGAACGAAAGCAAGATGAGATATCACTAACGAAAATTAAAAAAATTAAGGGTCCCAACAGGGATCCTTGAGGGATACCCGAGGGTATAGGCATTAATGAAGATTTATACCCGCCAAGAACCACGGTCTGACAACGGTTTCTAACATATGATGAGAACCATCGAAATAGATTTCCCCTTATTCCCATAAGTTGAAGCTTGCGAAGCAAGATATTATGATCAATCCTATCAAACGCCTTACTATAGTCCGTATATATAATATCTACCTGGGACGGTTCAGACATATGCTTTGATAAGTATTCACTACATAGTAATAAGTTTGATGTGGTAGACCTACCCTTTAAAAACCCGTGTTGTTCAATGTTAAGTGATTTATTCAATGTCCAATATAGTTGTTTATAAATGATTTTCTCTAATATTTTTGCGAAAATACACATTTTCGAAATAGGCCTATAATTTACGATCATATTTTTTGGACCTTTTTTGTGTATCGGCGTAATATATGCTGATTTCCAAATTTGAGGTACAACACCTTCAGAAAGTGACCGTCGATATATAAGAGTAAGAGGGACAGATAGACTATCAGCACATCTAAAAATAAAAATGGGAGGGATACTATCTGGACCTGCGGACTTATTAAGATTCAAACATTTAAATAATTTTAATACATCTCTACCACATACATGAATATTTCCTATGTCAGACGCACTATAAACAGGCAGATAACTGAGCTCCGATTCCTGAGTACAAATATTTATATCAGGTGAAGGCTGAAGAAAGTTAGAGTTGAAGTACTCACCAAACATTTCACAAATCTCGTCACCCTGGTCAGAGGAGCGTTAACCTAGTTTCAGAATAGCAGGATAACAATTAGATTGATTTTTACTTTTCACAAAGGCCCAAAAAGCTTTCGGATTTTTACTGATGTTATGTTCAGTATTTTGAAGATAGGTATTATACATGTCACTTTCCATAGTTATTGCGCGTTCCTTTAAAGTATTATAAGAGTTAAGATCATGTAAATTGCCATATTTCCTGTATTTCATACGGTATTTATGTTTTTCCTTTAAAAGCTTAATAAGAGGTGTCCGGTACCAGAGTGGATATTTACGATTAGGGTTTATTAATTTAGAGGGAATGTAACTAGTACGTAGCTCATCTAAAATGTTATACAACGCGGAGACAGCGTCATCAATAGTTCCTGATATAATTATGTTTTGCCAGTCATATGAATTTAACTTAGACGATATTATTTCATAATTTCCATGATTATAAAAATATTTTAAATAAGGTTTATTTTTAAGCATATTAAATTCCAGGACATCTGTCGTAACACACAGAGAACGATGGTGTGGATCCTCATTTACCAGTGGATTAAGAGACTGCGAAACAGATATGTTAAAATTAGACAAAACGAGGTCTAAAATACGATTGTTACAATTTTGTATAGAATTATATTGATTAAGGTTACAAATATTAAAGTTATCAAATAAGCTTGCTTCGAGTGGCAAAGAAAGTAAATGTTCTCATTTATAAAAGCGCGAGCAGCTCGCTGCGAGCGTCGAGAAAATTTTGAATTATTCAGCACGAATGTTGTGCGTTTAGCTTGCTCCGAGCAGCAAAGAAACTAAATAAGTATTCTTATTTATAAAAGCGCGAGCAGCTCGCTGCGAGCGCCGAGTAAATTTAGATTTTGTTCAGCACGAATGCTGTGCATTTAGCTCGCTTTGAATGGCAAAGAAAGTAAATGTTCTCATTTATAAAAGTGCGAGCAGCTCGCTGCGAGCGGCGAGAAAAATTTGAATTTTTCAGCACGAATGATGTGAGTTTAGCTTGCTTCGAATGGCATAGAAAGTAAAGTTTCTCATTTATAAAAGCGCGAGCAGCTCGCTGCGAGCGCCTAGAAAGTTTTGAATTTTTCAGCACGAATTATGTGCATTTAGCTTTTCAGCACGAATGTTGTGCGTTTAGCTTGCTCCAAGCAGCAACGAAACTAAATAAGTATTCTTATTTATAAAAGCGCGAGCAGCTCGCTGCGAGCGCCGAGAAAATTTAGATTTTGTTCAGCACGAATGCAGTGCATTTAGCTTGCTTCGAATGGCAAAGAAAGTAAATTTTCTCATTTATAAAAGCGCGAGCAGCTCGCTGCGAGCGCCAAGAAAATTTTGAATTTTTCAGCACGAATGATGTGCGTTTAGCTTGCTTCGAATGGCAAAGAAAGTAAAGTTTCTCATTTATAAAAGCGCGAGCAGCTCGCTGCGAGCGCCGAGAAAACTTTGAATTTTTCAGCACGAATTATGTGCGTTTATCGTTCCTTCGAGTGACAAAGAAACTAAATGTTCTTATAAAAGCGCGAGCAGCTCGCTATGAGCACCGAGAAATATTGAATTTTTCAGAACGATTATAGAGCCCCATTATAGAGCCTGTGGCGCCCCTTTTATCCGGCGCCCTGGGCGGTCGCCCAACCGCGCCCTACCCTAACGCCGGCACTGAGAACCACAGTGAAAAAGGTACCCTAATTTACTAAAACACTAAAAGTTATGGATACAGAATGTGCAAATTGGCTCTCAAATTAATATTAGTTTAGTATACCTAAGATCCCGGAACATCCCTAGCCACTTGTAGGTAACCTTGCTCTCATTAATTAAACTTGGTTCGAGTTCGGACCGATCCTTTTGAATTTTGGCATTGTTTGGACACGAAATTGGGCTGAATTAAACGATCTAAAAATAATATTAAACTCTTTTGTCGTGTGTAATGTTGTTGTTAAATTTTCTACCTTTTTGTAAGTAGAGGTAATAATATGATCGGACGGGTTTTAGGCATGAGTAACAAAGTCGAACAAGACTAAAAATAATCTGTTACGGATATTATATTATGGAGGAAAACTCCAAATTATGTAGGTACCTAATTTTATATTAAACGAGCTGGGCACAGCGATTTTACCTGCTGTACAGTAGCCTAGCCTATGTATTATTCCATGGTCTATGCGATCTCTATACCAAATTTCAGCTCAATTAGATTATAGGCGTGACAGAGTAATAAACATACATCCAGACATTATCCTTACATTCTTACAAACTTTCACGTTTATAATATTATTAAGATAGTAAGAAGAAGAATAATAGAGGATTATATAGCTTTCTTTTCAGCTTACCGCACATATCTAGAGCTTTATAAATTGACAGTACCTATAATTGTTTCCAGCCAATACTCATGGAAGAAAACATTATTCTAAGATCATTTCAAATAGATCGGAAATTAGGCCAAGTCTTTTGGGAGTATGGCACAAGTTATATGTACCTATAGCTGAATAATTGGGGTTTTAATGAACGCTACGGTTAAGGTAGTTAAATAATCTCCAAGGTAAGTTCCAAAGGCTTTATATTTCGGCAAGGACAACTGTAAGAGGTATTTGTTCTTTGTGTATTGTAGTTCGTTAATTAATCAAAATGGATCACTTTGCGGTTGCAGAGATATGGGTACTCGAGATTTAGTTTCCGCGAATTTTTTAGTAGGTAATAATACTTATATATACGTACCTACCTAAAGTCTGGGTAATATCGTGCTACCATTCATCTAGTAAAAACTTTTATTAATAAAATGCGAGGTACGACGGGGCATGATTTAGGCTGTGGGTCCCGGCTGTTTCCTATAAGATATGTAAGGAGGCAGTCGTTAGGTCATGTTGCAGGCCCTGTAGTAATCTCGGCGACCTGAAACTGCAACATATAGGTTCGCCACACAACCTATAAATTGTGATTTGACTCTGACAGTGTAAGTAGGGTAACCTGTTCTGTTGGGAGTATAAACCCCAATTATTATTATTTTATTATTATTTAGTTAAAATAATGACCCTTAATAAATTAAGGGTAATTTTAATTCACACCACACCCCCACACCTCACTCGCTCTAACTGATAAGAAACGTTAAAACGTATCTTAGCAGTTAGAGCGCTGTTTAGCTAGATTTTTTTATCGTAGAGATATTGCGCATTAAACAGCAATCAAAGTATTACAAACTTTTTTTTAATCAGTGTCTAAGATATTATAACATTAAAATCCGACATAAGCCTTGCATGAATGATTGATAGCATCAGATACTTCATAAAGTTTTGAATCAAGTTTACGAGTAGACTGTGGTTGCATATTAAGTAGAAGCTTTGGATTTGAAGTTTGGGGACTTTCTAAGTTTTCACCTAAATATTTATTTATGTGAAAATTTAGCTTTAATAATAATTTAGATGTTATTAATGTGTAGCTTAGGTATCTACTACTTTTTAATAGGAAATCTATTGTAAAGGAATATCTATTGAAAAGGAGAAAATATTAAAAAACACTAGCTGGGTCCAGTTTTACCCGCTAAATAGAAACATGCGAATATTTGTTATTTCATGGTCAAAACTATATACCATATTAATACCAATATACCACCATTGAGCTGAAATTTGGCATATAGATATATATACCAAATTTCAGCTGAATGATATCGCCGTTTAATACAGTTTTATAATTATAGATACTTCTCAGAGATCTTCCATCTTGAGCTCAAGACATAAAAGTCACCCACATTACCTAATTACACCTTTTAGATAAAATCGTACACCTATATTTTATATAGGTACTCCTCTTAGAAAAATCTGAAAGGTATCTTAATCTATTCCATTAAAGATAGCATTAGCTGTATCTCTTACATGGGCTATATCCCATTCATCGTAATGAATGGCGCGTGGTGGCTTAATTTCTGCCAGGAAAAGTGTCCCATCTCTGAATCCGATCAGTGTGAGAAAATATAGGTCCTTTTCGAGGGCTCAATATTATTTTAACTGAGAGAGGGTTTGTTCATATTAAGACTATATGTATAGGTATATAAATCAAGTGATTTTTGGGAAATTTACTCTTCCTACCTGAGCGAATCACGGCAGAATATTGGATAAGGTCGTGGCTAACGCAGACGGCTTGAGTTGCTTGTATTGTCTCTACTTTTTAATATACATGTCTTACATGTCTTATGTCGTATGCATGTACTCTGTGTAGCAGTGTGTGTGTTTCGCTAAAGCGTAAGTATGGGTGTGTATTTTCCTAATATAGTCCGTGCTATTTGTAAATAGTTACATTTTAGATTTTCCATCCAGATAACAGGATAACAGCAACATCGAGGTTTAATTACCAGTAGTTCAGTCATCATTCAATGAGCCGCGCCTACTGACTACTATGTTTGTCACTTATTCTGATTGAATGAGAACTTGGATTTACTAGAGTTCTAATATTAGGACCAGGGTAATATGTCTGTTCGGATGTGTGAATATTTTGTTGTGTTCTTTTTGTTATTATCGTAAAGCAACGATTTCTACACTTTTATTATAATAGGTCTTTGTCGTAAAGTTATACTATCTTTAATGGCATTTATGTACGTCCATGTTCTTAACTTACATAGTATATCTGAATCTACAGACTATTTTCTGGTGGTTTATTTAATTAAGGTATGGTTCTGTGGGTACAAAATACGTTTTTACAAGGTGATTTTATTATAGTTCAAAGTAATATTCCAAGTAAAAATATACTTTTGTGGGCTAGGTGAAACTGATATTTTGGCGAGTTTCGCCTTAAAATTTTGTGTATAAGTTGCTTAGTTTATCTATTCTCTATCAGATCTATTTATTATAATTATTATAGGTTTTATTTCTCCTCATTAGATACTGCAGGTAAACTTTTAAAGGGTAAAATAAAATACCAAATTCCTTTGACCTTCAATGTCTTTTAATAATTCATAATAAAAATAATTAACATAATATATTTTTTTATTTGGCAGAACTTACACTACAATACTGAGTATTTAAATTACAGGTACATTTTAACAATAATATATTTTATATATACTATGTATATAATTGATTATTACATTTATGCTAAACCTCTCCCTCGATCTTAAATCTATGGAAATATAATTTATTAACAAGTAATCTAATATCGAAAAAGCGTTTATTAATGTTGAGATCTTCGCGTATAATATATTATACCCGTAATACAATCGTAGCGAGGCAAGCGTAATTTGTTTTTGTCGTACAACTGGTAAGCACAAGGAAAAAAGGGAAACTTTGTTGTTTTTTTTTCGTTTAACCTTTTTTGACAGCGGACTGAACAAGTAATTTATCGAGATCTCATCTGCTTGAGTTTTTGCTGTTGGTAGATGACGATCCTGTCAAGTTGTAGTACATTCAGTAAAGAGCTACTCCATAAACGTACGCTTGTCTTTTCATGCTTACACTACGCTTACGATCCGCTTCGTACACGAAAGCTTCTAGTTATAAGTACAATATTCAAGTATTTTAACATGTTTTGTTGGTAAATTAAATCGGTAATTGGAACAAATGTTTGTTTAGGCTTATTGGTTGTGGATCTGGTAGGCCTGCGACCGTTTCGAGCCGATGGGGAAGTGAGAGAGGTCGATCTCGTCCATGGGGTAGTCGGGTCTGTACCTCTTCTTGTCGAAGCTTGACCTATAAAAAAATAAGGTTAATAAAGATCAAGTCACGATGAACGCAAAATGATGTTTAGAGAAATGTGAGCTTCAGGTATTTTTATACTTTACGTTGACAACAAAAATTAGCGGACAGCGCGCTGTAAAAACTCTGTACTCTCGTACCTACCACTTGCTAGTTGACGTCTCGCTTACTACTTGCTTCATGCAGCCGGTAATGTAACTTAGAATTTTGTATTAAAGAGCAATTTGAGAGAGTGAAGAAATTTTAATGGATATAAAGGCAGGCAATCGTTACATAAAAATATAGGGTTTTTTGGCTGCTATCCATTTACTAAGACCATACCATGGGTTACCGTTGCTGGGTTGCCTCCTTAATCTCGACTCACGATCACGACACATCTTTCGGTCCTGCGCGAGTTTTGTGCAGTTTCTTTGACATATTGACACTATCGTCTGATCTTCGGGCTACTGGTATTTTGCTGTTGCTATATATTCGTACGTAGCAAAGAATCTTAACGCTAATAATGTTCAGTGTCTGGTGGATGCATGTGTTAGTTATGAATTTCAATGAGTGCTAATTTACTAATATATCTAAAGCATTTTATTTAACTATACCTACCTAATATAACCTTTTCTGGATTTCAAACTGCTTTTACTGGATAATATGAAATTTGAAAATTATAATTATCTTGTATATATGTTTTAATCTAATTATCTTATCCGAGGGCAAAACATAACGTACTCAGTACTCGTATTTCAAAGATCACCTGACTAATGCAAGACCCTACCCTAGTTAATTAGATATTAGAGGTTTCACAACGAGAATCGCTAAGATGATTCGTTCATATTTTATGTTAGGCTTTCTACATGTTACAATTACCTTAATAAGATACAAGATATTTTTAAAATAGTTTTTAAGCCTATATAGGTTTTTTGCTAGTTCTTTCTATAGAGATAGATCCGAATGAACGGTAGAGTCAAGAGTCTTAGAGAATAATATTATTCTGTGAAAATTTACTCGCAAAGGTGCCTGATTTTAGTAGCCTATTATATGAATATCCTTTAATAGTACATGGGTTTTGAGTTATTTTTTTTGTGATGAGACGTACGAGTATGTAGAATGTAGGTAGGTACATAATTTGAAAAAAATACGAGAGCGTTTTTTTATCCGTAATCCCTATACCATTTTACGGTGTAATTTAAATTATTTGAGTATGACCACAGTAACTCTTTTAACTTTTTTAAGATTTGAAGTTTTCACATAGAATTAGAATTCCATCATTAGGATTCCGTGCCTCAGATGTAAAGAAACGGATCTATTATGGAATCTCTTAGGTAAATGGTGTATCTAATATAATTTAATTAAATTCTTTATACCCTTATTCAGAAACAACAAATAGCCAAAGTAGTGAGCGTCGGTTTTCCCATATTAGTTCACCCGGAAAGTTTTTCCCTTACCAATGAGCGAGCATTCATTTTATTTACGCAGATAATATTTGGTTATTATTTTTGCTCAATTTCATATCCATTATTTTAATAAAGGACGAAAAACCCGTTCCTCGATATCGAATATTATTTTAGGGCAAGTACAGAAATTGATCGTGTATTTATTATGGAAATCTACTCAACTTGAAAACGGCAATAAAATAAGGAAAGACCTACATAAAATTTAGACTATTATTACATACTAAAAGTGGCGTGCCATGGGGGAGACCTATGTCCAGCAGTGGAGGATGATGATGATTACATACTAGGTACTAGGTACATACATACGTACTAGCTGCGCCCTTTGATCCGCGTAAGACCCAATCCCGTAAGAAAATCAGGATAAAAAGAGACCTATGTGAACTTTAACATTTCCACCTACATACCTATCTACAGAATTTCATCACAATCCGTTCCAGTAGTTTTTGTGTGAAACTTATGTCATATACATAAGTTTCCTATAAGATATGTAGGCAGTCGTTAGGTCATGTTACAGGCCCTGTAGTAATCTCGGCGACATGAAACTGCAACATATAGGTTCGCCACACAACCTATAAATTGTGATTTAACTCTGACAGTGTAAGTAGGGTCAACCTGTTCTGTTGGAGTATAAACCCCAATTATAATTATTATACATACTCTGACTTTTAATAGTAGGATAAACTAAGTTTTCATCATCTATCACTTATAAATGTAGTATTTTTGATGCATGGAAACTAAGAACGGGAAGACTGAATTGACTGACCACCCTCCATCATAATATGACCCATTGAAAATATAAAAAAAATGAATTATGAAACATTAAACCCAGCTTTCCCAATCCAAATGGCATAATTCGAGACGGTATGATTATTACATATTGTCATCTACGTTGTCTACAACGCGTAGGACGCCTTACACTGGCGAGTCAATGTCTAAGTTGTTTTCGTACACATGGTAGAAGCGCTTGGTGGCGTAAGGGAACGGCAGCGACGACCGGTCGATCTCGTCGAAGTTCCTCTTCGCTACAAACGTGTCGAGGTTTGACCTGAGAACAATATTTCATAACTTGTAAAAGAAATTACAGGAGTTAAATTCACATGCCCCGTTAAATTTGACAATGAAAATATTATATTACTAAACATACATACATATTTCGCGTTTATAATGTTAAAATCAACGAATTAGGGAAATAATTAAAATAATAGAAAAGAGGACAGGATTCGGCTGCAGTATGTAACCAATCATACGTGTTCTACGCCTTTCTCTTACCATCATTGGACGGATTCGGATGGACTTTTTAAAATTATCATAAGTTATCCTTTGACCATGATCTCGCATGATCTTAAGCGTTGATGCGGCCGAAGATGGTAGCAGACTAAACCTACAAGGCGGGATAAATCCACCCCCTGGCATCCCTGGTATCCTGGTATCCCTGGCATCCCTGAACATCGTACCGCAACAGAGTCGTTATGATTGCAAGGCAACTTAGATCGGATGCAGTGGAAACTAGTATACGCGACTATTGTGAAATAAGTTACATACTAAAATTACTAGGCTATTGCAATAAAGTGTATAAACAGATTGGTAATATGGTTCAATTATTGCTATTATATTATTTGGTTAGGAAATATGTTTCCAGTTACTAAATTATGGCGAAATAGCTGCGCTTAGTGGTTTTACGCAGCGTTGTAGCCTAGCCACTCGTTTAGGCGTGAAAGACATCCATACATTCTTACAAACTTTCACGTTTATAATATTAGGTAGTAGGATTTTCTAACACAACAACATTAAATAAATGTTAAAATGTTTAACGAAAGCGTGACCTCATGTCGCCTGTCGGTAGCTGATATAAGCGAATGTGGTTTTTACGCGTTCTTTCAATCAGTGCTAATTGAATTGGAACATTGGACCATTTCGTAAATGAGGTCACATATTTATTTTGAACTACTGAGTAGATAAACAGTCAGACTAAAGTATCTATTTAATATAAGTAAGTACAGATAGATCTTATTAATTTAGAAACTGCGAAACGAGTCAGCAAGTAAATAAAAACATAAACCGGGAAATATTGAATTTAGGTAAAGCGATTTTTTTCTGGATCTGGTTTACCGTTTTTCGATTTACCGAAAAACCGCTTGCAAAACCTAAGCTAGGTAGCAATAGTGTTTTTAATGGTAGAAATTAATAATATTGATCGTCATAAGTAAGGCACCTAGATAATGTTGAATATTATTTATTTATCTTGGGTTTTTAAATCTATGATAGAAATTAATATTATTGCCGCTCAACAAGTAAGGTCTACTAAGTAAGGTCTCTTTTACTCTAGGTAATAATAATTGATGAGAGTAGTATTCATTATTCATGCTTAAAATAACGAAAGCTTAATTTGTCAGATAAAACAGTTGAATGAGCACAAAACTGAATTTGCAAAGTTATAACTGATTTATAGGTAATAACCCTTTAAGAGAATTAAATAGTAATAAATTTTTAAAGGATTTCATCCCTTACTAAAACATTTCTAAAGGTAACATTATTAAACAACACACCTTCTAAAAGTTCTACAAATCCACTGAATCTCATAATCCCTATGGGGTAATATTTCATACCGCATAGCCTATTGGGATATGGCCATTAATTCTACTCTAAAAGAGACTCAACTTGACAATGCTAGTTATTATGAAGCTAACAGGTGCCATTTTAAAATAATGTACCGACTTTGAGCTAGCTTTCAGTAACTGAGATTGAGCAACTTTTTGAATTTTATCTTCAGAACTATTGAACTAATGTTGACGAAGCTTATTACTGTGCTCTAAGTTAGACTAAATGTACTCAAATTATTAAGAATAGTCTAAATCTAACCAAAAATTTCGGAAAAATTCGGGAACACACATATCGAAATTTGTTATGTTTCTTTGGAAGAAGTAAAGGATTGTGCGATATAAATACTTTACAGCCTAAACTGCCTAAACTGCCAAACTTAACTAAACACTAAACTACACACTAAATGCCTAAACTGTAGAACCGATTAGGCTGAAATTTAGTATTTTTTTTAATGAAGGAAGCTTAAACTCTAGTACAACATATTATGTAGCTAAAACGGATTTTCTTTTTGTGCTACACAAAATTGAATGAATAATTTCGCGCTACCCTATGGTAGTATAGGACTATTACTACCGCTGGAATTACATACAAAAAACTTACAAATAAATACCTACATATATATTATATCTCTATAGTTACTCACCTGTCGATCTCATCAAAGTTCCGTTTAGCATAATCATCGTTCATCCCTCCGTAGTAGAAGCTGGTTTCCAACGGACTGAGCGGGTATTTATTCAGCTCCTTTGATCTATGGAACAAATATTTTATAAACAAAAACGCAAATTGTTTTCATTAATTATAGCTCTTTTCTGGATTCCCGCAAACGAAACATTGATGTGTCATGCACAGTAATTATGAGTAATCCGAGCGGGCAATTTATTTGTGCGTATTAATTGCTCAGGTTTTGTTTATTTTTCGTTTATAATTGAGGTAATATAATAAATTAAGGATGTAGCGCAACCGTATTTAAAACGCCTATTAACCTCAATTTATTTTTGTAATATAGGTACTTTTGTCTATTTTATTCAAAAATATTAATACCAATTTTTGTTCTCATATTCCGCGATCAATCAAATTTTCAATTTTTGTTCTCTTATTTTCCCGTCTCCATAGACGGGAAAATAAGAGATGCAAATAAGAGATTTTTATAGTTTTTATATTTAAGAATTCCGACTCTAGGATTATATATTACCTCGGATCTTTTACGAAGTATCTCAAATGAGTGCTCGTATCTATATAATATTTATTTGCTCAAACCCTTATTCAAATTAAAAGTGGTTGAACTTTATATCTACGTTTACTCAATAAAATGTTATTCTGAAATTCCAGAATTACGAGCGGGTTAAATCACTGGTATGTTCTAGTACAAATTACAATTTATTACCTCATCCCCAAATGTAAGTAAGGTACACTCATTAATCAAAAGAGCTTGACTTGCAAAAGTGCTAAGGCCTATTTGAATAAATGAATTTGAATTAGGGAGACAGTAAAGTACCTGGATATGTATTCGAGCATTTTCAACAGGTTGGCGGTGTATGAGGGTCGTTGACTCCCGTCTGGAAGCGTCGCTTCAAATGGATGGAGTACTCGGTTCTTGTGTCCTAAAATTACGTTAAATTGTTGATACGATTAGTTTTAGCCTACATTTTTATAACTAGTGAATACTTACCTGTGTAATTATATGTCTAACACTTAAACTGTTGCGATTAAAAACATACCGCGAATAATTCAAGTTTATAATAATTTAGCGTTAGTTGTAACGTTTGTGATATTTTAGGTAAATTTTACACTAACTCCGGCCCGTTTTATGCTTGTTGGTAGTAATTAACGAATATTTGTCCTTAACGGGGATGAAATTTAAGTTAAGAATATAAATATTACAAACAAAGTGAAAAAAAATGTTTCAAAAGTGAATAAGGTAGTTTATAACAACATGATAAATTGTATAATGATGATCTGCATTCGGCATTTAAGATAACGGTACTGTGGATAAAGAAAGTTGTACTCAATAATGGATAGAAGTGCCAATTAAAATAATAAAATGATTAAATGGTTTTTTTTAAACTGATAAACGTCTCCACAAACGTTTATAACATTGGTGATATTACCGACTCGTTGACTGATTGAACAACATTTAGAAACCGATTCGCGTGCGGACAAAATATTGTATTTCGCCAAATTAGACTGTTGTCATTTGAGATGACTAATGGCAGAATTAAAATAAATTCGAGTAGATAAAGGACATTAATAACACAGTAAAGTTGCTACGTCTTTATTAATAAAATTTAACACCGAGTGATAACAATGAAGATCGGTAATAAATAAAAATTTGTTGGTTCCTAAAGATATCACATTTATACGTTGTACATGGAGAGAAATATATTGAAAAAGGGTAAGAATGTACTGATTTGGATAACATCTAAACAAAGTTAGCCCCTCCCAGGGGATCCAGTTGGCGGACAAAGTTGCCGCCGCCGAGAGAGTCCAAGTTTCGTAGGAAATTGCTGCCGCCCAATGAATCCAAGTTCCTCTTGACTAGATTAGGCCCACCGAGCTGGTCGAGGTTCTTCTTAACTAAGCTGTTTCCGCCGATGGAATCCAGGTTTCTTACAAAGTTGCCTCCGCCGATAGAGTCGAGGTTGCGGACGAAGTTGCCTCCTCCGAGGGAATCAACAAACCTGGCGTACTGTCTCCTGTCGCTCTCGGCTTCCCTGCCTAGCAGGTTAGATCCTCCGATACCATTAAGGTTCCTGCCGAGAAGGCTGGACCCTCCCAACCCTCCAGTATTCCTGCCAATCAGTGACGTGCCTCCCAGACCACCGGTGGCCCTGCCCAGTAATGAGCTGCCCCCAAGACCTCCGTTCACATTCCTCCCGAGTAGAGAATTTCCTCCGAGACCTCCCAGCCCATTACGATCCACGACTTTACTCTCATATTCTGCCAAGAAGCGGAGAAAGTCTTCGAACTCTTCCGCTTGTTTGTAATCTGTAACAATGTCGCATCTATCAAAATACAAAGACAAGCTACATAGTGCGGAGTAGATATACGAGTAAGTGCACAATAGAAAAAGTGGTACTCACCATGTGCGGACAAACAGATCGACAGGAATGCACAGTGCACATAAAATAGTGATGAATCGTCGTGAGTCGTGCCGAGACATTGTGTGGTGCAATACTCCTTCACCATTCCGTGTGAAACATAGTTTGTACAAAGTATTAGTGCGTCATTTAGGGACGGTTGTGTGAAAAGTATTTGCAGGGGTGTGTCGGAAAAGTAGGTAAACGTTGGTGCAAAGGTTTCACGAAACGATAAAATTACAAAGAAATAGAGTTAGTGCCGAGGGCCGGTTCACGTGACATGAGCGTGCGTTGAAACTATAGAATTTTACAGAAATATTTTGTATTAGGCGTTTACGTCATAACTCATTATTATCATTTGTTATTGCAAACTCTTGACATGTGAACCAAGCCGTATGTGCTATCACTGATATTTCAAATTCGCACACTCGAAATAATTAGCTTTCCGACTACGATCATAATGAAAGGAAGGGTGCTAGGCTATTTTGATAGGCGCTGAATATAGCGGACAATAGTTTCATATTTTGCACGTTCATGATGATCGCAGATAGAGCATAATGCCTCCGTTTGTTGAAAAGGTCATAAAAATATACTACGCACTACAAAGAGTGTAGTAACAGGTACTTAAGGGGGTTATGTATCCGTCACGAAAAAGATTTTTAAAAATTCGCACAAAGTGGACATTTCAGATTGTCTCTTTAGCCGATCCATTTTGTATGAGAAGATAATCTATCTCAAAGTTTAAAATTATTTTACGTTTGTCGATTTTACAGGAGCGTAGCTCAAGGGTGCACCTTCAGCTACACTGTCATATTCGCTTTATTTGTAGATATGAATCCAGATAAATTTAGTCAAATTCGGAATATTATTAGATCTTTTCAACTAACGGAAGTTCCGTTATATTGGTGCTTTTTAGGATCTGTGTTTTTCTTATAACAGGTATTGTAGTCCGTTAAACATAATAAGTCCAACAGTAGTTATGTTGGTAGCACTGGTTTTCATAGCTAGAACCAAACGCTAACTGTTTTCAGCAGGGCTAAAATGCGCAAGAAGACACTTTATTTCGAGATTGTACGTCAAAATTATCTGACTCGCATGTAAAACTCGACTTGAAGACAGCGAAATAAAGTATTAGACATTACGTTATGACATTTCCCGTGAGATGCTATACAAATATCTTTATTTGTGAATATAGATTAGAGTCTAGTTGTTAATTTTATTTAGCCCTGCTGGTCAACCAACATAACAATTTAAAGACAAATTATGTTAAACTTTACTTAAAGATCTGTGCCAGGGAAACATTCTAAAGTTAAAACCAAGGCAGTGAGAACATTTAGGAATGAATATTGAAGTTGTGTGAGCGTAGAAGTAACAAGTTGGTTCAAGTTTGGATCTTACCGTTAAGATCGTATCTCTTGCCTCCTTGTTCGCCGCTCGCATCTTGCTCCTGTTAACAAACAATATTTATGAAGGTTTGCATGCATTTTTTTTTTTTTTTTTTATGTGATGAAGTAGAAGACGAGCAAGACGCTCTCCTGATGTTAAGAGATAACGGCTGCCCATAGTCAGTACAGTGTAACCTAGGATTTAACAATGATGTGAAATTCTAGGAGCACTGCACCAACGCTTCTTACTCAAGAGTCATAAGATGTTAAGACTCTTTAGCCCAGTAATTTCACTAGCTACAGTGTCCTCCTACCGGAGCACAGTAACACAGCATTCTACAGCACACACACACATACAGCAGCATTCTGCCCTGTGGAAGGTATCTTTTAATAAGCCACCGTCGGCCACCTATTAAATACATACATATAATAATATACTCCTCATCATGTATTTTTATTCATTATAGGTTGACCATTGCCTGGCCGCACACAGGCAATAATATTGTTATTTTCTTATCTTTAGGTGTTTTATCTTAATTATTTTTGATATCCTATTAAGAAAACGAAAGGTCTTTGCTCAAAATAATTAGAACAAAGAAGGATAAGAGAGATAAGATACTCAAAGTCATTAAAATATAGAGGTAATATGTACGTACACATTCTGTATTGGGTGGAAATGATACGAGATCTAGCATTTTTAATACATTGGTAGCGTCTACGGCGTAGTATAATGCTACGGAGCTAGGGGCTACGAAGCTTTGAAGATTAAACAACTGTTGTGCTATGTAAAAAGAATAATTTTAACATTTCATTTAGAGCGTCTTATATTTATTTCAGAATAATAACGTTATTAAGATCTTGTTATTGAGACTGTAAATCTAAAGTAAAAAGTTCTTTTAAAAATGTGATCCGTTTTCAGTATCGTAAGAGATCTTGAACAAAATCTTATTTACACTGGAAATTACTCTTGGAATTTCAATTAAGGTGTAGTTCACATTTTGTGTATAAAATTTGAATCCTTTGAACTTCAGGGCGGTTAAGCCTGGGATACTTGGGCCAAGATTTGATTTTAATTTATCATTCCACTTTATTTTGGCACCAAGATGGTTACTTACTGATTGGAAGCTTAAAATGTTATTATATTCCGGTTTTGCCCTGTAAGGTATTGTTTCCGTGGACGAAAATGGATCATTTGTTTTGCAGCGATACGGACTTGCAATGTGCGGTAAGTAGAGGAAAAAAAAAGGTATTTTATTTGTGAAAAGTTTGACTTATGGTTATCGATAGTGTCGCAGATACATATGTTATATTTATGCATCTTTCTTTTTATATAGGAGTATCGTTGTACACAGTCGTTCTTAAATATGTTTATTTTTCTCCAAAGCGCTCTTAATTTCTTAAAATATTTTTGTTAAATTTTAATTGCTATTAGATAATATTGTTGACTGCAGTTATATTTCCTGATTTATTAATCATTATTTGTAGCTCAAAATAGTAACAAAGCACCATACATAGAACCAACAAACCTTAATACGAGAACCTACATAGGTCTATTCTAACCCATCGATCGTTCAAGTACTCCATGCAATGATGATAAAAGCGAACCAAAAATAAAATCGCCTCAATATTTCTCGTGGGGACAGTTCCTACCAGTTATTTTACTTCGTATTTATTAAAATTCTGTCGCCGTCGAATTTAAAACATCGTCACAATTGGGATCGGACGAAATTCTGTCGTCACTAATTTTATTTGTCAAATGGGGTGCTTTTGAGCATTAAGTGGGTTTCTTTCGGCCTTAAAAAGATATAAAGTTATTAGGCTGGCGTAAAGTTAATTTTGATATTATATTACTGTTGGGACGGTAAGATGTTTTAAATAAGTTATTTAGTCAAAAGTTTTAGGGTTGTCTGAAGGCTTTTGAGGTAATGAGTTTAGGCTTAAAGCAACAACTCGACTTATTGTAGTAAAATTTATGTAAAGAAATAGCCTAAAGGTACTAAATTTTGCTGGTTAAGAAGTGTATTGAATTGTAAAAACATTGAGGTATGATTAATAACTGCTTGTTCGCGCTGAAAAGTAGGTATTTAATGGACTACACATTTAGAAACTTTATGAGTTATACAAAACAAGCGAACAATGTACGAGAAAGTTGCTTTTTAATTTATTAACCGAATTTTTAACAGTTTGTTGACTCCGGCTAACATTTTTATTTTTTTCATAAGGTTTTTGTGTTTTAATTATTGTGTTTTATGCATTACTTAGGAACTAAAAACTAAGTTCTAATTCAACTAAATATTATAAAAACGAAAGTAATGGCAGTTTATGTATGTGGATAATAGCCCAGTCATATTAGGTAAAAAAAGGGGTCAACCTCGGAATGAAAGATAATAAGCTGCAAATTGGTATGAACCTTTGTTTTGTCATTCTAAATGTTGTCTCAGAAGTCACAATCGTTATCGTGTCCGCGTCTCAAGATATTCAAGGTCAAAGGTCACAAAAATCGGTTTTTCGCGAATATCTGGCTTCCTATCGGTTAAATGAGATTTTCATTTATTATAAAAGTTGTAGGCTATAAAATTCCCTACAACTTTTGTTTAAACTTTTTTTTCATACAACCAACCGTTTTGAAGGTAGAGCGCGAGAAGTGCACATCGTACAGTCATATACGGCCTAATGCAAGGTCAAGCGTGAGTTATGGTTATCAGTACGTTATAAAGTCAATTATTTACTTGGAAATTATAATTATTAAACAATGCCTATTATTTATGTACTAACTATTAATTATTTATATTTAATTAAAGTAAGTAACTTGATTATTTATATATAATTATTCATATTTAACTATTTAAGTATAAAATATTATTAATTCTGGATTATATATTTTAGTTTTATTTTAAGTTAACACATTATATATCTTTTCTTTAAAACGCGTAAATTTCTCAATACTTATATACCTGGAAATACTTGTCCCTACCCTATGCCCTTTTCTATTCATTGCCGGGACAGATGTTCTATATAGTATTCAAGGCCACTCTCAAAGAGCATATAAGAGAAGAGACGGCACTTAGAACAAAAAAAATGGTTCAATGTAAATGTATGAAACGGGCAAGAAGATCCAATACCAACATTACGGGCATGATTATCGATTATGACAGTGACAATTAACAACGCCAATGCTGCCAACATTGCTTACGTGGTAGGGTCCGGTCGTTCCTGCACCGGCTACATATTTTATCGATAATTTGTTCGTATTATAATTTCTCACATTTAGGTTATTACATATTACAGAGTTAAATAATTTAGTCTACGTTTATTAAGTGGGTAAAGTCTATTATATATTAATACTAGACATTTACCCTATTAATAAACGTAGACTAAATTATTTAACTCTGTAATATGTAATAACCTAAATGTGAGAAATTATAATACGAACAAATTATCGATAAAATATGTAGCCGGTGCAGGAACGACCGGACCCTACCACGTAAGCAATGTTGGCGGCATTGGCGTTGTTAATTGTCACTGTCATAATCGATAATCATGCCCGTAATGTTGGTATTGGATCTTCTTGCCCGTTTCATACATTTACATTGAACCATTTTTTTTGTTCTAAGTGCCGTCTCTTCTCTTATATGCTCTTTGAGAGTGGCCTTGAATACTATATAGAACATCTGTCCCGGCAATGAATAGAAAAGGGCATAGGGTAGGGACAAGTATTTCCAGGTATATAAGTATTGAGAAATTTACGCGTTTTAAAGAAAAGATATATAATGTGTTAACTTAAAATAGAACTAAAATATAATCCAGAATTAATAATATTTTATACTTAAATAGTTAAATATGAATAATTATATATAAATAATCAAGTTACTTACTTTAATTAAATATAAATAATTAATAGTTAGTACATAAATAATAGGCATTGTTTAATAATTATAATTTCCAAGTAAATAATTGACTTTATAACGTACTGATAACCATAACTCACGCTTGACCTTGCATTAGGCCGTATATGACTGTACGATGTGCACTCTTCGCGCTCTACCTTCAAAACGGTTGGTTGTATGAAAAAAAAGTTTAAACAAAAGTTGTAGGGAATTTTATAGCCTACAACTTTTATAATAAATGCAAATCTCATTTAACCGATAGGAAGCCAGATATTCGCGAAAAACCGATTTTTGTGACCTTTGACCTTGAATATCTTGAGACGCGGACACGATAACGATTGTGACTTTTGAGACAACATTTAGAATGACAAAACAAAGGTTCATACCAATTTGCAGCTTATTATCTTTCATTCCGAGGTGAAAGCCCTAATATGACTGGGCTATAAGTTTTTGTTACCTTTTCTAAACAGTTGAACCGAAGGAGCTGCAATTTGTAATATAATTAGGACATAATGTATCTGTCCAAGTAAAAGGTAACAGCCGAGAAAATAAATATACATTAATCATACATTTTCTTTGAAGTATAATTAGTTCAGTGAATAAAACTGTTGTGAACCTTTAGGTGAAAATAACTAATAATTAAAACCTGATGAAAAAAATGTTTTTATTATTATTTATTATTTTATTATTCAGCACAACGCTAGGACTAACTTAATGCTAAAGTAGCATTTTCTACCAGTTGACCTGTTCCTGGAGAAAATTATATAAAAATTATTATATATATAAAATATGAATTGCAGTTTTAATTTAAATTCCGTAGCAAGCAAGCAATGAAAACGATTTATTTTCCATTCTATAATAAAGTTGTGCAATGCTGCAAACAAATTGTAAGTATATACTTTAGAATTTGACTGAAAGACACAGAATTTCCTTGTTGGCTCATTATATTATTACATTCTGCGCGATTTTCATTGAATAGCAAATAAGCTTTGATTACAAGCAGATAGTTTCAAAGTATCCGTACAAAGAAATTGTCCTCAATCTTGCAGAAAACAAATTAGAATTATTAGCTTTGCTCATTTCAATTGAATAAGTATATTTGTTTTTATTAAAGCTCTTGTATTTTTTAAAGAATTCTACTTGTATTATTTTTTTATACAACGAAGTAAGAAGACAAGCAAGACGCTCTCCTGATGGTAAGACCTGTTTGTTTTGTTTTAAAATGGTCTTTATTTATCAATAAACACAAAGTTACAGAATGTAAAATTAAAACTAATAATGCATTAACATACAGAAATACTAATTACTTTATACAGGCTAAATTGGCCTTTGGAAGCTAGTGGTATAAATATTTTAATGTGAGGGTTAAACTATAACATTGTCTAGACACTGACTACATTTAGCAGGTATTATATAACATTGTTTTGTGCCCCATTAGTATTGGTTGCACTTTTACAAATAATTATAAGATAAATAAGATAGTAAGACCTAACACTGCCCATAATTAGTACAGTGCTACTCAGGATTTTACAAAGGTAAAATTCTGGGTGCACTGCGCCAACGCTTGAGAGAACAAACTTGAGAGTCATAAGATGTTAAGACTCTTCAGCTCAGTAAAAACCTGCAACAGTGCACCTACCGAAGCACAGTAATGTTTGCACATCACTGCTCATGCGGTAGAATAACTGGCACTGGGTAGGTACCCGGTACCCACCTAGTCGACCTCCTGCAGAGGAAGTCTACCCCCGGTGTTAAGATTTACATCGATACTTGCGCATTTGTAATATAGGAACATTCCATAAAGACGGGGAACTCGTCACGTTTAGCTGTACCTATTGTTAGTGGGTTCAGTGGGTGTCATCATCATAATCATCGCAGCCATACGACGCCCACTGCTGAACATACGCCTCCCTTTGGATTCCACATGTACCGGTTGGAAGCGACCTGCATCCAGCGTCTTCCAGCGACCTTTACAACGGGTGTACTGAATAAAAATACGTGAGATAAAATAGTCCTCCATAGCACAGAATCACCAGTCCACTAACATTTCAACCATATTTATTTTCTAGTCTATGTCGGCCCCACGGACGTTTACCATAGGTCCGGGTCATCAATGGCCCGAGAATCGGAAGGAACGACAATAAATAATAATAATAATACATACTCTGTGAGGATCAGCGCTGCAGCAGACAAGCACGGCGGCTGCCATGATCAGTGCTCCGGATAAACCTCGCATCTTGTTCTCGTACCTGTTAATACAACAATCAAATAAAATAAAGATCTGAGCCGTATTGTATGGGTATTTTACAGGTCAATAAAAATAATGATCAAAGTGCAAATTTTTGGAAAAATTCGTCGATTAAAAATATTCTATAAAACACCTACGACATGCTCGGAAAGTACCTACGAATGAACGACATACCTACGACCTACATATGTTATGACCAATGCAATTAATTCGTATTTTCAGAGTATAGATTTTATATTCAAATTGGGTTCCCGTGTACCAGAGTCATTAAAATGACAAAAATAAAACCATAAAGTGATAAAAGCCTGTTTTATTATTTTATGATATACCAATAATATTGTGTGTGCGAGCTACGAGTGAGATAGGCTTAATTCGAAGGATAAAAAGCTTTCATCGACTCAATTTCCTATAGGACCTTCGGTTTCTATAATCTAATATCACCCGACATTGGCAATAAACGACTGTATCGGTTTCAGCATTCTATTCATTCCAATAAAATATTAATAAATGCCTGAGCGCTGTCGTCCTCACTACCTACTATTAAAATTGCGCGCGTGGTTGCATCTACGTAATAGGGATGTTGACAAAAAAATTGTTTTATTCTTATGAATAAAACAAATTGTTAGTGTATAAAGTAGATTATTAAAACATATTGAACACGTATTATTTCTTTTGTAAATTTGATAAAAAAACGTGTGCCATTTCCCAATTCCCTATGAATCCCGATGAATGATGATTACCAAGGTAAAATCAAGAAAAATTAAAATTATTACCTTTTGTATTAACAGCGTATATTGTACATGGGTCTAATTTAAAAGACTGTGTAAACCTTATACCTGAATAATATTGTGTCAATTTCTTAGAAAGACATCAACGCGTTCTATCGAAATATTAATATATATGTATGTATTACTAGCTTTTACCCGAGACTATGCTTCCGTTAGGATAAAAATTAAGAAGACGAGTAAGACACTCCTGATACGCGCGCATTACTAAATTTTCATACATAAACGCTTTTGCCGTTTTGTATGAGATTTTTTATGTTTGAGGATTTGACATTGTGACGTAGTGTTTGTCGCAAGTGAAGTTAGACCTTAACGGGCCACATTTATTGGTTTTTTAGACAGGCATTGAGGGTCTATTAGCTATCCCCCACCCACATGTAAAACACTAGAATCCATAGACAAAATTGCGTACATTACTTGCTTAAACCTCCTCCTTAATATGAGAAAAATAACAAACGCAGTAATGTACATTTAAGTTGTCATCAATCGTAGTGGGTGAGTATTAGCCAATAGGCCCTCTGGTTAAGGATGCGTTGATCATATTGATTGATCAGTCACGGAGTCACGCTTTCCTCTTTACATTATAAGCTACGCAATTGGCTCTCGTTTTTATAATAAACATGAAACATTAAACGTACAAGCCATCTATCGTTGCCCACTTTGTATAAAATAAAAACTCAGCAAGTTATATTAAGCAAGTTGAAAACGTGACCTGAAAGCGATCATGTACTGTTAAACTGCACAAAACAAGGATCAAACAGATTATGCTCTTCGATTTCTATATTTTGGGATAAAAAGAGCCTCTATGTTCTTAGCATCGACTATTTATTATAGGTTCTATTAAAAAATGAATTTATGTTCTATGAATTAAAAATCGCGCTATTATTAACAAATTTTCCTGACTGAAACTACTCCTACCATAGACATAGGAAATAGCGATTTTATTGTCAAGGTAAAAAAAAATTGTACACGCAATTTCAATAATAAAAAAAATACAAAGTAATGATATTTAACGACAAATATTTAATGAATTAAGTAAACAATGGGTGAGATATAAGGTTTATAAGTTTTTGGGACGCACTACGTCACTATCCGGTACAAAAGGCACTCGCATTCGGCCAGTAACGTAACGTTTTTACAAGCTTTTATTTACTTTCACCTGTCTGTAGTCTGTCTGTCTGTAATCAAATCTTGCAAGTTTAATTTGACCCACTTTCTGGTTTCCAATTGAGCTGAAACTTTGCATGCGCGTGTAAATCGGATGACAATGCAATATTTTTATGACGTCAAGCTGATCTGATGATGGAGCTGGAACGTGGTCATAGGAACTCTGTAATAAAACAACGCAACACCATCAAGTTTGGGCTCATTCGATTCGTCTTGACGAGTACTTTATGATGCAAGATAGGTAATAATAATAGAAGCTTGTTTTTAAAAAGTATTTTTTTTATGTATTACTTGTTTTTTAATGAAATTTACAAAAAAAAAAAAATGTTACTACTGTAATATTTGTGTAGGTATAAGCAGTAGTTATTATACTATAATCAACGAATTAGGGAAATAACTATAATAAGTATTTGTGTACGAACTACCCATACGCGATGTACTGGAGGTATAATATAAAACAATAAATAAAAGCACAAAAGTCTTAGTCTTCTAGGATATCACAATTTAATTGCTTATTTGTCGTCTAATTATTTATGACGCGCCATTATTTCCGTCCCGTTCTCGGCTGTAGTCAGCCTTAGAGGTATTCCCTAGACGTCCAATTACCTCATAACATGGCCGTTCTCGTATCAAGACAACACAACCATAGGGTGTTACCATGAAAAAATTAAACTAACCATAAACTCTATTCAGTTAAGCAATATGTTTTTTACAAGCTTTTTATTTAATTTCACCTATCTGTTGTCTGTCTGTAATCAAATGTTGCAAGTTTAATTTGACCCACTTCCCGGTTTCCAATTGAGCTGAAAATTTGCATGAGTGTGTAAATCGGATGACAATGCAATATTTTTATGACATCGAGCTGATCTGATGATGGAGCTGGAAGGTGGCCATAGGAACGCCGTCATAAAACAACGCAACCCCATTGAGTTTGGGCTCATTTGATTCGTCTTGACGAGTACTTTATGATGCAAGATGGTAATAATTATAAAAGCTTGTTTTTAAAAAGTATTTTTAAAATGTCACTTGTTTACTTTCACCTATCTGTTGTCTGTCTGTAATCAAATGTTGCAAGTTAAATTTGATCCACTTCTCGGATTCAGATTGAGCTGAAATTTTGCATGCATGCTTAAATCGGATGACAATGCAATATTATTATGACATGTAGCTGATCTGATTATAGAGCTGCAAGGTGGTCATAGGAACTCCGTGATTAAACAACGCAACCCCATCGAGTTTGGGCTCATTTCATTCGTCTTGACGAGTACTTTGGTGCTAAATGTTAATAAAAATAAGCTTGTTTTTAAAATGTTTTTTTTTTATTTCACTTGTTTTTAAATTTTATTGATGAAAAACTTAAACAGTTCAAAATCTACACAATTAAGCATGATTTTTGTTTTCATTGATATCTAGGCATGATCTTCGAGTTGTTTTAGTTAATGTTATCGTTATGACTTACAGGGGTGTTACTATAATAATTTCAACAAAACAGTACAAACTCTATGCGATGTACTTTTGTTTTAATTTCATTGCTCAAGACATGATCGTTGGCTATTTTAATTTATATGTTACCGTTAGAATGTAAAGATATTACTTTACGATTTTTTTTGTGATATCTTTTGATATCGCAATTAAATAATCGCGCTGTTTTAGCGAATCGTGGTATAATAATTGTATGTGCATTTACGCTCTTGTGAATAATGTCTCGTTTGTGAACAACGTTCCACGTAGTTACGTTGCTCTAATAGGAAATCGCTATTAGCGATAAGGCTGCCAATTGTAACACTTAGTTTTGTACAGTTTTAGTTTTTAAGTTTTTTTTTTGTAATTTTTGTGTGTCAATAAAGTGTTATCTGGGTCTGGGTCTGAAATATTATTAAAACCAAATTTCGCTAGATTTTATATTAAAAAACAGCAATTTAGCCACGATAAAATTTGAGTTTCTTTAACGCAAAAGGGCAAACCAGAAAATATCATAATCTCAAGTTGAGATTCTCAACAGTATATAACGTGAATTACACTAAATTCCTGCAAAAACTATCGCGACGTCCGTCCGTCGCTGCGGGGCACCCGCTCTCCGCGTTCCGACCGTTTCTATGGATTCAAACTACTGTATATATCTTTACCGTGACTATACTCTATTTCAAAAACCGGCAAATATTTTTTACCTTGTAAATTTAATAAAAATACAGCGCACTTAATTTGCTTGGGCGGTTGTAACGCCAGTTTTAAGTACATGGTTGGAACATTTTACGCTTAAATGTACGGTAACGCGTCTCCACCCTAAAACTTATAAGCGCTATCTCAGCTATTTATATAATTATGTATATACAAACCGAAGAGTAAGTATTAAGATTTTTTTATAGTTTAACTAGTTGACCCGTTCGCACTAACAGAAATTAGCAGTGTTGCTCTACTATATTATGCATGTATTATACATATAAATCTTCCTCTTAAATCAATCTATTTATTAAAATAAACCGCATCAAAATCCGTTGCGTAGTTTTAAAGATTTAAGCATACATAATAGACAAACATACACGGGCGGCCATGGTATATTGACCATGGTTGGCGTTGGTGCAGTGCACCTAGAATTGCACATAATTGTGAAATTCTGGGTAGCACTGTACTGATTATGGGCAGCGTTATCTCTTAACATCAGGAGAGCGTCTTGCTCGTCTTCTTTCTTCTCCACATAAAAAAATAATAATAATAATGATATAGGACTAAATAGATTTAAAATTCTTGAACGTTGTCAACATTCTTGTTGCTTAAACAAGTGATAGCCCCCAGGTTTACAAACTAAGAGTTATATTTATCCTCAAAGCAATCCATTTCAAAGAAGGTTAAAGAAAATTAATACACGTGCAAGCAATCATGTTTCATTGAAAGCTATTTGAGTTTATCCCACATAATATTTATACGTAAGTTTGTGGCGATTGTGCTGAAATATGTAAATAACTTAGATCTTTTTATCACAGAAAATATGGGTTGCTTAAAATTACTTTTATTGCTCTGCTTTTATATAACTTATAGACTCTGGATTAACACATTAACTTTTCTTTATTCTAAATAGGCCTAAGTTTAATAACATCCCTGATGGAAAGATGCAGATAATATTATGGTAGACGATGAATCACGTAAGATGCCTAGAATGGTACCTATCCACTCGTGCCTTGAAGATTCCTAAGCTATATGGCTCAAAAACACGGATACTTTTCAAATGATAAAACCGCAGGGTATATATATATATATATATATATATATATATATATATATATATATATATATATATATATATACTTGTAATATGGTGGTTAGGATAACGGATATAATACTTATATACTTTTCTTTTGTAAATACATACTTATAATAGATATTGAAAAACCACCCAGACCAGAAACAAATACCTGTGGATCACACAAACATTTGTCCCATGCGGGAATCGAACCCGCAACCTTCTGCGTTGCAGGCGGGTATTAGCCCACCGCGCCACAGAGGTCGTCATATATAGGTATAGAATAGAATAGAAAACTCTTTATTGTTCACACAAATACAACAATATAAACTTAGAAATAAGATTACACAGAAAGAAGTGTTATAGATGGTTTTAATTAAATAAAAAGATTTTTGTAAAGATCTGATAGTTGTTTCTTTTTAACATGAAATAAACTAACAGAGCTGCGAAGTTTTTTATTTAATGACATGTATCTTTAGGAAATCAAATGTTATTCTAAATCATTAAATGATAACATCTAGTGATTTGAATAAATGAATTTTGAATGGATTTAGTTTACTGGTATTAATTAAAAATCAAAAATAATTCAAAATAGATTGTGTTCTAGACGCTAAATCAATCATAAGATAAGATAAGATAATTTATTTGTCAGAATTTTGGTACAATAAATAAGATCTTAAAACTAATAGGTTCCATCAAAATTCTGCCGTAGCAGGCGTACAAATATCGAATTCAATAATTGTAATTTATAAATATGTGACATATGTGAATTAATTATTATTCAATTTCGGATTTGTTTTGCAAAAGTTTTGCAAAAGGCCTTTTTGAATAAACACAATTTGAATTTTTAATGTTGTTGTTGTTACGAAATGTTTAACTCGTTTTTGGCAATAGTATAAATGTATCTAAAAACAGCAATAAAAGCAAATATTATGTAATAAGTTTTGAGTAATGCATCGTGCTCACACTTGGTCTGCATTTAAAAAAAAAAATGTGCGTACAACACACGCTAAAGAAATACCTATGTCTAGGATTTTTTGTCAATGACTTATTTTATAAGCTTTGATACTATCGATATTAATTTATTCCATTAAATTCAAAATTCAATCGAATTTAAATATAAATTTAACTTTACTTTTTTTTAGTAAGTTTTCTCTAAAGTTTGATCGTTAGGGATGATATGTGTTTAAAAAATAGAAAGTGAACTACACTTTTAAATTTTTGTTAAAATCTTAATCAACTTTACTTTATGAACTCACATTAATTTCAATTATTTTGTTTGAAATTTTTTTTTAGGAAATCTACTTTAAAATTTCGAATTTATTGTTAACTGGGTACTCAAAATGTAAAGTTATTTTTACTGAAGGCTATATATAGTACTGAAATCGTAAAGTAAAAGCAAGACCACCTACCTGTTAGCTGGTAGTAGTCGCCGGCGTCACCGTTGCTGATGTTGTGAGGCTGCGAGGATGTCGGAGCCTTATATATCAGGGGGAGTAAGGCTCGCGCGGGCGTGTTGAGCCCGCCCACTTTACCAGTAGCCTGCATTGATACGTGTTATCAGTGTAATTGATATTGTTTTAGGCTGTTCTCGTTTATGGGAGGTTTTTGGGGCTTACAAAATATTTTTTTATATGTTAGTCCTTGACCATGATCATAAATATATTAAACGTTGTCTGGGAGAAATAGGTATTAGTAATAAACGCCACTTGTTACACTTTCTACCCAAATGTGTATTCTTAATTATGGTGTTAAACAAAAAGTTATCTTATTTTAATGATTCTGGATTAGGTTTTATTAATTTATGTGAATACTAGCTGCGCCCAGCGGTTTTACCCGCTTTACGCTATGTGTTATTCTAGAGTCTAAGTTATGTGTTTATCAAATTTCAGCTCAATCGGTCCACCCGTTTAGACGTGAAAGAGTAACAAACACACATCCAGACATCCATTCTTACAAACTTTCACGTTTATAATATTAGTAAGATTGTATTGTAAAATTTAACTATTGTTATTAGACAATAAGTAACAAGACTAGAAAATCAGGTGAGAGATAGAAAATGTTAGTTTAGCGTTAAGTTAGTCCTAGCGCTGTGCTGAATAATAAAATCATAATCTTTACATAGTATAAAACTAAGTCGCCTCCCTCTTTCTGTCCCTATAATGTATGCTTACATATTTAAAACTGCACAACGGATTTTGATGCGGTTTTTAACCCCCGACGCAAAAACGACGGGGTGTTATAAGTTTGACGTGTCTGTCTGTCTGTCTGTCTGTCTGTCTGTCTGTCTGTCTGTCTGTCTGTCTGTCTGTGTGTGTGTGTATGTGTCTGTCTGTGGCATCGTAGCTCCCAAACGGATGAACGGATTTTGATTTTGTTTTTTTTGTTTGAAAGTAGAGTTAGTCGAGAGTGTTCTTAGCCATGTTTGGTGGAAATCGGTCCAAGATGGCCGCCGCTACAAAATGGCGGATTACTTTTTTCTTCCACGACCCCCTCAATATGGGTATCAAATGAAAGGGCTTAACAAGTAGATTACAGTCTCCTATATAAAATTTAAAATCCAAGATGGCCGCCATACAAAAAATGGTGAAATACGTATTGCGTTGGGGGTTTTTTAAATTTTTAATTTAATTCACTTGTTATTAATAGATAGAGTGATTCCAGAGGAAGGTAATAAGTATAAAATGTCCATAATATAGTAGAGAATTTTCTGTTAGACGCAACGAAGTGCGCGCAGGTCCTTTAGTAAATATATAAATCAGAGAAGGAAATATTAATAATCCTTACATATTAGATGGAGTATGGTTACCTAATATCTATACAAAAGTATGTAAAAATTACACTTTTCTTAGTGGTTTGCATTGATACGTGCTATCAGATGTAATTAGGACCCTTTTCCATTACCTTTGTCCATACGAGAAAATGAATGGATACAATAATTCATTACGTGATAAGATCCAACCTGTTGGTTGAATCACATCTTGGGCCTTCTTTTTACGGTATATTTCTATGTAAACCTTTGAAGGTATACTAATGTGGTGGCCTAACTAAACATAGCGTTCGGTAAATTATAATAATTATAACTATTGAGACTGTAAATATGTATATAACGCATGAAAAGAAGTAAATTAGGACTATTAGTGGTTTAAAAATATTATGATTTTCTACTCTTTTAGTGAGCCATAATTCCGTACAAAGGTTGTTTGCCTAGAAGAGATCGCTCGCAGCAAAAGGCCGCACATTGTGAACCAAACTGTATTTTAGTACTAGTTTGTAATAAGTATAATTTTTTTTTATTTAGTTAAGTATAAGTATAATTTCTGTGTTCGCCTCTAGAAGGCCGCTCACTGAAGTTTATATTATAATTTATACAATTGTACTTTTTTTCCCACTCATGCCCATATTAAGTGACGCGGCCGGTTTGGTGGACCATAAAAAAAAAAAAAATTAATGTTTCTTTTTAATATATAATTATTATTCTTTAAAATATTATAGAAGAAAAATTTAGGCCTAAAAAATATACCTAAAAACGTTAGGCGTTTTAAAGTTTAGGCTGAAAAATGTTTAATTAGGACTTGAAATTTTATGCGAGCCAATATGGGCCCATTCTTATCTTATCTTATATTTTGTCGTTATACATCACACTAATAAAATAAGTATGGGTACATAATCGAGACAAGCGTAGCGCATTATTGCGAAGAACTTTGTACCTATCGAATATCTTACACATCTTACAAAAACGCATTTATAAGTATTTTTTCATTCATAATTTATGAACGCGTTCGTTACTTCACGTCTAAACTGGACCTGATGAGATGGAAATTAGTATGAAATAAGTAGCAGAATCATCATCATGGTCTCAGCCATTGGACGTCCACTGCTGAACATAGGCCTCCCCTTTGGACTTCCATATGTACCGGTTGGAAGCGACCTGCATCCAGCGTCTTCCGGCGACCTTTATAAGGTCATCTGTCCACCTTGTGGGTGGACGTCCTACGCTTCGTTTGCTACCGTGGTCTCCACTCGAGCACTTTTCGACCCCATCGGCCATCCGCTCTGCGCGCTATGTTGCCTGCCCATTGCCACTACTAGCAGAATACTACTACTTAATACACTTTTCAGCGGGGCTATTTATTTAAATACTTAATTGGCATAGAATCCTAGTAAGTTTTTAAACTAGACAAAAACAAAATAATTGAAAGTCCTAGGTTACTGCGAATTTAAGCTCTAACTTTACCTACCTACCGCTCGTATACCTACTTTAATTGCCTCCAATTGCAGGACCTGCTATGGATTCATATTTGTATTGAAGTAATTTCATATATGTATCTAAATATAGGTATATAAAAGGAAAGAGTTACTGATTGACTAACTGATCTATCAACGCACGGCCTAAACCGCTGGATGGATTGGGTTACAATTTGGAACACAGATAGGTTTTATGACGTAGACCTCCGCTAGGAAAGGTTTTTGCCGTGCGAGCAAAGCCGCGAGCATAAGCTAGTAACTTATAATTTTTAATTTCATACTAGAGTAGGTAAATAAATTTACTTTACTTTAATTATACTGATGTACATATATTTGATGTTCAAAGTTTTTATTATTTATATCCTGTTTTCTTTGGACCATCATAATATTGCTTCCTTTCCGTAATGAGTTCACGATAAAACGGAAATTATTCTATTGCGTCTCACCGCACCGCACCGGTTCCTTTAAGGGCAATTACCTTTTATATGAGTACTTTTATACACCGCTATGATACTTCTGTATAGTACAATACAAGGAACCGGGGAGGGGGGTGGGGGGGGGGGGGGTTGCGGGGGTAGACTTGTAGACTTCCTTTGCAGGAGGTCAACTAGGTGGGTACCCCAACAGTGCTAGTTATTCTACCGCCTGAGCAGTGATGTGCAAACGTTACTGTGCTTCGGTAGGACGACACTGTAGCTACTGAAATTACTGGGCTGATGAGTCTTAACATCTTATGACTCCCAAGTAAGAAGCGTTGGTGCAGTGCTCTGGGTATCACTGTACTAATTATGGGCAGCGTTATCTTTTTTACCATCAGGAGAGCGTCTTGCTCGTCTTCTTACTTCGTTGTATAAAATTACAGGAAATAAGTTGTTATAATAGATAATACGAGAACATGCAAAAAAGCTAGCTAGCTGCTAAAAGTACATGTTAAAAGGTCGATTGTTTATCGACGGTCTTATCGGATAGAGTAATCTCCACCTAGCCCATCTTCGGAGAAGTCACCCTGGTATTTTTAAACGAAAAAAAGGTCAAAACTTATACCTCTACAGTGACATGAACACATTCAAAATATGTCCATATAAAATATACATCAAACCTTTCGGGAATTATAAATACAAATAAATTTGATGATTGACATAACAAACAAAAAATAAAAACTACACGCATTCTTGTTTACTTTTTTTACAGTGACTATTCATCCATCGTAGAGAAAGGTCGCGTCACGCGTATAATTGCTCTAGTGCCTACGTGCTCGAGTAATTGCGCTGACAGCGCATCTACCGTCGCGTAGAACCTCCAATATGTCGCATCGCGCGTGCATTATTTCACGGTCACCGAATTGACCTAGATAAAGTGTGTGTATTTTATATGAACAATCATAATGAACTTTAATAAGTACTAATTAAGTGAAAGTGAAGCTGTACATTAACAAACAGTATGGCCATGCTACAATCCGTCTCCTGTACAACCGACATGGAGCGCCTCATTTATAAACGTTATGAGTGCGAAAAGACTCATCGTATAAAACTGGAAGAGGTGGTCAAGAACCTCACCAGACGAGTAGCTGATCTACAGCGCGAGCTTGAAGATGTGCGTGTGGCAAACAATGCTTCAAGCACGTCACATCGTAAAGTCGTGGTTCCTCCTCCAGCCATGTATGAAACGGATGAGGAGGAATTAGCCCAAGAAACGGAGTGGGTGCGCCAAAAAAGCCGAAAAAAGCGTAAGATGAACAAGTCACCATCCCCACAACCTACTAACAAAGAACAGGAAAAGCCAAAGGTGAAGAAAGCACATTTGCCGCCGCCGATAGTCGTAGAAAACATTAAAAACTATCAACAATTTTATGATTTACTCTCGGCTAACGTAAATAAAGATACTTTTTTAATTAAAATGCTAAGTGGCGAGAACGTCAAAATCAATGCCAGCAACGAGGATTCATATAGAGTCATTTCCAAGCTGCTAACTCAAAAGGGCTGTATGTGGCACTCGTATGAAAACAAACAGGACAGGCCGATTAGAGTGATGGCCAAAAACCTGCATTCCTCATGTTCATCTGAGAGAATCATTGAAGACCTCACCGACAAAGGATTCAAAATCCTAGAGGCTGTTAACAAACTTAAATGGAAAAACAAAGAACCACTAAATATGTGGACCCTTTCTTTCCAAAAAAACGAAGAAGTAAAGAAAATTTATGAAATTCGGTCTATTTTAGGCTGTAAAGTGGACATACAACCGCTAAAGACGTCAAAACTCATTCCACAATGTAAACGGTGTCAATCGTACGGCCACGCACAAAAATATTGTTCTAAGGAACCTCGTTGTGTGAAATGCACCGGCAAACACTTAACTATAAACTGCAATAAACCAGCAGATGTGAAGCCAAAATGTATTCACTGTGGCGAGGCTCATCCCGCAAACTACAGGGGCTGCATTGTAGCCAAAGAGCTACAAAATATAAGAAATAAACAGACAAAACCAACAACAAAATTGTCACCAGCTGTACAGCATGTACCTATTGTAAGTAGGTCAACTGCAGCCACTGCACAAAACAATGTCACTAATGACGTATCTTATGCACAGATTGCTGTGGCATCACAACAAAAACAAGCTCAAATAGTAAAACCAGATGTAGATCAAAAATTAACCAAGATATTGCTCTTAATGTCTTCATTTGACGAAAGGTTAAAAAAATTGGAAGCTGACATGAACAATTTATGATTCAAGATTATGGTGTGGAAATGTAAATGGATAGGGTACTCAACATCCGCGTGAGTCACAAGAAATCCAAACTAAAGAAAATGCTGACGTATAACTTTTAAAATCTAAACCTTTGAATTAGTGTAGTGAATAGTGTAAAGTAGTGATAAGTGCTGCGTATGCATTATGCATAAAGAACACATGAACAAAGTGTCTTTACCTTATAGACAATAAGAAACGTGTTATTGGACACATTCTTAGTTTAAGTCTGTATAGTAGTTTAAGTTAAATGTAAAATACTTATTAGCCTAAGTTAAGGCTAGATTGTATTTTAAATAGCGTGCAACAAAAATGATGCATTCTATACCAATAAAAAAAAAAAAAAAAAAAAAAAAAAAAAACTTTTTTTAAGCATTTAATTAAGCATGCTTGTTAATGTTTTCTTTAATTAATCAGTTATAGTAATGTAACCTTTTCTTGTAGGCAAAAATAACATGTATAGAAATAAGCATAATATGGAAGAAGCCATTAGCATCTGACACGGTACTTAACTAGTTCAGAAAATTTAACAATTTTATGTCCAATAAAGATTTATTATTAAAAAATAATAATTCTCTAGTATTTATTAATTTTATGTCACCGAGTAAAAACAATTGAACATATATAGGTACATATGTAGGTTAAATTTGTCGGTATATTTAAAATTCTTTAGGCGTTGAAACCGTTTCAGTAACTCAATTCAGCTCATGTCCTAACTCTACTTGAAACTGAAAGTACTACAGTTTCTTGCAATTCAAGAATAGGTTGTTAAATGTGAACATTTACTTGTAATATAGGTCTTAAGTAAAACCTACATCTACATATATGAGCCTAAGCCATTGCTTTTAGGTATGATCTTGGAGCGTAATATTAGGTTTTTTTACCGACTTCAAAAAAGGGCATGATACGTTAAAATTTTGGAGGACGAAACGTCACCAATAACTACACCACAATGATGTCATTAGAAAAAAAAACGCATGGTAAAATAAGAGTCACATTAGCTAAGTGAATACCTTGCTCAGTTGCTGAAAAGTCTGACCTTTATACTTATAATATTCATGTCATAGACATATAGAAAAATAGGTGTATTTCGACGGCACGTGTATCTCAATTGGGTCAATTCTTCGAATTAACCTGAAATTAAAGAAATATTGAGTAAAGTAAGAAAGAGTTGTGAGAAATTAAGCGATTAAACGCCCACACTGTTTGTGTAACAAACAAAATTCGTAGCGCGCGGCGTAGACGCCTACACCGTAGCGGGTGCTACGCGTGTCTACGAAAAAGTTATTTAGATTCTAGGGAAAAAGTGTCCATAAGAGATTGCTCTATGCGATAAGCCCACTTGTTTACCTTTAGTTTTTTGTGTTCTTTGTATATTTGTAACTATTTCTTATAAAGGTATGCAAGGACTAGTATTGTAGACTGCTTAAACCCCTGAACTGATTGAGTTAAAATTTGAAACATTGATAAAGGTTTTATATACCTTTATTAAAGAAAGCTAAAGCCGCACGCTTGCAAGAAAGCTAGTTTTTAATTAATTATCCTTGATTAATACCCAGAAAATCCTTTTATTACAAGCTTTTATTTACTGCCACCTGTCTGTTGTCTGTCTGTAATCAAATCTTGGAAGTTTAATTTGATCCACTTCCCGATTTCTGAACGAGCTGAAATTTGGCATGCATGTATAAATCGGATGACAATGCAATATTATTACGACATGGAGCTGATCTGATGATGGAGCAAGAAGGTGGCCATAAGAACTTCGTAATTAAACGACGCAACCCCATCAAGTTGGGGCTCACTTGATTCGTCTTAACGAGTACTTTGGTGCTAAATGGTAATAATAATAAAAGCTTGTTTTTAAAAAGTTTTTTAAATTTTTCCCTTGTTAGATTTCCTACTCTTCCAACAATGTCTATGGACGTAATCATATTTTATTTTTATCCAAATGTCTTAAAGCATCCTGACAATTAATATTATAAACGTGAAAGTTTGTAAGAATGGATGTCTGGATGTCAGGATGTCTGGATGTTTGTTACTCTTTCACGTCTAAACGGGTGGACCGATTGAGCTGAAATTTTGCATAGAGATAGCTAAGACCCTGGAATAACACATAGGCTACATAAGTACTGCGGGTAAAACCGCTGGGCGCAGCTAGTATTTCATAATTCCGCTTTAATGATCTATCTACATCAAAACGTACACAAATTCCTCACAAACAGTAATTAAGTCTCCTCTGTAAGCTACGGTCAGAGGCTATAGCCACATTAGCAAGTCTTTTGACTGGTATACGCATGCAAACCATGTACAAACCGTCCATTTTTATAATGCACCTGGTCGACAAACAAAATGCTCTTAGAGCTTAGGAGAGAAAGTCCAGTTTGTAAGTGGACGATCTGTACTCATCTTTATTAAACAACTGCGGCAGTTCTTTACTATGATAAACATGACGTGTCCGTCCGTTTGAATATTTAGACACAATTTTATAGCTTTAAATATTTTTACTTTTACCATAATAGCGATGTGTCAAAAAATATTTTTTGCCGTCAAGTAGATTTTATAATTGACACACGATACGTGTTTTTAAAAATAGCTTATAAATATAACACACCAAACTTGCTTAGTAGGGGCTTAAAGCCTGGCTAATAAAGCTCATGACGTGCTGCAAATTAAAAAAAAATAACGTTGTCTTCTCTGGTTTCTTCATTTAAATACCTATTACCTATGCATAGCTGATAGCTGTCCTTTATTAGTTAGTTTATTTATGTCACATTTTCTTGTGCTTGTATATCTTGTGTGCAAATAAATTTATTTCATTCTTTCTTTCGACAATTTAGATAATATAAAATTAAACGCATTCGAAGTCAGGATAAAAAGTAACTGCATAAGATATTTGTCTCGACAAGTTACTAATTGAGGCTTCGGCGCCTGATGACGGCTTCACGCTAATGATTTGTCATAACTCTAGACATTAACACTAATGAGATTGTGAGACTTTTATTATAGTTACAAATTTAGATGCTATAGGTACCACATTTTTTTTAAGTTGACCCACTACTGGACAAAGACTTTCAAATTCCGTTCTTTCACCCCCTCAGACCAGTCATTACTTCCTTGAACATAAAATATAGATTATGGACATTGCTTGAAATGAAATGAAATGAAAATGAAATGAAGTTTATTCATAAAAACATGAGTATACTCGTACATATAAGATGTTATGTTTGATAATTGGTCCTCCATGTTCTGCCTTGCGGCGTACAAATATTAAATGTTCCTATTGAATAAGCACATAATATTTTAAATGCGAAAGTTTGTGCTTAAGTGTGTATGTTTGTTACTCTTTCACGCCTAAATGGGTGGACCGATTGAGCTGAAATTTAGTAAATCGTGATTCTTAAAGTATATTTTTTATACATAGGAGCATAGTTTGTTTGAGGTCATTTCCCTTGTCTGGAGTGCTGCTATATACTTATGTTACCTCGTGAAGCGTAAGCATCTCATTTAGCATATAAAATAAGCTATATCAAGAACTTATCTATGACAACCACACCACTTGTACAGGGGTGGAAGGAGACAAACTAAATTGATTTGGTTGTGAAAAGAGTCTTGAAAAAAATGACAATGCACTAGCTCCTTCGTACCACAGAATTAACCGTCTGCTTATAAATATAATTCCAGCAAAAGCATAAAATAGACGCTGAATACAGGTCGCTTCCAACCGGTACATATGGAAGTCCAAAGGAGAGCCCTATGTTCAGCAGTGGACGTCCTACGGCTGAGATGATGATAAAATAGACATCTTTCAGCCACAAAGTAATAATAATATTCTCTCAAATGTATCTATCAAAAGTGAATTTTAAGACCGGACTGACCCACCCTTCCTTATCAATAAAAGTAAAATACATACTTTAAAATTGTGACAGTTAAAATTTTAAAAGTAGGTTACCAAGTATCTTTCGGATTTAGTCGACCTTTTACAGCTTACAGTAAGTACTCGTAATATAAAAATAATGGCTTTTTCACTTCATGAGCAATTCAAAACTAATTTCCTGTAAAATGAACAGTGATTTTCTGAAAGACCAGATTGGGAGAGATTATTTTCAAAGCAAGAAAAGTCTAGTTAGATCGGGTTATATATGATGGTATTATTTGCCTTATATTTTTCCTCAGTAACTTTTATTTGATGACTGATGTTATAATATACAGGGTTGTTCTTAAAACACCAGCAACCTTGCAGGACCACGCAGCTATCATCATTAACAACAACATATTTACCGAGGGTAGACTTCTTTTGCAGGAGGTCGTCTAGGTGGGTACCCCAACAGTGCCTGTTATTCTACCGCCTGAGCAGTAATGTGAAAACATTACTGTGCTTCGGTAGGAGGGCACTATAGCTAGAGAAATTACTGGGCTGATGAGTTAACATCTTATGACTCTTGAGTAAGAAGCGTTGGTGCAGTGCACCTAGAATATCACATCATTGTGAAATCCTAGTTAGCACTGTACAGATTACGGGCAGCGTTATCTTTTAATATCAGGAGAGCGTCTTGCTTGTCTTTTTTCTTATTCACATAAATAAATGTGATGTACTACTTTTGATAATTTGTTACATTTTACATTCAAACAAAAATAAGTACCTATAGTAGTAGTGTAATAGGTCAGAGGACAAATGAGTTTTATTCATAAAAAATAAGAATTTATTAAAAACCGATTTCAAGCTCGCTTCCGATAAGCGGGGCGAAACGCATGTTTTATAATTCATAAAATCCACTCGACTGATTTCGATAAAATTTAAATGAGACCATCTCTGTAAAGCTTCTATCATCTGTAAAACCTTTTGTAACGAATTATGAATTTTCGAATCGGTTTTTAATATCGGCAGGTAGTGATTTAACAAAAAAGATTCCTACGAATTGTAAAATTTTCCTTCTTTTTTAAATGTAGGCAAGGATATAACAAAATAGGCAGGAAATTGAGTTGGCAAAGTACAAATATGTTTAATAACTAAACTCTCAGCCCAACAATATGTTTCTGACTTATCTATAGAGACGACCTCCAATAATGGTTGTACTGTACATAAAAATAGGTCCATGAAAAATAATATTCACCACAAAAATTAAGTTAAGGGTGATAATTTTGTTTCCAAAAATATAATAAATTGTTAGACAGAGTGCTATAATGAATTAAGATTTAAGGCTTTATTACAGTCTCGTTTGTTTTAATAACGGGTTATGAAAAATTGCTTACGGTGACACCCACATTGTGAAAAATTGAGTGCAACATTATATTTATAGGTCAGCCCTTTCTTTCCTCCAGTTTATTACTTATTACGCTCATTTTACAAAAATAGCTTGTCTGAGGTAATTGATGGAATTAGGCCTTACTTTGCGAAAATCTACCCCGATTATTAATTAAATATTAATATTGATTGTCAATTTCGTTATCTTAAAATTGTATAGGTGTAATTTGTTTAATATGCCTGCAATGAATCGTTCATATACACACCTATACACACATACGTGCAAACATATTGTGTACTTATATCGAACATAATATGTATTGATTCGAACTATACATGCATGTCGATTTTGTACATAGACGTGAGGTTGTTGGATCAAGTATTGCTAGACGACAGTCGACTCTAAAAACCAGGGTCTAGGTTAGAAAACATATTATGTTTTTATAAACCCCACTTGAAAGTTACTTAATGCGAATTATAAAAAATGAAGTTGCATTTGAATTCATAAGATCAATGATCGGTGTATTTACTCGTAGTAGATCAGTGAGTTTCGTAGAATTCAGTCGTAAATCACTTTCTAGATCTTAAATGCTTTAATCCTGAAAATATTTTGATTAACTTTGAGTTTGTAGCCTTAGCTTACAGCAGTTTATTAAAAATACAAAGTGCTTTGCAGACACCTGAAACGAAACCCTTAGAAGTTACGATTAGAAAACAAATCTTTGTTTTTCTTGATGAGGTGAATTTATGCGTTGGCATAGTTTAATCCTGAGCAGTGTTGTTTGTGTTTTCCCTTTAGAAGGTGAATATCATGAAGTTATACTGAGCAAGTCTAAGCAAGCAGATCGTGTTATACTTCGGTTCCTCCGCTAGAGTTTCTAAGGCTTCTAGAGACAGGTAAAGATTATAATATGAATTATTAAACCCTTTAGTTCTAGCTTTGTCTTTTTACAAGCTTTATATTACTTTCACCTGTCTGTTGTCTGTCTGTCTGTCTGTAATCAAATCTTACAAGTTTGATTTGACCCACTTCCCGGTTTCCAATTGAGCTGAAAATTTGCATGCGTGTGTAAATCGGATGACAATGCAATATTTTTATAACATCAAGCTGATCTGATGATGGAGCTGGAAGGTGGCCATATAGGAACGCTGTCATAAAACAACGCAACCCCATCGAGTTTGGGTTCATTTGATTCGTCTTGACGAGTACTATATGATGCAAGATGGTAATGATAATTAAAGCTTGTTTTTAAAAAGTATTTTTAAAATTTCACTTGTTAATTGGTGTGTATTATACATAGTTTTATCACACTTATGAAAATGTTTTAATTTGTACTCGTGTGTAAAAATGTGTTTTAAAATTGGTAAAGGTGATGCAACACGGTTTTACAAATAAAAATATATATCCTGCGGTCTTATGGTGGCTGATAGACAACCATTTGGTTAAATACTCCAAGACCGACAAACCGACCGGCTAACAAATAGCTAAATGACGCCGTGCAGCATATGATTCTTCTAAAGGTATACTTTTTACTATAATAAGGTTATATATGTATGTATAATATGTATTCATAGAAGGGTAAGCGTGACTAATTTAAAATTAAAAACACAGTTCAAATTAAACAAGAATTATTCGTTCATCCACAAGCATTGTCCTGTCAATGTTGCTCATGTACCATCCAGCTTTGCCTTTGCACCGTCGCTTTCCCGACCACATCCCTGCGTTGGTTCAAGCTACATTAGCATAAAACCACTATGCTAATGGCCCTGTAGGTGTTTCGTCTAAATGTCATTGATTTCAAGTAGCGGTGAAAATTAAAATGGTCAACGATAATATTGTGACAGATAGTGCGTTTTGCGGCAATCGTATTATCTAAAGTGCTCTCGAGAGTTAATAACCGCACTTCATTCGGAATGGAGTGCGATACGAATCGCACCGCGCCGCGGCGAGTCATCAGGTACAGTATACTCAAGTTACAGTTACTTATAGGCAACATATTTCGTACCTAGATGTACGCATTAAAACAAACCAGGTAGTCGATCCGGACCCAAGATGAGCCAGAGGGTTGGTATTTTGACAAAAATACCTCTCGTTGCACATAAAGGCTGGCCACACGACATATATTTTTGATTTAGCTCTGCCAGTATAAAAAGGGTAACCTATTCAATGGAAGTATAAACCAAATTATAATTATAATTTTTATCACAGAACAAATGTAAGTTCTTGTCTATAGTATCTTGTAGCTTTATTATTTTAATCAAGCGTAATCTATCTATATAAATACCCATCGATAATATGAGATCCAGTTCAGATAGGGCGTTTTACGCGTAATTAAAAAGTAGTCTTTAAAATATGTTGGTATTTAGCAAGCTTTGAGCTATCTTAGTCCGAGCTGTAGTGGTAGGTCTCAATTGCAGAGGCCGCATAGCCTCCGGGTATTACACCTTACCAGTTATTGATCCGACGAGTAGAAATGAGCATTTCAGTGTTCCTGATTTAGTGGTAATATGTCACTAGTGAAATTATTAGGCATTACGAGATATTATGGAAGCTCACACTGAATGCAATATCAAACCGGTATGATATAATATTATGATCACAAAGATGTTGCATAGCTATGTATTAAGTGTAAACTCTCATAAACAAATAATAAGTATAGGATTAGCATTAGCTGCATAATTATGCACCACACAGGTTTTAAACGTATCATTCGATCAAATATTTAATTTATACCAGATTTATTACTGAAATTATGCGACTTTTATTTCGCAACCGCAACTAATCAATCAAAGGGGATTTCGCAATATTTTGATGGCCTCAAAAATAATTTGAATATATGAATTTTGAATGTGTTTTTTTCAAAACGGCGCAGCCATTACGAAATATATGAATGTTTTAAAATTTGTAATAGCCATGGAACGAGTTATACAAAATGAAGTCGCGTCGCTCACAATCAGAATTGCAGTCTCGATGGCGCGGAAAGTAACCGAGATTTCTAAAGAGGAATATTCAGGAGAAGATTTATAATTTCTATGTAATGGTATAGGTAAATATCCTTCTGACATGATGAAATGCCGTTTAAATAAGAACCCTAACTTACCTTAACCCATTTACGCCCAAACGAAACTTCGCAAGTAAAATAACGATATTTTTTAAATTATTGGTAGAAAAGGACATTATTAAAACATAAATATAAAGAAAATAAAAAAAATATTTTCTTTTCTTGAAAATAAAACGCCGTCCTTAAATGGGTCCGCTGGGCGTAAGCAGGGTAAAAATTTCTGAAACATTTTCTTTCAATGCATGAAGTTTTTACACACTTCTTGCATTGCCAACGTGCCTTCTTACGACACACAATGCATCGCAGTTGTTTTGTAAGTTTTTCTGTACAATACCCTTTTCCATCATGCTGCAAACTGTCAGGTGCAAATTTTCTCTACCAATATGTTTCAAATAGTGAATCGGCGTCGAAATTGAAGCTGATCTAACTTAATATCATCGACCGAGCGAAGCGAGGTCTTAGAGTCGAGAGCCGCGAAAAGCCTGCGTTTTGACCAGTTTAACGGTTGACCTCTGGTGATTGAGTTCGATCGACATTTACTCAAAAACGGTTAATCCAAATTTAATGAAACTTTGCACACAAGTTAAGAAGGGTAATTGGATAATTTTAGTAAAAAAAATAGCCAAATAGGCTCCAGAATTGCAGAGTATAGGTGACTTAAAGTTTTTACGATAGGTCTAACGATAATTTCAAAACTGGTGCGCTGATATTTTTTTTTTTAATATATAGTCATTTTTTATAACCGACATAAATATATCATCAAAAGTGTATGTTTGTATGTATGTTTGTTACGCGATAACTTGAAAAGGGATTGTCCAATCTTTATGAAACTTTGCAAACACGTAGTATGAAACAATAGAATTTTTAAGTTCGAACATGAGCCAAATCGGTCGAAGAGTTTTAGAGTTATAGAGATTGCTTGATTACAACGTTACCGTTAATCCAATCTTGATAGAACTTTGCAAACAAGTAGTACAAACTAAGATAATCCTCAAGTCCAAATATAAGCCAAATCGCTGTAAGGGTTGTAGAGCTATAGAGATTATTAAATTACAATGTTTACATGAGAACTGACATATTATAATAATATGAATTTAAATGATCGCAGAGTGCAGGATAGGCTCATAAAGTGGAAGTAGGCACCTAATTTACCTATTTTCAAGTATTCACATAATAGCTATGTAATATCCAAGCATCCGAGAACTCAATATTATTATCCTTAAATTTAGGTATGCTATATAGTACTATTAAAATGATGATGATCTGAGGACTATTAAAATGACTTCTGATGACTACATATTATGTAATTAATTCATATTATATGCTCAAAAAATGGCTTTATTTAAAAGTACGTAATTATCGAAGTGAAGTAAGTGAAGTAGTTATGCCCGTACGTATTTAGATAGGTAACCCAGCGACCAAAATTTTGCTGACTTTTTTGAACAAAAAAAAAGGGGCAAGTCCAACTTGCGCTTGTTAGGGTTTATTTAAAATATGAATTATAATTAAATTAAATTGTGTTTGTTTGAATGGCATACCATTAGAGATCACAGATTAGATCAAAGATAGGTACTACGACAAAAATGTTGGAATTTGCTACAATATATCAATAATAGGTAGTATAGTCGTAAAGTCGCGGTATTGGTTTGTTGTAAAACACAAGTAAAACTTAATATTTTTTTCAGGGTGATGTGATGTAACGAGTAGTTATTATTAGTATATGTTGAGCCAATTATGTATTTTAAACATCTTATTATGTACACGTATTTTTTGCAATCAATAAATGAATTGAATTGAATTGAATATCTATCTTATGGTTATATTTAGCTCATTAAAAACGTTTAAAAAATCTGATAGAAGCCATTCCGATTCTTCTAATAAATAAATAAAAATAAAAATCATTTAATTCGGACACACAGCCCATATTATATATCTTAAATCATATATATAAATTAAAATAAATTCTTCAGTTTTTCAATAATTAGCATTTACAATATTATTAAATTAAAAAATATTTTAAAATTAAAATTACTATCCAAAATTAAATTACAAATGCAGTGGTTGTAATTTTTTTTCTATACAAGAGCTACAACTACGGGCCGCAGCCACATTTTATTCGTCTGTCTGCACTAGGTAGGTACTAACTCTACATAATTGAATGCTAGCGCCTAAAGCCTAAAGTAAATGTATTCTTTTATTCTATAATTTTCCCTATCAAGTGAATACGCATATCCTTTAATAATATTATATCGCTCTATTATATTATTATTATTGAAATTTTGATCACAACAATAGAACAGTGACAAAGAAGATCATGTTGAAACATTTCCGTTACGTAGGTATTTTGAGTTTCAATTACTTTGAATTTTGGTATTATTAAAGTTAAAGTTTTCATAAATGTATACACATTGTTAACCCTATATTTTTACCTTTAGGTAGGTATAGGTACCTAAAAATCTAAGGTTTTAACATTTTCAATGAAATTAGGTCTGCGAGGTCCCAGTTCGAGGCGAACTACTAGTTAGTTAGAAGGTAAAGGCGCCATTAGTTTTCCACAGCTAGATCCAGCATGTAGGTGTATACCTAACACCCACCACTAATTTTTGCCACGTATAGCAGTGCGGTACAATGGAATATATTGATCAGCTTGATGTACAACGCCCATACCTTTATTGTAGGTTTAGAAAACATGGATATTCCAAAGTTACCGACATAGCAGAAAGGATTAGCAAACTGAAGTGGCAATGGGCTGGTCACATTGGCCGTAGAACCGATAACCGTTGGGGTAGACGAGTTCTCGAATGGAGACCGCGTCTTAGTAAACGTAATGTAGGGCGCCCATGGGCGAAATGGGGCGATGATATCCGGAGAGTCGCTGGGGGTGGGTGGGGGTGGGTGAAGAAGAAAGACGGAGGACCGAGTTGAGTGGCGTGCCATGGGGGAGGCCTATGTCCAGCAGTGGACGAACCTAGGCTGATAATGATGAACATAATCTTCTTCCAGCATCATAGCATCGTGTGTGTCAAGTGCTTCTTCAAGCCCCAGGAACTAGTCATAAATCTTAAATGTTTGTTTTGCCACTTGTGAAGACTCGAACTATAAATTTTTCGACGAAGTATATAGTCTGTAACAGCAGAAGTGCTTCAATTCACCACAGATTGGTTGTTGCAAAAATAAAAACTCTCGAAAGTTTAGAGTGTTTCTCGTTACCACGTTACTTTGACATCAGCTGTCAGCTTGGACGTTGCCAGCATCGCAATGACATGGTTGACCATCGGTGGTTGGGCTTCTATACAACCAATCCATTTTTCAGTCAGTGTAAACGGTAACTTTCATGTGCCCTGTCCTAACAGGGCAGAGAGAGAGAGAGGCTATGCACTTAGGTACACTATAACACTCAAGCGGTGTACAGTTATCCACCCTGGAGAAAGTTCCCAGCCTCATCCGAGTTCCCATAGTATATTCATAAGATACAACAATAGATTTTACGGTGGCTGCTATTATTTATCTTAAGGCGGTCCTAAAAATGCATGTATTTTTGACAGTTGGTTTAAAGAAATAGTCTTTAATAAAAAACATTATTTTTATAGGTTTATGACTTTAACGGAATGACTTATTTTTCTATTATTTATATTGTTCGCTTAGAATTATCGTCTAAATAATAGTTATGCTAACTATTATGTTATCGGTCATCCAAAACAGCTTTGTCAGAGCAAATATTTTCTGCCAAGAAAAAAAGAATTTTTAACCTCTGATGTACCCATTGGCCCCAATCGGGGACATCGTTGTAATACAACAAATTTTGAAAATAATATTAACTTTTTTTAAAGGTATTTTATTTTGACTTATTGTCAATAGTATATTTATGACTTTTATGTAAGAAAACCAGCGCACTTGAAGGAAAAAGTTGCAAATAAAAAATACTTAATTTGTGCAATTACTCTAATTCCTTGAACCGCTTTACAAAATGCGTCATAAAATCACTTCAAAATGTATTTAAACAAAATTGTGTTCAAAAACACATAAATAGCTTCATTAACATCAAAGTTCTTTTGCAGATATGAGAAAAAATAGATATATATTTTAATTGTGGGTACTTTTATATGTGGCCCTGTTTGGGGACGGCGGACGTATATATGGGTTAAACTTCACTATAATATGTCTGTTTACTACATGACATCTAGGTACAAGGTTAAATCGATTGAAATAAAATTTTATAGGTAGGCTTAAGATCGTTAAATTAATTAATTTAAAATAAATAATGGTAAAATTAGCATTTCGAATAAAATTTTATTAACTTTAAAATATTAAATGTTGCTAAAGTTTTAAAGGTAATTGTCCCCATAACCCCGTCATATTTTTCAAAAATGTTCCTAGACGTCTAGAGGAAATCCCAAAAGGAAGGTAAGACAGTAAAACTATAATTTTGCTTATACATAAAACATGCATGGCGGATTTTACAAGTAACCGGATGAGTAATGTGTAGTCACTGAATGAATAAGGAAGGGACTCTCAAAAAGCCCAGAAAGCGGTTTCGTCCGCTACTTTTGCCTATGTGTTATTCCAGAGTTTAATCCAAATTTTAGCTCAATCGGTTCAGCTGTTTACGTGTAAAAAGGGTTTCCTTGTTGACTTACTACCCCAAAAAGGTTCTATGATACAAAAAAAATATTGGTGATAGTCTTCGACCGTGGCTAGTTTCACACACTGGACAAATCTGTGTCGCCAAGTGGTCATTAAGATCGTGTTCCGCCATGATATTCAGTGAAGCCGGGGAGGGATTTATCCCGCCTTTTAGGTTCAGTAGATATACAATCCAACTCGCTTAACATCACTCGAAATCATGGTTAAAGGCTAACCTATAATGAATTAAAAAAATCTTCAGAAGTGATCGGTGCAATAGTTCAGTCACTGTCTAAGTAATACATTGTGAGTATAGTATCTAGTGAGTGACGTCACATATTGCGTCAATCAAAACCGTTTGTTACCGGTAGCGGATACAGAGGCAGTAGCGAGTCATAGGCTGCGTACAGTGCATTATGAGTTTATTCGGTATAACCTTGCACGAATGATATGTGAATACTAGTTGAGCCTTAGTTTTGGTCTTTTGATTTTTTAAATTTCAGGGTGGGCTTTCTACTGAAATAATTGAAATCAGCTTAGATATACACAGTATTATAAGATAAGTAATAAGGGTTTTCTCTGATTTTCTCGATAAAAGCATTTCATGCCTTAAATAATCTTAACAAATCATTATGCTGAGAGATAATAATTTTTATTTATTTAAATTAAAGGATGGGCCGTCTTGGGCACTCATCTTATTACTTTATGCTGTTTTGTTAATTACAGAAAAATACCACACGATGATACCAATAGACGGGGGCGCCGAGTTTTTACGAAGCGAAGAGAAATAACCAGAATCAAGACAATATAAGGGTAAAAATATTTATTGATCGAAATTGGTTGAAATCGAAATTTTAAATACATGTCTTTGCACTTGAACGCTAGCTTTACTCAAAAAAGGTGTATAATAAACTATATTAATTAAGCTCTCCAAAGCCAATGAATGAGCCGATAACCATCAAATCAAAATGTAACAATAACTGGTATTTGAAGCTAAAATTCAATATTTTGCTTTTACTCGATGGATTGATTGATAAAGCCGACGTAAACAAGCATCTCTATGCAGTAGCGAATTCAGGAGGTCTAAATCCAGAACGTTTGTTAAGGTGGATCCAGTAGTTATGTTTAGGATATCAAGGATTCCAGGATGTTAGAAAATCCAAAAATTACATTCTGAAAGACGCGGTTTTTTTCACTATAAAATTTAGAAGAGATCTGTAATATTTAAAAAAATATCAAAGACTCGAGTACCTTGTGCGAGCATGCAAGCATTTTGTCAAGTTTCTTTTTAATTTACTAAGAAATTGGTACACGATAGGAACTTAACAAAATTTTAGAATGAGGAGGGGCTCGAACCCGCATAGCCCCATCTCAGAATCCGCTACCGTATCTAGACCAATTTCAATAGGCAATCAATCGGCCCACAGCACTCTACATTCAACACAATAGAGAGATGAACCCACTCTCATATTCGTTATTTCGACGATCGGCTTTTGAATTTTTGTTCCTTTTAAAATAACAGGGGAAAGTACGAGTAATTTGGTAATTGAATTCTTTTTGTTTTTATTTCTTTGTTTGCCTTTGATTTAAATGTAAGCTTTGAACAAAAAAAAATGTCGGTAATGTCGGTGTTGTATGTGTGTGTTTAAAAATGTCGGTAGGAAGACCAGACCTAATTCTCCGATAATATATTTTTGAGCGTTAAATTCGTCTCATTTGTCTACGGTAAAGAGATAACGCCTATTACGGCACCTCGCTGCCTACCGAACCCCACCCAAATCGTTGCAAACTCACGCGGCTTGAGTTCAACCGCTTCTAGGGAGTCACATTAATTACCGTGGATTATATTAGGTGGACATTTTATACTTTCGAATTTTCGGCATTGTTAATATTTACGTGCATTTAAGTACGAGTAAGAGTTAAAAACATAAACATAGTCCATATATGATAACATTTTGTAGGCCGAGAAGGCTTATTAATTACCATAACATATCACTTCTCAATAGAAGAACCTCAATAGGTAAAAGTATTAAAATTATTTTCGAATTCCTCAAACCAGTATCATAAGCGATTCTTTGTAACTCTACTTTTGATTCCTAACTTAAAGATAACACAACACATCCGTCAGTATTTCGCCTCGTTATTTCCAATAGAAAAGATACGGAAGTCCGAAAATGATCCCGATCAATTTGCTGACACGATCTGTTGAGACCGGCCATGTCACCGGATGAATTGATGTGAGGATTACCCACGTTTTATGTTCTAGTTTATTAAAGGTTACGTCGAATATATTTATGCCATCATTTTGCAAAGTTGGGCTTGTGATATGTCAAGGTTATTTCAGGCTTTCAGCCGTCCAAGCACAGATATTGTGTCTTGCTTTCAAGTCAACTGTCAGCACATACATATTGTACTTTTGTGAAAATATGGTAAGAAGATCTCGGCGGCAAGTTGGCGGCGGCGTAAGACATTTAACTTGACAGCAAGACAAGTCTACGCAATGTCTGTGCTTGGACGGCAGGACCTGCGACAAACTCAAGCTCACATTCATGAAGACTGGGCGCTACAGTGTTTCAGAAGACAGAAGACACTAAAATTGTAGGTAGGTAGGTGCCAGTTGTTTTTTAAAACATATGTCGTAAGTCGTAATGTAGGGAAGGGAAGATAGGACATGGAGAGTACGGAAGAACGTAGAAATTGAAGACCTAGTGGATGAGCCTCATATCATCGTCGAGACAAAATCACACAGACTTCTTTGGCTTGGCCTTTTAGAGAGGATGGGAGTGGATCAGAGTGCGAAGCGAGCGTACCAGGGAGTGGGCGACGTCCGGTGGGCCGTCCATGGTATCGCTGGAAGGATGAGGTCGAGAGGAGCGGTTTCCACGTGGAAGAATGGCGGGAGGTGGCGCAGAACAGACCGAGTTGGAGAGACTTGTTATCGGAGGCCAAAACCCACTTTGGGTTCTTGCGCCAACCAGTAAGTAAGGTCATGTTGCACGCCTTGTAGGAATATAATTAGTGTGATTGTTATTAGACTTTGACAGTATAATTAGGGTTACCAGTTGTACAGGAGTATAAATCCTTATTATTTTATGACCAGCTCGGAATCGAACTTATAATATTATGTGACCTTAAAGGTATATAAATAAATTATCTTTACAGCCTTATCTCTGTTGACATTTTATAGGCTCGACACTATCTATAGTTCTAAGTTCTTGTACTTGCTAAATAATGGTGATAGATACAATAATGAGTTATCTTACGATTAGGTATCTATCTAAATAAATGACAAAAGTACATAGTCCCTAACCGGTTGATTTCTCGCCAACAAAGTCCTGGAATTGCCTACACATCTGTGTACCCGTGTAACAGAGGATATCTCATAAGTGTTGCTTAGTTTTCGTCGAACTTTTCCTGCAAATAAATAAAGATGTACCTTACGTCCTACGCACTGAAACATTGGATAAATGTGGCCGCGAAAGAAAGACACATTATTACACAAAATATAATATTTCTCTGTAATAAAATGTTTGCAAAATGGCTCTGTTATTGTTTATCTCGATAAAATTAATGCATTTTGAGTTTGACACAGATGTGCAGGTACGCTACAGTCCATGGATTTTTTATCATTGTCATGTGCACTCCCAAAATGCAATTAATAGGGACTTCCATTTGCGAAACTTTTTAAAATTTTCTTTTATTCATTTTAGGTTAGCTTTTGACGTGACGAGGCCATAGATGGCAACAGACTAAACCTAGAAGGCGGGATAAATCCCCCTGGCTGCACTGAACATCATGCCAGAAGCGGTCACAATGACCACTTGGCGACACGGTTTTGTCCAGTGGGTGGTAACTAGCCACGGCCAAACCCTATCACCAGTAGGTACACTGGAAAAATCGCACATAACTTATCAAGTATTTTTACATAGTAATATTCTATGCTAATAATTTAAACCCATAAAAAAAATTCGAAAAGTACACCTTTATGAGAAGCATGCTGTTTGCATTTGTGTCGATTTTAGTGCTGACAACTATACCTACATAATGTTTTATTTACTACTTTCTTTACCTTTCTTTACTAGTCCTACTTTAAAAACTAAGTGTCAAGTTACTTTGGGAGCTTTTAAAATTCTTCTCATGACGACGAATAGGCACTTTATATACCTCTACAGAAGGTTCCAAAAAGGCTAGAGACCATCAAGGTTTAGGTGACCCATATAATTATAGACGAATAAATTATATTATTACAAACAAAACAATTAACATTACACATACACACACACATATTTTGTACATTTGATTTAAAAAGAGTTACAATTGGCGGTGAGACGTTATCGCTTAACGAAAGCGTCGGACTCGTCTCATTCATCGGCTTGCAATATTTTTAGTCTGGTTTGTCCTATTGTTGGGCAAAGGCTTTCCTTCCCTGTTTCATTCTTTTCGGTCAAGAACTATGTTTGTCTAGCTATCGCAGAATGAATCCATTTCATCGCGCCATCACCGTTTGGGCCAGCCGCGACGTCTGACTTTGTGTGGTGTCAATAGGGTGGTGCTTTGGGCCCATTATTCGTTTCCACTTTACGTTGGTAGCTGGTATTTTTTTGCCAACGTCTGTGATGTTCGTTTGGGAACGCAGCACTGTATGTACACTGTTCACTGCGTGTGTGCGTGCGTACGCGCGTGTGTGTGCATAAAGAAGCTAAACCACAGTGTTCATATTGTTAACTTTAAATTCTACTCGATACAATTTCTCACTCGTGTTTATTTCTCAGAACACTCGCTTTATAATGAAATGGAAATTCATACAAAAGATTTTTAATTAACTAATTTTGTTTGTGTTCAAATGTTTGCTGTGAAGATTACCACAGAATAATTACTAGCTGTTATGCTTATCACAGCAAGGAATATTAATTTAGAATCTTGTATCTTATAACACACCTCAAAATTAAATTTAACGTTTCTCACCAATTTACTTTAATTGGGTAGGTCTTAAAACCACTTTAACATAAATTATGATATTCTAACTTTTAATAAGGTTACCCACATAAATAAACATTTGAAATATGAACGTTGCTTGTTATATTTGATGTGGGTTTGTAAAGTCGCAATATACTCGTAATGTATTGTAGTTATTAAGACCAGTCATATATATCTGTCAAATATTACAAACTAGCTGCGCCCAGCGGTTTTACCCGCTGTACTGTAGCCTATGTGTTATTTCAGGGTCTATATCTATACCAAATTTCAGCTCAATCGGTCCACCCGTTTAGGCGTGAAGAAGTTACAAACATACACACTCACAAACGCATTTATAATTTTAGTGTGATAAGGTTTTCCCAGCAGTTTTGCTAGTCAGAGCATATGCTCTCTTAAGGATATCCTTAAGTGCGTGAAAACGCATCAAATCTACTTATTAATAAGGGCTCATAATATCGTGAATCCCCGGATGTCCCGCGCTGTCATCAGCAATCACATCGAGGATGTATTGTGGACAATGGAACTTCATTAATCAACTTTTCCAATTTCCAACAAATCTACCACTCTCCTTTGACGAGCCCTCAAAGCTTCGGTATCAGTTCGACATCGGAATCGCCCTTCGCGGTCCGACCGAATTAATTGAAAATATTTCAGGGCTACTTAACAAAGGGATTTTGATAAAACTATTATAGAGATAGGAGTGAAAGAGATTGAAAGTAAAGATAGTTATTTATCGAATAAAACATTTTAATTATAATTAATAAACTGCACATTCAATAAATATACAAGTACACTTAAAAACTCCTGATACTTTTAGTTTTTAACCGACGCGACCCGGTAAACCTATAGAGGCAAACGAGAGCGAGCCGCGTCACAAAAAGCCGCTATTTCAATATATTTTTTATGAACCAGCACGCAACACAGTGATGCATTTAGGGGGCTTATTCCGGTAGCAAAATCACTTCTCTTTTTGCTAACGTCTACTGTCAAATTTCAACAAAATTTTGAAAAAAATCTTGAAAATTCTTACGATGCCAGTACAAAATCAAATGCAACTTAATTTAAAAAAAAAATTGCATCTTTTGATAACTTTAAGTGGCGTTTCTGAAAATAAAAGTGTTATATAGGTTTTTTTTGTTGGTTACGTTTTGCTGCGCCGTCGTCTCTTTTTCTTGCAGAATCAACATGCTGTTTTTGTTATGCGTTGTTGTTTTGTTAACTTAAATATAAGACCATTAGCGTAGGTTAATAATAATATAATACATTTCGAATATTACAAGTTATGCCATATCTATCGTATTGTGATTCTTTAAAAAAGCTGCCTCATTCCTTCGGTTCCTTCGGCAAAGATATTTTGAACTGCATCAGCACGATGAGATAAATTGCGATCATGCTTATACTCTGAAATAAATATAGTATACCTAAATACTTATATAAACTAAAAAAAAACTTCATATATTACGGAGATAGAACGTTTTCTAAAGCAAACGTTTAAAAAAATATTAATGGCAAATATTGTGGAGTAATTTCCGGCGGATTAAACTGCTAAGTACAGTCAGTATTATGCGCCATACTTTCATCAGTATTTATAAGATTAGTGGGAATTTTACCGGGAGTAGACTTCCTTCGCAGGAGGTCGACTAGATTACAGGGCTGAAGAGTCTTAAAATCTTATGACTTTTTTTTTTATACTAAATAGGCCTACGTTTGACCACATCCCACCTGATGGAAAGTGAAAAGGCGACGATGGATCACGTATGACGCCTAGAAAGGTACCTATTCACTCGTGCCTTGAAGATACCCAAGTTGTAACGCTCGGGAAACACAGATGACGGCAAAGTGTTCCAAATGCGACCAGTTCTCATTAGAAACGACGAAGCAAAACGCTTGGTGCGGGCTGTTGGTAGCGCCACTAAGTAGGGTTGCCGCATTGCCGTCTGCCGCGACGTCCGTCGATAGAATGGGCATGGAGGAATTAGTTCGTGTAATTCCTGCGCACACTCTCCAAAATGGATCCTGTAGAAGACCGATAGCGAAGCGACCATTCGACTCTTGAGTAACAAGCGTTGGAGTAGTGCACCTAGAATTTTACATCTTTATGAATACCTGTATGACACTGAACTCTCTGTACTGATATTAAAGGCAGCGTTATCTCTTACCTTCTCGAGAGCGTTTAGCTTATTAGATTTTTGCATAAAAAATAGGATATAATATTTACCGAAGTGAGTAATTCTCTGTTGACAGATGCATATCCTTTTAGGCTCACAACGGCTGGGTTCATTTCGATTGCTTGGATAAAATGATCTACCTGAAAAGATGTTGAAATAAAAAAATTACAAGGAGCAAAGTGCATTTCCAATAGAAATAACGTTTTAAAATATTGAGACAACGCGTCTCTAATACCACTGGTGTTGCAGACGTCCATAGGCGACGGTAACCGCTCACCATCAGGCGGGCCGTTTGCTTATTTGTCTGTCTCTAACATAAACAAGTGAATTAAATTAAAAAATTTAAAAACCCCCAACGCAATATTCACCATTTTGTGATGGCGGCCATCTTGGATTTTAAATTTTATATAGTAGGTTGTATTTTACTAGTTAAGCCCTTTCATTTGATACCTACATTGGGGGGTCGTGGAGAAAAAAAGTAATCCGATATTTTGTAGCGGCGGCCATCTTGGATCGATTTTCACCAAACATGGCTAAGAACACTTTCGACTAACTCTACTTTTAAATAAAAAAAAACTAAATCAAAATCCGTTCATCCGTTCGGGAGCTACGATGCCACAGACAGACAGACACGTCAAACTTATAACACTCCGTCGTTTTTGCGTCGGGGGTTAAAAAAAAAGACAGTTACCTCTTTTTGAGTAGGTCGGTCGATAGCCAAAACGTCTATAGAAAGCAAAGTGTCTTGAACACCCGCTGCCACCTAGAAGTTATAATAATAATGTTATATGATGCATGTTGCAAAACAGTGTAAGCCGAGCGGTTATTATTGCCCTGTTCCGGCACGATCTTCAGTGAAGCCGTCTAGTTGATCGGCTTAGACACCATACAAATACCACTGACGTTGCAGACGTTTTTATGCAACGGTACCGGGGTAGACTTCCTTTGCAGGAGGTCGACTAGGTGGGTACCCCAACAGTGCCAGTTATTCTACCGCTTGAGCAGTGATGTGCAATCATTGCTGTGCTTCGGTAGGAAGGCACTGTAGCTAGTGAAATTACTGGTCTAAAGAGTCTTAACATCTTATGACTCTCAAGTAAGAAGCGTTTACAAAGGTACAATTCACACTTGGCGCAGTGCCCCCAGAATTGTACCTTGTAAAAGCCTGGGTAGCACTGTACTAATTATGGACAGCGTTATCTCTTACCATCAAGAGAACGTATTGATCGTCTTCTTACTTCGTTAAATAAAAAAAACGGTAACCACTCACCATCGTCTGCTTGTGGCATATGATAACGAAAGTTATGTTACCTAACATGTACTTTAGTAGCTATAGCAGATATTGTATTGGTTAGTCTACGCACGCTAAAAACATCCTAACTTTCACTACATCATGAAGTATGAAGACGTGACGTCATTATGACAGCCTAGTTTAGTGTTCAGATAAGGTCAGCGGTTTTTCGTAGAGATACTGAATTGAACCTATAATATTATAGGTACACATAGGCGGATCCAGGATTTGGTTCTGGGGGGGGCCAAGGTGCAGACGGGCAAAAATATTATAATTTTTACTACGAAAAGTGTGTGTTTAGCTTGCTCTGAGCAGTTAGAAGGTTTAAACATCCTTAATAATATGTGCGCGAGCAGCTTGCTGCGAGCGCCGAGAAAAAAATATAATCTTTACAATGATATATGTGCGAAATTCGTAACTCTACAATGATTCTGGGGGCCTGCCCCCCCCCCCCCCCCTAAATCCGCCTATGTAGGTACATACCTGTAAAAACTTGTAGAGCTTGAGTTGTCAGTTTAAATGTTTTATACAACTGCTTATCATGTTTTTGTTAGGATTTCTCGACATTGAAACCTTAAGCTATTGGAGGTGGAGGTTATCGCTTGTGATTTTATAAATATTCAAATTTCGTATACCTACCTAATAAACTCGTATATAGAAAGAGTAGTTAATAGATAAATAGATTGATAACACTTCATATTGAAACACAAAAAATATATACAAAAAGAAACTAACTAAAACACAATAGTTACAAAAAAACCATAATAACTCAATTTAATTAAAAATTAAGTTTATAGAAGAACTTGATTAGTGGACAAAACATAAAACATCGCTCATTTGGTGCAACAGCGAAGTAAAAGAAAAAAAACATTAATGGGAAAACAATTCTTTAAATGTATGACTTATTATATTTAAGTCGTTTTTCCCCATGTTTTTTTTTTCTTTTATGTCGTTGTTGCACCAAATGCAAAATGCGAAACCTATAGCCAGTCATATAGATTTATTTTATAAGTATACCGTTAGCGTAGACTTGTGTGAGCAGTCGACGAATATAAACAGCAAAGTAGAGCAGTACACTGCGTCCACGATCAGGCCTATCTCTTTGAAAGAGAACCCAAACCCATGGTCTACGATCTCCGACAACGCACCGTACACTGCTATTGTGATGTTTGCGAACCTGAAAAATAAACGAACGTATATTATAAATAGATAACATTTTATTGAAACTCACACAAAATATACAAAAAGAAACTTGAAAGTTAAAACACAATTACAACAACAACACAAAGATACAAAAACACACACACAAACACGCACGCGTTCGCGCAATTTACAATTGACGGTCAATCATCATATAATTAAAAAAAAACAGCTTTTATTTAAGTGCTCTAAAATGAAAAAAAAAAATACATTATAATGAATGAAAAAATAAAATTATAATAACTTATGACACTACTGGTGTTGCATCTTCGTTAGCCGCACACCTCAAGCGGACAATCTGCTAGTTTAAAAAAAAATACATGCACTTTTAGGCTTTTCGCTATTTCGCTGCGGTGACTTTGTCATTATAAGTACTAACTACCTCTATAAATTATAAGTAGGTACGCGTCTAGCCAATAAATTGAACCGTTTGTATAGATTATGAAGGATTATTAGATACTCCATTTATATCCATATTTCATATGAAAACGAAACATTATCGTGAAGGTCAAATCTCAAATGGTTGGAGAGTGTTTTTCAATGGGCATTAAGTATTATTGTTTTACAATTTAGGGATTTTTATGGAACACTTTCGGCATCTGGAGAATATAGAGGAATATTCGCAAAGTTAAACTAATAATAATGCTATCTTTAGCTATACCTCTAACTCCGCAGTTATTCTTAAGAGCACCTATGCCTAGGCATAACCGCTCTTAAGCAAAATATGATTTTTGCTTTTGATAAAAAAAAATACAATAAAAAGAGGTAGATAGGTTAACAATGCGTTGGGATCGTTTTTATGTATTTTTACTGTAGATGTCAGAACGCATCTGGAAATTGATTTTATCGTTTCAAAAGATACACTTGACTCAAATTTTCATCAAAATCGGTCGAACAGTTTTCAAGTTACGAATTAAAATAAGCCTCGCATATTGGCTTGCAGTATGTTAATTTTTTTTTTAATTCTTTTTATTAAATTCACTTGTTACGCAAACCAATGAACGAAACAAGGCAGGTGCTACTAACATTCAGTCCAAAAGGTATTATAGTATTTTTACCCATATGAGTTTTATCACATCAAAATATTCTTTAAGTGAGTAGAATAATGAGAAGCAGGTATACATTAGCCTTAAACTGCGAGGAACAGCTATTTACCTATGTGAATATAGTTTGAAACTTGAAACCTTGGAACTCCTAAGATTTTCAAAGTTCAAAGATGCATATTAGAAGCGCTAACTTGAGATCAGGTATCTGCTAAAATATTCATAATTTTGAAAACTATTTATTGTGGCTGAACTATAACTCTACCAAATTGAAACTAGGAATACGTAAGTATCTATACCAAATTTCAGCTCAATCGGTCCACCCGTTTTGGCGTGAAAGTGTAACAAACATACATCCATATATCCAGACATCCAACAAACACACACACATTCTTACAAACTTTCACGTTTATATATTAGTTAGATGGAACTATAACTCTACCAAATTGATACTAGGAACACTAGGAATGAGTATTTGTAGATATGTCGCAGTTCAGGCACAGTTTTATAATAATACTAGCTCCGCCCAGCGATTTTACCCGCTGTACTGTAGCCTGTGTTATTCCAGGATCTAAGCTATCTCTATACCAAATTTCAGCTCAATCGGTCCACCGTCACCACCACCACCACCACCATCGGTCACCATCGGTCATCGGTCGTTTAGGCGTGAAAGAGTAACAAACATACATCCAGATATCCAGACATCCATACATTCTTACGAATTTTCACGTTTATAATATTAGTAAGATAGGATGTGACCAGTGGTTTTATCCGCTGGAAAGTAGCCTATGTTTATGTATGTATGTGTAAATGTGTAATTCCAGGGTCAAAGCTTTAGGCCCAGACCCTAGCGTCCTTGAAATACGTAATTTGTGTTTTTTACTTCTTGACGCCTGAAAAACTAAGTCAATTAGCTGAATTCTGAATAAATAAAAGGAAAGAGTGACTGATTGACTGATCTATCAACGCACAGCCAAAACCACTGAACGGATTCGATTGAAAATTTTGAATACATATAGGTTTTATGACGTAGACCATCGATAAGAAAGGATTTTGCCACGTGGGCAAAGCCGCGAGCACAAGCTAGTATGATATATAAAGACAGAAAACCGTGACTCAACACAGGCTATTTTTTATTTAATACAATACTATAACACTTTATTGCAAACCTGGTTACAAGAAGTTGTTTCATAAGTGGCAATACACATAAAGCTAAAGGTAAACAATCGGCGGTCTTATCGCATAGAGCAAACTCTTACTCAATTTAATTTAACTAACAATTTAAAAACATTTTTACAGCACGTAACAGGGCGTTAACTACATAAATAATGATAGGAACTTACATAAAAAGACAGTATGTAGAGTAAGTCCTGGCGTAGGCGTTCCCGAGGGATTGCAGTTGTTCCGACAGGTTGAGCCATAAGTAACGGTAGCGCGCTATCAGCTTAGCTGAACATTCAATGGCCACATCCTGGGAAAAATAAAATTTTAATAAATTACTGGTGTAAAAATACGCGCTTAATACACGTCCAACATACACGTCCTTTTCTTATCTTTTTTATTACGTTTATATTGATTCATATTGATGAATAAAAATAAAGCGCATTTCGTGCAACGCATGCGGTGAAAAACTTGTTGCGATAATCGCTCACCATCAGGCGGGCACCGCAGAGTTGTATGTCGGTGTCTCACATAAAATACGGAATTACGGATATCTTAAAAGATTTCGACCACCAACTTTATTTGAGTTCAAATCTTCATAATAAGAACAGTATTTATGGCTATATTTCCTTGAAGGATATTTTTGCAGGTGAAATAGCAAAGCGCACCTAGAAAATAAAATATGAAGTGTACGAGTGATTCGTCATTATCGACGTAGACACTCGATTTGCTGAAAACGATCGATCGATCAAAACAGTCTGTCACTTCTTAATCGTTCATTCATTGATTAATAGCTGAACTTGGTTACAAAATATGGCGAATAAAAAATACTTGTAGTTATAGTATAAAATTAATAGCTAACTGCTTAAAAAATAAGATGCGCTGAAAGCTTGGTGGAAATCTATGTGCCCACCAATCTATACGAATAATTGTGATTATATTGCGTGACAATCTATAAAATTTTGATTTGATTCTAGCTATAGGTTTCATAATGAGAGTGACCTCTAATTTGAAGTATAAATCTCAATTATTTTAATGGATTTAACTATTGAATTATAAGTAAGTAAATACTCATTTATATAGTACCCTCTATATTTTCCCTCGTGTATTTTTACTTTAATGTATTTTTAATTGAGATTTTATTACGTTGCTAAAAGACTCGATGGATATATTTATATTAATATAGATGTATATAATAACATACAGCCGAGGTAAATCGGTTGTTTTCGGAAGTAAAAAATATTTTCTAATTTCTCGAATCGCAATCCAGCAAAGTTGCTGACTGAATAATTTAAAGATTTGGCAATAAATAAGGGTGTTAAAGTATGATAAATTAAAAACTTATTATATAGTTACCAATTATTCGAATACGTCTAAACCGATTCTAAAAAATGGTTTAAAATTTTGATCAAAAAAATAAATAAATAAATAAAATTTATTTTAATATCTTATTTATTCTTCTATAATATCTTATTTTTTTTTTTTAAATAAATTTGAGTTAGCGAGTCATATCAGGGCATGACAAGGAATAGTAGCTGAACGAAACGGTAAAAATGATATTATTATTATAGTAATCATAAAGACTAAACTAATTACACAAGAAAATATAAATAAATATATTCTTTAAAAGGTATCGTAAGGTTTCAAAGCTCTCCGTTATTGCAGAGAATAAAATGCGATGATTAAACTTAAGTGTCTACGTGATCAAGAGGAGTTTCATGTTTGTTTACTTTCCGTTAAAAACGTCACGAAGAAAACGTTTTTCTTCCCAAAACTTGTTAAGTGGAAAAAACTCTGAGAATGTATGAAAGAAATATTGATCAAACTTTGGACGGACCTCCTATTGTAGGTTGTTTTCTCTTCGTCCAACCTTGCTGTCGGAAAAATACCTACTGCACTAAAACCAAAACACCTACCCACCTACTGCACTCAATCAAAATACGTACTTTGTAAATATAATGAAATATGGGTAAGTTACAACGCACTAAAGGTCATGACGTCACTGGCAGAGACATTTTACACTGAACACTAACACAGTGACGCAGCGCGTCCCTGCTCAAAAACCTTAAGTCGATATATAATAATATGTAATCTTATATCTTAGCCATTTTTTTTAATATAATAGGAAAGAGTGACTGATTGACTGACTGATCTATCAACGCACAGCCTAAACCACTGAACGGATTGGGTTGAAATTTAGAACACAGATAGGTTTTATGACGTAGACCACTGCTAATAAAGGATTTCGCCACGCGGGCAAAGCCGCGAGCATAAGCTAGACATATATAATTTGATAATAATATTATGTAGTATGAAAATATTTGTAAACTAAGGTTTAATTAATTTCTATGCAGCTTCACCTATATAGAGCTTTTGACCGAGTAAAGAGTAATAATTGGTTTTCCGTGCAATTTTCCTTACTATGAGAAACTCCGCCAGGTTTTAATAAATATCTTTAAAGTGGATTAGGTACAAGCTGAGTAATGCTTTATAGTTTATGATTTTATACAGCTTTAACGGCTTTTAATAAATTTGATGAATTTTAGATTTAATGTCGTTCAACCTGTTTAAACTTTTTTTTAATGCAAAGAAGTAAGCAGACGAGCAAGATGCTCTTCTAATGTTAAGAGATAACGCTTCCCCATAATAAGTACAGTGCTACCTAGAATTTCATAATGATGTGAAATTCTAGGCGCACTGCACCAACGCTTCTTACTCAAGAGTCATAAGATGTTAAGACTCTTTAGCCTAGTAATTTCAGTAGATATCAGTGAGCCTACCGAAGCCTACCTATAACTGGTATTGGTGGAGGTGACCTAGACGACCATCTGCAAAGGTCTATGAAATAAATGTCAACAGTAACTTACCCTACGAAAGCACTCTGAAAGACTTTGCGAGGCGATCTTGACGCCTCTGCAATTGATGTACCAAAGCGCGCAGTTCATATTGATCATGGTTATGATATGGTAGTATGCGGTGGTATGCCTCAGTAGGAATCCGTCTAAAAGGGCGCACAGGCTTAGAAGGAAACATACGGCGAGGAGCAGGCAACCCACGCTTATAATAACGATGGTTGTCTTCAGGTTCGGGAATTGTAGGTTCTCGCCGGTTACGCGGTAGTATCTTACCTTTGGAGGAAAAAATTTAGTTGTATAAAGGTAGATACTGATTATTATGCGAGTAAAATAAGGAGATTTTGATGAATACAAGCCATGTGGGTATAATGTTAACTAAGTGTACTTTAATAACAAGTGGTTTAAATTATAAATTTTAAAAACCCCCAACGCAATATGTAATTCATCATTTTGTGATGGCGGCCATCTTGGATTTTAAATTTCATATAGTGGGTTGTATTTTACTAATTAAGCCCTTTCATTTGATACCCATATGGGGGGGGGGTCGTGGAGAAAAAAAGTAATCCGCCATTTTGTAGCGGCGGCCATCTTGGACCGATTTCCACCAATCATAGCTAAGAACACTCTCGACTAAATCTACTTTCAAACAAAAAAACAAAATCAAAACAGACACGTCAAACTTATAACACCCCGTCGTTTTTGCGTCGGGGGTTATAAAGAGCTACAAAATAATAATAGCGCTAATTTTGTCATAATATTTTGACAATTCTCTATTATTATTCCTCATGCATGTTTACATTAATGTACATACCTACATTTTATTTATGGCGACTAAAAATGATAGTCACTAGATAAAATTGGATTGAATACGGCCTCAGGTGTGACGGTTTCATTGAACTTCAAAGTCACAAATCTCATTAAATAAACGCAGACTGATAAATAACACTCAATAACTATTCAGAATTAAGGTAATATTTAGTCTTAGAAATAAAATAACAAGGGAAGATACGGTACGCGTTGGGGGATTTATAATAATTGGGGATTTATACTCCAAAAGAACCCACCCTACCCTACTTACAAAAAGGTTACCCTACTTATACTGTCAGAGTCAAATCACAATTTATAGGTTGTGTGACCAACCTATATGTTGCAGTATCAGGTCGCCGATATTACTAAAGGGCCTGCAACATGACCTAACGACTGCCTCCTACATATCTTATAGGAAACAGCCGGGACCCAGAGTTTTACATGTCTTCCGAAACATGAACGCGTTATCGTTGCTATAGCCAAACTTGGGGCTGCTGGGTCGGAAAGTGTGGGTTGCCGCGCCTACTCGCACCAATTTAATACTGTGTGCATGAACCTAATAGGAGCGGTCCATTTGCGAATAATATTATTATGTTACCTGAAACTTTCCCCAATTAGTCTTGTAAATAGCGACTTGGTGCGCTACTCCCCACCCTACGAAGGGTATCCAGAAATGTGGGACGAGAAACACGACGAAAAGGATGGCGTAGATGTAGTCGTCGAACCGTTTGATGGAGCGCAAGATCAGGATCCTTTCGTAGCCCACCACTAGGACTACGACTGTAGCGGCGATGTAGAAACACACTGCGTACGTTGTGGCTGATGATCTCCAGCTGAAGGTGATTGTACCTGAGGAATGGGTGGTTATATGAACTAAAAACAATAATTTAAAAATGGAGCCAACAGAACAGGTTAAGCTACTTACAATATCAGAGTCATATCACAATTATATGTTGTGTGGCCAACCTATATGTTGCAGTTTCAGGTCGCTGAGATTACTACAAAACTTGACGACTGCCTCCTACATAAATTAAAGGAAACAGCCGGAACCCAAAGTTTAACGTGAAACACGAAACACGAACTAAGATCTAAGACTTTCTTACCGTGTCCTCGCCCTTTACTCTGCTCTACATTTTTTTTATTCGTTATAGGTTAGCTTTTGACCACGATCTCACTGATTTTAAGCGATGATACTGCCGTAGATGGTATCTGACTAAAGCTAGAAGGCGGGACTACATAACTTTTTCGAGGAAAACGGTATTTTATATTCATAAGTAAATACATGGCACCATTGTTTTTCTTATTGAATGAAGAATGCTTTTTTTCTCGCAACAGGTAGAGTCGAGGGTATATTTTAAGGAAAACTATCGAAATGTACGTATGCGATCCTAGATCGCGGAAACGAATCTGTTAAACTGTTTTGCATATAAAGAGCCAATCTTCACCTCATTATTGGTTCAAACGAACAAAGTAGAAAAAGTTTCAACTTTTTTTTAGTAGAAAGTACGATTGCGGCCAGAGAGCCTATTGAATATCACACACCGAGAAAAAGAAAAGACACAAATAAAATTAAATGTTATTCATCAACTTTGTCGAGTATAATCCACACAAGACATATTTTAGAATCGTAACAACCTTTGGGCTTTGGGCATCTTTAAGACACGAGTGAATAGGTAGGTAGGTACCACGTACCTTTCTAGGCATTTTACGTTCATCGTCGACCGCATCTAGACTTCCCATCAGGTGGGATGGGACGTGGTCAAACGTAGGCCTATTTAGAATTAAAAAAAAAACCTAAGAACAATTTGATAAAATAGTGATCACCAGTGCGCGATAGCCAAGAGACTCTCTGTGATCAAAATGTTTGTATTAGTTAATTCACCTGGACGCGATCTAGTGATAGGCATGACAGCCAGAGCTCTGAATAGCACAAGCAGCAGTTTATGGTCTCTATAGAACTGGTCGTGGATCTCACACGTGTCGCCGTCTTGGGAGGACAGCATGTCGCGTTGTTCTTGCTCCTAAAAATAAAAAGATTGTGTGAACTCAGCTATCACTAAATCTATGAGCTTTTAACGCAGACATGGAATGAAAATGGCCGCTTTACATAATAGTTTCTATTCTTTGCCTTACGAGTACCCGTCGGCAATACGGGAAGGATATTCGGGACTTCGAGAGTGAAGGACGACTGCATGGCGCAAGAATGTACTATAGGTACCCATTACCCAAAACCTACTAAAGCAATTCAGTATAGCTGGGCATTAACTCGTTAATCCGTTAATCGTTAATTAACGAAGTTAACATTTTGATTAACGGATTAACTTTTAAGTTAACTTATAAAAATGTTAACGGACACGTTAACTTCCGTTAATATGCAAAAGTCCGTTAATCGTTAATCCAATGCCTGCTATTTACCGCCTTACGACAAGAAGCAGCGGAAAATTCGAAGGATAGAGATAGTTTAAATGGCGGAGGGAGCAATGCGTGTAACAACGATGATGACGAGGAAGACTTTTTTAATTCTGTCACACAGTCAATAGAAAAACCAAAGAGCTCAAACGCTTTCAGAGTAAAGCGCAAAGTCTCGTTAAAATGTGGCTAGACATGAAATCAAAAGACTCGCCCTATGCTGCATTCCTCGAGGAACAGAGATATTCATAAATCTATTGATTAATAAATACAATACTGCTATACCCTCAAGCGCTGCAGTTAAACGTCTGTATTGTACGGGTAAAGACAATTTAACAACAAAACGAGCCTTGCTTTCAGACGAGAACTTCAGCATGTTAATGATCATGAAGGGGAATATTATGCACCTTATGCCCGACGATTAAATTACACATTTTAAATTCACTGAACTATATTTTTTGAATTATACAAGTTTTTGTTTTGTTCCTAACCTGTTAACTTCCAGAACCTAAACCAACAGGTTTTATAAGTTCACTAACGCAACGATATAAAAATGCAATAGGTATTAACGTATTAACGATTAACGTTAACTTGCGTTAATTCTTCCAAAATTTAACGCTTTAACGTTTAACGAAGCTAACTTTTTTTGTAGCAGATTAACGATTTTACTATTTGACGAAGTTAACTATTTGATTAACGGTGCCCAGCTATGCAATTCAGCGGCACTACCGCATCGTATGTGTGATGGAGGATTGGGAATTGGCAGAGCCTTAAAACCAAGTATCGCAACAGTCTCTCGGAATATATTTTAAGTATTTTTTTAATTTATACAATTTTTTTCCGTAATTCCTACGGATGTTAAATTAGAGTGGATAAAGCGCTTCTTATTGTATGTACATATATAGATATTATGTTCTCTGGTATACGTTATTATATACCGAGCTATTTTTGTGAGTAGTGTAATATGTGATACAAGTCACAAGTACTATGAACTTACATAATCCCTTTGCGTTCTCTCATACAACTTCTTAGTCTGCGAAACTTGTTTCATATCATTCTGCAGATAGGTGTTATTGAGGCCTTCCTCGAACAGATGGTCGGGTATCATTGTGTACAAATCTTCATAAACAAACTTCTGCTAAAAACGTTACGCACAAATTTCTTAGAAGTGTAAATGAAATAGTCAAAGTAGCGGGTCGCACATGGACGAGATTGACACAAGACAGGGTTAACAGGCATAACATGTAGGAGGCCTATGCCCAGCAGTGGGATGTGAAAGGCAGTGGGATGTCGAAGGCTGTGAATAATGATTATCTAAATAAAAAAAATATGAATGTCTGGGAAAAGTTAGCGTGCCCAATTTATTTATTTTATCTGTGTTCAAAATTTCAACCCAATCTGTTCAGCGGTTACGGCTGTGCGTTGATAAATCAGTCAACTCAATGACTCATTCAGCACAAGCTAGAACTAACTTAATAGCAGCTTAGTTGGGGTAGCATTTTCTATACCACTTGTCCTGTAAATACAGTGAATGTACAAAAAAATGTGCACAAGTAATGTAGTAAATAAAAAATATGTGTAAAACGATCTCTCTCAAAGTTGAAAAACTGTGTTACCTTTGAAAGTTGCTAAAGAACTAAGTCACCTATTTCTTTTAGAAGCAGGAGGTTGACTCCAAAATTAATGACCCCAAATTAACCTCCAGTCCTTGACTCTATGGCAAACAGCGTGTGTAAACACAATTAAATTTTGAAACAAACGAGCGGGCCGCTCTTCGCATATCAATGTCTTGGTCGCGCCCTTTACCTTTAATAATTACCTGTTATGATAGAGGCCAACACATAAAGATGTAGTCATATATAGAGCAAGAAATTTTAGTAAACTAAAATGGCCTGAACTTCTTCGAGAAAAGTATTATGTTGTATGAAAATTTTTTTTGCACGATTTGGCGGGGGCATTGCCGATAGGGTAGATGAAGAAAAAAAAAGTACCTACCTATAGATCAGCTCATAAATCTACTTATTTTGTATAGGAATTAAGTTATAAAATTCTTTTTCATTCTTTGTTTTCAACGTTATTTTATCAAATATTTCTTTTATACGGCCTTTTAAGCTCGACTCATTCATCTTTTCCCGAAAAAATATGCTTGCCTAGATGGTTAGCTTTCCCACTTCGTGATATAATCTAAACGGGGAAAAAGGTAAATCGACTATGCGATGACTGACAACGATACGGGAAAAGTTCAAACGTTGGTTAACTTTACTTTGAATGTCGATTGGCACTTCGATTCTATTTCAATAATAGCTACTCGTAGCTCTTGGAAGTTCGGCTACTTATAAAAATATTGCAGGACATTACATTATTACACACAGACAGGAAAAAGACATTATAAACAAACAAATATATTAAAAGTTATTGAGCGGGGACTTTACGTCACTAACTGGTACCAACATTTACCAGTGTTCGGCTAGTGACGTCACAACTAAAGAACTTTTGCATTATCATACACGTTTTTGATCAAATTTACAAAGTAAGAAATACGTGATATCTAGTAATCTCCTTGATGGACAAAAAAAAATATACAACCTCCCTATTTTTCAATTTCAAGCTCAATGTCATAACCTACTCATTAATACTGTGGGTGTAAAATTGAGCGACCAATCATTTATTAATCGAGGTAAGAGTTCTAGAGCAAGTTCCAATGGCAGAAGCGAAGCCAAACACAATTAGTTCCCAGTCGCGACCCCTAATTACTGCTCGAAGGTGGCTTTTAATATTTTAACACGACATTCCGTCCTAGTCAGACGTACCTTACCTACCTACCTGTTATATAAATTTTTGTTGGCAAAATTATTAAATCAGTTATTTTCAATAGAGAGATGTGGTTCACGTACATTCTTCACCTACCTTAATACTTAATACAGTAGGGTTACCTACTCTCAATGAATTTCATTATTATCACCATCAGGCTTCATTTGTCCACTGCTGAATATAAGCCTAAATGGCACGCCACTCAACTCGGTCCTCCATCTTCCTTTTTTTATCCAAGGATAAATGCGTTACGCATCATCACCCCGCGCCGGGGGACGCGGGGCGGTATGTGGGACTCCCCCGCCGAAGGTGGGCGCGGCGGGGATACCCACTAAAAACCTGGGGGTATTCCTGCGGTACGCCATAATGCCGGGGCAACGGGTACGCCGAAGCACTCGTCCGCGGGCCCGACGGCGTTTGGTCCGTACTGACAGGAGGTCCTCCGTCTTCCTCCTCCAACCACTCCCAGCGACCCTTAGGATATCATCGCCCCATCTCGCCCATAGGCAATGGGCACCCTACGTTTGCCAAGACGTAGTCTCTACTGGCGACTACTCCTCGTCTTCGAACGGGTGGACCGATTGAGCTGAAATTTGGTATTTAAATAGCTTAGTTCCTGAAATAACATATATCCAATATTCTACATAGAGGGCATGTAGATATTATAATATGATTCGGACGACATAACATCCATGGCAAGAATTTTGAACTCAAAAACCTTCTTGATCCATAGACATTCATTCCTTCTTCTTGGTAACGTTGATAACCTATCCTTCTTCATTGTTGATAACACCCATCACAGCTTTAAGCATCACAGTCATGGCGTCTTGACAGTAATTATTAATCTAAATTTTACTCTTTTTTACCTCTTTATTATTTTATACTCGTATATCAGTTTCACCTATAAGCGAGAATAACTAAATTATACCGGGAACAATGAATGCTACCAATAATCCAGCAAAACAAATAGACGTGGTGTTTCAACGAACAAGTTCAACAAAAAACATTCAAATAAATGGCCTAGAAAACTACCAAAATGAGGATGCAATACCAATAAGAAAATGCGCGATGGTAACTGATATGCGAGAGAATGAAGAATTCATTGGTAATTCATACCTATTTGCTATCCCTGGCTTCAATAATAACTTAAATCCTACGCAAAGAGAAGTAATCAGATCCATCACAAAACAGGCTCTCCGAAGCAAGTTACAGCAAATGCAAACCATACCGGAAAATCTTCTAGAGGTGAAAACTCGTCAAGACCTCACATCTTTAGCGGACGCGGTTAGAGAATCAACTATTAAAGAAATTCAAGCTACAGACAAGCTGGTGAATGATATTGAATGTATGTTGAATAAGGTCAACGATAATTTGAAGAAGCTGGAACTGCCGTATAGCAATCTGATGAGAGTACTGACTGGACAATCGATGATAAAGCACCAATAACAACAACTTATTTATTTCAGGCAATGGTACAGTCAACTACAAAGAGATGTATCCATGTTAGTCTTACAAAATGAAGGAACTTTTAGTATGCAAAAAGTATTTACCCTTACTTCGTGACATTTTCAGTATCCACCAATTCTTATACTATATTCGATTCATTTTAAATGCTATTATTATGTATCACCTAAGGAAAAGTAGTGGGATTCATCATTGTTGAATAGTAAACGAGTCGATGATAATATAAAGTTTGATTGCTACTAGAAATGTCACGAACCAAGGGTAGTTCATTGTGGCAAATGAAAATTTACTTCATTTTGTAAGCCTAACATGAATACATCTCTTTGTAGTTGACTGTACATTGACAATAAATACAATGTACCTACCAGAATTTACCTACCTTAAAGACTAACATAAAATATTATAATTTAAAAAAAAATAGGTAACACGTAGTGCCAGCACCGTGTTGCGGTAGGAAGCCGACCTTGGAATAGGGGATCGGACAAGGTCAAAAAAAATATAGAATTAGTCCGTAATTCTAATAATAAAGAAATATTCGTCCGTTACCCTATTGTCGAAACACGACTCCCTGCGGCTAGATGTCTTTCTCCAACCAGTGATAATAAGTTAGGAAGTCTAACTAGGAACTAATTCATCATATAAAGAGAATGTGAATCCAAAACCACGTATGTACCTATTGGAAGAGTTTAAAAAAATAATTAGCAGGTTTCTAATACACAGGATTAGCAATTGATTTAAATACAACAGCACTGAGTTCACAAGCGTGCATGAAGTTAATCCATGGAAAATCAAATAAAACAATGATATAACTTGATATCTCGTATATAATACAAAAATATCACAGCATTATTTTCACATTAAGTAAACAAGGTTTTACAAAAAGGTATTTCTTTATTTATTTAAGTGTTTAGTACCTATATCCATAAAATTTAAATAACTGATTTTTTATTAAATTTAAATAGAATTAAGGGTTTTTAATACGTACTACACTTTTTTGTAAAATCTTGTAACAAACTAAAACATATTTTACACATAGGTAATGTCTGTACAAATATTTGGACGAAAATTGATCACATAAAATTAAATTAAGTATGAACTTTTTCAACTAATTTAAGTATGCCCATCGAGGCCATCAAAAACATGTCTATGGTAAAAAGTTCTACCGAAAATGCAAAAAAAAAAAATAATAAGAAAATCTGCATGTTTAAAAAACATAAGGTATATTTTAAAAAAATGTTTTTCTTTAATATTGGTAGTCGCGCAAATCTTGTTGACCATTCGGAAGTGAACCGTTTTTCTGCGCAGTGGCACTGAGTCATATTAAATGGCGACTCCACAGCCGCTCAACTAACTTCCTGTCACACATAGGGGTATTTTGCTGATCTGTCTATCCAGCCAAAAATCAATTTGTAAAAGTTGTCTTAGGAAAATAAAAAAAAATTAAATCTTAAAGGCTCATAATTTTCTAATAATAATAAGACAACCCATTCTGATCCCTTATATGTCTACTACTGACGAGTGAGTAAAAAGAATTGCGCGATATCTTTAAAAGTTCAAAGTCATCAAACGAGATTACATTTTACCAAAAGAACATAAAATTGCTTTTAGCAATAAATTGTGTTATAATTATGACCTAAGCTTGGCCAGCTGCGCCATAAGGTCTCTATCGGTGTCGGTAGTAGACTGTCCCACTTTGTTGCCGGATACTGCTGGTGCATGCGCCATCTGCAAAGAAAACATAATAATTTAAGATTAACCATAGATCTAGCGTAGATAAACTGACATTACATACGCGTGACCAATTAACCAAAAACGGTCAACATCAATACATTCGCTTTCCTTTTCTATTTTATTATGTGTCCTTAAGAGATTTTCTGTCTCGCGGCTTTATCCCTTTTACCATATCGTAACTCGGAATAAATAACTTATTACCTTGACGTTGATTAACCGAACAAAATAAAATTTTCTTATAGAGACGTAAAGTTAAACAAGTGAATTAAATTAAAAATTTAAAAAACCCCCAACGCAATACGTAATTCACCATTTTTCGATGGCGGCCATCTTGGATTTTAAATTTTATATAGTGGGCTGTATTCTACTCGTTAAGCGTTTATTTGATACCCATATTGAGAGGGTCGTGGAAGAAAAAAGTAATCCGCCATTTTGTAGCGGCGGCCATCTTGGACCGATTTCCAGCAAACATGGCTAAGAACACTTAGACTAACTCTACTTTCAAACAAAAAAAACTAAATCAAAATCCGTTCATCCGTTTGGGAGCTACGATGCCACAGACAGACACATACACACAGACAGACAGACAGACACGTCAAACTTATAACACCCAGTCGTTTTTGCGTCGGGGGTTAAAAAGCATTTTCAGATTAATACACCAGTTTGCGATAGCCAATAGATCCTCAGGGCACTTCCGGGGAACCAGGCCATGCCGCGAGGTATATATAGTACGTAAACAGAAGCTTCAAATTCTCACCTTTCCAGAAATTTCGATACCAATCTCATCTAACACTTGGTTGACGATTCCCTCGGATTCTTCCTCGTCGCCAGATTCGCCCATTATGTCGTCCAGTGTATCTGAAACTGAATTTTCGCTTCTTTAGAATAGAGTCCAATTTCCTATAATGCGCCTCTAAAGTAAAGGGCAAATTAGAACAAGTCACACCGCAACAAAAACCAAAAACAGAACAGACAAAAAATACAAATGACTTGTGAATCTTGGTCTTTTAAAAAAGTTTATGCAGGTTAAAAAAAATATGCTGAAATGTGCGGCTAAAAACCAAAGCATGCAAAAAATAGGTTCTACCCGTCATTTTCTTCTTTGTTCAATAAAAATGGCTGATATACAAAACAATTTAGTTACATGATGGATGATGGAGGGTCATGACACAATGACACAGTGCAAAATGAACAGATGATGATGAGTGTGTGTTTAATATGAACATTTTACGGCAAAGTGTGACGAAGCACATCCTCTGCATAAAAACTTGTAATATAAAAATACATACTCATTTCATCAGTCATATCCATCTTGGCATTGGCATGCTTGAACGCCTCCATGTCCTTGGCAATCTGTTGTGGGTTCATGACCTTATTCATGTTGCCCATTGTCTTAGCTGTGGTGCCCATCGCTCCTGCTATGGCTATGTTAGCGCCCATCGCTTTGTTTTGGATTTGGACACTAGATATCTGTAATCATAAAGTTTTTGAACATAATATTAAGGGGTCAATGTTAACACATTGACTGCGGCGGCGTTTTATAGAACTATCCCAGGTGCCTGAAATTAATTTTGTATGGTAAAAACCTTTGACAAAACACAATGTTTGTGATTTTCAGTTTCCGTTCAGTGTTCCGACCTCAAAAACACAGCTGTTGTGTTTTTTGCAGTCAATGTGTTAAAGAATTGTCCTGAACATTTTACATTTTGCCTTTTTTCGACAAATGTTACTAATATTATAAATTCCAAAGTATGGATTTGTCTATGCATGTTCGTAACCTCTTCACTTTTAAGCAGCTGATCTGATTTTAAGCTGAAATTGGGTAAAACTGCTGGGCATAGCTAGTTATTAATAAATCACGATCTGTGTTAGTTTTTCCAAAACAACTGTCGCATCGGGACATTTTTTAAATGTTAGCCATCATGAGCATAGCCAGCTAGGGGTTCAGGGTGGGGCAGCAGTCAGTATAATAATATGATGTCACTAAACAATAAACAAAACAGCTGGCCAAAATCATAGGACGCCAAGATAACAACATAATCCTGAGTCCTGACTCATGAAGTATGTGTGTTCAGCTTATTTCACGCGCCAAGAAAATTATAAGTTCTTTACATGTCAGAGCCAGGGTGGGGCAGCAAGACCATAGACAATCCATAGACTCCCATAGACAATTAGCTATGGTGTATCCTCCTCTTCGGCTTAAATAATTGATAGCTCGCCTGGAAGTTCAGCTTGTCCCTATAGTATATCAATGAAATAGATCACATACCTTGCTATTGGCTGAAAACACCCTAGTTTTCTGTTTTCTCAGTTGAACTAACTGCTTGGCTAATAATTTACAACCTTCATTGTTCCCTTCTTTAGCCATCTTTTTTATTTCCATCTCCTGTAAAATGAAAAGCATTATGTTAATGAGATGTTCCTATATTTTTTTTTAATTAATTGGCTAAAGATACTCGCACACTACACTTTGGCTCCGCCTGCAGTTTTTAGTTACTATCTGCAGTGACAGAAGTTATGCACAGTAAAGTAGCATCAGTACACAAAACACGATTGTGTTAAGACCCCAAAAACGCAGTGTTCATATTATGTAGCAGTCAAAGAGTATATTAAGTATCTAAATGACACAGCTCAATGTTTGTAGGGCCTCTTAAATAGGTACTTTGGCAGCACTGTAACTGTTATTGGTGGTACCAAGTACCATTTAACATCAGGATCGTTTTTTACATCAACTTGCCTAAAACCATGTTTGTACAACATCATACTTAAATGTAGATAAGAGATTATAAAGCAAAATGCCTAATAAAAATTCCTATTGCATGAGCAAATTGTCACAATTCTGTACCAACAATGTATGAGTCATCATTTAATAGGAAAACCAATTTATGTGATCATCTAAACAAGTAGATATTTAAGATTTGATTTTAATGGCATTTGTTGGACTTACATGGACATTTTTTAATGTTTAAGATGCATAAATACACTTTGGTTTTGCATTATAAACTCATGTTCTAACAATAATAACAACGCTTCCGGTTTCATGTTGAATATTGCAAAACTAAGGCAAGGTTATTGATGTAGGTAATATTATGGATGTATTACCAGTTTTTTCTCTTCTCTCTCCAGAGCAGCCTTGTCCCTATCCAAATCTCTGGTAGCTTTACGTAGTTCTCGGTCATTTGCTCGTTGTTGCTCTAAAATTAACAAGATTTTGTATTATTAAAAGAGCACTCATGTTCGTCGTTAAATACCCAAATTTTGGGATTGTTTCGGGAGGATATTTAATTACACAAATAGCGAAAACTTACCTTTGACTGTGGGTGTTTTTTTAAAGAACCAATCCATTATTAATGTTAAAAAATATTAACTTTACGAAATAGTAAACACACAAGTATAGATTTTCACAAGTTTTTGCTCTCAGCTGACTTGATGACACTGACAACCGTCAGTTGAGCATGTGTGACACTGACAGGTGGTAACTTTAATAACAGCAGTTTTTTTATAAATTTCAAATTAGACTTGTCTCGAATAGTTCATTTGCCAGTGCCCAAGTAAATTGAAATAACGATATTTCGTGTGCCTTCTATTTGAACTTTTGATGGAGGGATGGAGGTATTAAATTAACTTGTGAAATTTCATTTTAATGGCTGCATTACCAGATATAGATCAATATATCACAGACAAATGCTTAAATCTATGGGTTCTTTATATATCGGACAGGGACAGGGATTGGCAGGTACTAAAAAACAAAATTATTTTTTAAATTTGTTTTATTTCCGAGAGTAAAATCGAAAACATACAAATACAGTCACTTCATTTTTATTACATTTTCAATCAAATATGCAGGTAAATTATTAAAATCTTAAATTTACTACCAAAAGGTAGATTATATAATGTCCAATGTAAAACTGGTAGGTACTTGATTAAGTATAAAAATTAATTATTGTACCTATAAAGTATTATAGTCAGTAAAACAAAGTATCCTAAGTACATTCAAATACACAAATAATAAGTACTTAAATGAATTGTATAATCTAAAACACGAAATATACGAAATAGGACGGGACCAACATATAAATTCAATAAATAAAAATTATTTTCTTATTTTAAATTAAAACGTCTGAGAAAAGAGGATGAGAAAACGTTAACCAATAAAAAAAAACCAATTGAGACTAATTTTGAGAATAAGATCCTTCGCAGATGATACGTACCTCTACGCTAATTTATGGTGGTAGATATACAATAGGTACAAAATCTCCTAATAAATAACATAATATTTAACGTAGGATAGTTCTATCTTTAGAAACTGAGTAGGTATAATAAGTTATAATAAGGCACGTTTTTACGATTGGCTAGTGTGCGAAGGTTTTTATTTTAAGGCAACCGTATAAATTAGTAATGGAAGACATAATAAGACAATAATTAGCTCAAGCTAAACATAGGTTTTAAGTACCCAATCTAAGTACATTACAGTCTGACAATCTTAATTATGAATTTGGGAGAAGACGCTAGTATCTAAGAGTTAAAACGTTTTTGCGGAAACAATGGTTTTTAGGCACGGGATCTAAGACATAGTGAGTGAGTTAAAGTAAGTTTGGACAACACAAAATAAATTAGGCAAAATTATTTGGCGATAGAGATTCACCACGACCAATTCAATTTGTATGGTCCGAAGTCCCACTTATCAGGTAATTCGACATGGGAAGCGTTTTCGAAAGCGCTCTCCGACCATTGGAACGGTTTTACCACATCTCTATTTAGGAAGTCGAGGGTTTCTTGTTCAGCTTCTTCCTGTTGCTGTTTGACGAGGTCTCGGATCTCCAGGCCGTTGATATCTGGTTTATCGTTGAACTGTTCCGTGTAAATAGGTGCTACGTTTCCTTTATTTATTTGGGTGGTGTTGGTCTTTGGAAGGGAGGTGTATGGAGGGCCTGATATGGCGACGAATTCCATTGTAGCTGAGTTCTGGATTCCACTGACGACTTTCGTGTCGATAATGCCGTAGGGTTGTTTTACGGTGACGATGTCCCCTCTCACTCCAACCACAGACCAGAATCCTTTCTCACTGATGGCACATTCTAAGTCGTTCTCACAATCAGAAGTGACGTTGGCTGCTCGGTTGATGGCGGTGACGTTGTTCTGCCTCATCAGTTTGATGACGCTTTCCAGCGAAGTAGCGTTTTTGTGACCGCGTTTGAAGAGCACCGCGCGAGGGGATTCTGTTTCTGAGAAGATCTTGCCGTGGAGCGATTCCATTTCGTACGTGTGCGTTGATTCTGCGACATCCTGGAATGAAAGTTAACTGGAATTAGATTTTAGGGGTATTAGAAAACATGGTCTTAATAGTGTTGTATAGATACGTAACTAGATAACAGATGTAACAGTAATTATCCACCATCAGGTGGGCCGTGTCCAATGCTCAATTCCTTATGCCTTATTATAGCAATGCAAAGATACTGGTAGTATTTGGTTATTTTTACGGTAAAACAGAGTTGTTAGATTCTAGAGCGAGAACTTTGGTTGTCTGGAAGAGATCACTATGATAAGACCATCATTTAGTCACACTTTTTATATCATTAATTGTTTTAATTCTAAGTGATGTGTAAAAAAATGTGTTTCAAAAAAGGTGGTTCAATAAAGAGTTATCAAATCTAATATAATGTAATTATGATCTACTCGTAAAGCTACAAACCTTAAAGAAAGGCAGTCCGTAAGTTGCCCAGTAGCCCTGGTCCAGTACAGCATCAGACAAGTCAACGGAGTGCGTGCGCGCCGGCACCTGTTCCACCAGCGTCACCAGACCCTTGGCGTGGCTGTTGCTGCCGCGATGCACTACTGTGTGACGGACGTTACTGGGAACAAATAAAATAGTTTTAAATTTAAGAATTTTAATAGATTAGGGTTACTCTAAAGTGGTTCTGACACCTTTAGGAGTTGTCATTAGGCGGTAGAGGAGCTTTGTACACACTAAATGAAGGCAAAATAATGGATTTGTTTGTTTTGTTTGATTTGTTTGCTGTAGCGTCCGTGGCCCAGTGGTCATACCTCCGACTTGTAAGCCGGAGGTCCTGGGTTCAAATCTCAGTGTGGCAAAGATTTTCGCCTGGACGCTACCGTGTTTCGGAAGGCACGTAAAACTGTGGGTCCCGGCTGTTTCCTATAAGATATATAGGAGGCAGTCGTTAGGTCATGTTGCAGGCCTTGTAGGAATCTCGGCGACCTGAAACTGCAACATATAGGTTGGCCACACGACCTATAATTTGTGATTTGACTCTGACAGTGTAAGTAGGGTAACCTGTTCTGTTGGAGTATAAACCCCAATTATTTATTTTTTATTTTTATTTCTAGGGGCTGTTTGGGTGGGTTCGCTATCATGTTTGGTAATTTTAAAGGGGTTACGTGGAACTAGAGGTAGAATATTAAGAAACCCTGCATTAGATAATTACTTATGTAAATTTGTCTGTATTCTAAGAAAACCAATGTAAATCATTTGATATTCTTGACAAGTAATTTTCCTTATGGCACATTAATTTTCCTTCAACGTTTACCGCGTGGCAAAGAATTGATTTATGGTTGCTGGTAGTATAAATTACTAACTAATATGTTTACATTTTGGCCTTGCGCCAAAATCTCCACATAATCAAAGTCGACAAAAAGGGCCTATTTAATCGTATATACGTCGTCCTAAGCCCTAAACAAGGACTTTAACTTTCTCAGCTACTGAAACCCAAACATATTTGTAGCTTACCTCTCAAAGTCAAAAATAAAGCCAATGCTTGCTAGTAAAAGAAGATTGCAGAAGCAGAGTTCCTATAAGCCCAAACACCCACGTCAAGTAAAATTACTCACTTGCTAACAATCTCTGCTGAGACCTCCTCTAAATATCGCCAACACCAGTCCAATTAAGAACCTCTCGAAGTCGAAAATAAGCCACTGTTTGGTTGTAGTTCCTATAAGCCCAAACGTCAAGTAGAAGAACTTACTTGCTAACAATCTCTGCCGTAACCTCCCTCTTGCTATGGCCAGCATCAGTTCTGTTCAGCTGCAGATGGTTGAACCGCTCGAAGTCGACGATAAGCCACTGCTTGCTGGCGGTGCCGGAGTTGCTCCGCGCGAGGAGGTGTGCCCACGCGCTGCCGTTCACTGCGAGGCGGTTGGCTGCTGACACTCGGGGGCCTATTGGCACCTGATAAAGTAAACACTGTTTAACAGACTTCAAAGATGAAGTTGGTTTGTAGCCGGTGGTCTGACGTGTACATGGACCGAAAAATGAGTTTGCATTATAACATTACAAAAGACAAAGGGCCAAAGTGGAGAAGCTTTCAAGCTTCTACACGATTCTATAATGCTCGTATGATATATTAGTACCTATCTAGAATGAACGTTACGTTACATATAGAGTTATGTGTGTATTGTATAGTATTTGGAGAAAAGATTTAAAAAAAAATTAGTTCCATTTACGCACTTGAAGCTCTAAACGATAACTAGATACAATTTTAGACATCACGAATTTCAGCGAATTAATGAATACTCACTTGCTCAGTAACATTAACTTCCTTCCACAGCTTGTTGTTATAGTTCCTGAGCGCAGTGCCAGTGAGAGCCATCCTGTGCTGGCGTCCCTTGATGATGTAGAACTCGTCCTGGCTGGTCACAGCGCCGGGGTAGCTGGAGAACTCAACTGAGGTGCCGGGAACCACCTCGTTACTGGTGGTGATGTGGTGGTAGTGGAGCTTGTAGCGTTTGAGGATGCGGGTCATTGATGAGTAGCTGGAATATGGACATGTTATTGAAATCCCTTGTACGAAATTAAGGAATAATAATTAAAGCTCATAGAGCCTGAGTGGCTAAACTACTCAAACAATAGTTTTCAATAGAGCTATTTACTGTAGCGCTCTTACTTTTGCCATTAATTATTAAAAGTAAAAAGAAGATTTAAAAAATAGCCTTTTCATACTAGAGCTGAGCGTAACTGTGTTTTGAACATTACATCTGCCACCAGTCATTAGTCACCTAAAGCAAAGGACCACTCATGATTCATGATAGAAGTAAGATTAGCCACTCACAAATGTAATTAAAGTTACAAGGATATAATTATGTGAATAAATATACCTTCCAGCAGCGTTCTGTGCCAAATACATCTTCTTCACAACGCCATCATCAGTTGTTTCATTAACCACCCTCAAGAACGCGCTGGATATATCAGGCAGGTTGTCAAACATGGTGTTCTCAATAGTCAGGTTGAGTTTGCGTTGTAGTTCAGGCATTTCACTGATGGAGTTGAGCCAGTAGAGGTCTGAGATGTCGGTCTCGTACTCGTTCAAGGATCGCTCTACGCCGTGCTTCCAACCGGTGAAGATGCCGTTGATTTGGGTGTAGTAGAGAGATACCTAGAACATTACACAACATATTAAGCTAAGCACAAACAATTTCCGACGAGGAGCTTATACTATGGTTGTACTGGTGACTGGTGTTAGGCTTCGGCCGTGGCTAGTTACCCCCCCACTGGACAAAACTATGTTGCCAAGCGGTCATTACGCCTGTGTTCCGGCATTATGTTCAGTGAAACCAAGGAGGAATTTATCCCGCCTTCTAGGTTTAGTCTGTTACCATCTTCGACCGCATCATCGCTTAAAATCTGGCAAGATCGCGTTTAAAGGCTAACCTATAATGCATAAAAAAGAAGTAAAGAAAATCTTATACATTTCGTAGTTGCTAATTTTCTCCTCGTTAATTTCTTTCTTCAGAAATTCTTAATATTTTTCAGTTATTTCAATTCAGCAGTAAGGGAGTAAAGTGAAAACAAGTATCCTCCCATCCAATCCCCAGGGTAAAGTTAAAATTAAGCTTATGAAGAAGAAGAGATGAAGTTTCCTCTACCTGATGCCAAAAAGGGTCTTCGTCCTCATGTTCCGAAGCGTACTTCTTCCATATATCAGCTGACTTGTCCAGGTGGTCCTTCAGTTTATTGCACTGCTTTTCAAGCGGAGTGTCGTCGCATTTGTCACGGATGGTGTTCTCAAGATGTCTGTGGATGAGGAGCCAGGTGAGCGCCCCTTCTACCACGCCGGCCGCGTACGCTTGGATCTCGTCAGGGTAGGAGGAATTGGTCTCCACTTCTAGGAGAGACCACCTGGTAATAATGGGCATGTTTAATTTTCTGAGAGAAGATAAAAGGGACGTACAAGATCTTTGCCTTATGTAAAGTGTTTACTTTCTGCCTACGCATTTTAGAATGACTAATTAGAATATTATAATGGAAAGTATTCCTTATTGCTTATCAGCGAGTTTACTTTTATAGATACTTGAGTTTTCTTATAAAGCATAGTCTTTTAAATGTAGATACATTTTATAGCAAGCGTAGAATACTTGAATTGCTCAATTGTCGTAAAATCATAGGGATTGATAGATTGCGTTTAGCATGATGGAATAATAAACTTCCTCAATCTATAAATGAGGAAAATAACGTGGAGGTAATTTTGTCATTTGTCCTCATTAATTATATTGTTCTATTTATTGATGAATCGTTCACTATAGGTAATCATTTTAAGACTTCTCTTATAATACAACTAAATTTACCGCCCCGGTTTTGAAAATTTCCACGGGCGATCGAATGATACATTCCTGAACTTTACACACTAATCCCAAGTTCTTATTAATGGATCCAAAATTAATTTTTTACAAACGCTTGTAAGTTATGAAAAAATAGGCAGTCAACACGCGGTATCTTCATTAATCTTTAACGTAACTTCTGGACTATAAAGCATGGTCAAGCCTTTTCTATAATTTAGAGCTATATCGAACAGGCCTGAAATTGGTAAGCTGCGCTGAATAAAGTTCTGTAGTGGTCGTAGATTTATGAAACAACTAGTAGCTAGAAAGTTGCCAGTTCCTAAGCAAGACCAAGCTTAGGTAAAAAATTGCATGTAACACCTACGAGAACTTGTATAGATATGTGTGTATTTATTATAAGGACACTCACCCTGTAGTATCAATGTCTCTCCTAAAGTAAGCTCTAGCGACTCCTGTAGGTATGTCAGCCAGTTCGTTGCTCTGACCCCAGTACTCGATGCGATAGCCGGTTTTCTCCGAGTGAAACACGGTTGCTGCGTAATTTCCATCAGCTTGAATTCTAGAACAAAGATATATTATCTATCTCAAGTTACTTGTAACTTTCTAGCTCGCGGTTTATTGTTCGAGTTCCTACAGTTTCTACCCTATGATTATACTTTAACTAAATGTTGGGCGTGCTATTAACTTATGCCCACAACTTAGAGTGCGTGTAGCAATTCTTTCTAGATCCTAGCATTGCAATTGGTGAAAACGTTCACATAGTTACGTAGCGTAGCTTTTATATCTTCGTTACATAGCTGCATAGCACAACTCTGATGGCAAGAGGCACCTTAAAACAATACGTTATCCATCTACTATTACCGCGAATAGGTAAAATAGCCATAGAGCTAAGAATAGCACACTATGTTTCAGAAGAGTTAGGTACATGCATAAGTATAAGGTGGGTAATTATTGACTCGTGTCAGAGACAATTGTATGAGGAAGTTACACATACGATATAATTAGCATGCGAGTCATCACAAATCTGATAACACATGTTATTCGCATGTTCTAGTATCATTATAATAAACCTAGCTGCGCTTAGTAGTTTCACCTGAAAAGTAGCGTTTGTGTAATTTCAGGGTCGACACTTTATAACGCATTGATGTGAATGCAAAGATGTGTGTCAACGAACAAGTTGATAGAGATTGAAAGTAATGACCACACATGTGGGTGAATTTTGTTTTGGTGTTTTCTTCAAATTAAAAGAACGAGGCTGAGAAAGAGGTGATGGCAATAAAAGTAACAAACAAACACACACGTACTCTCGTATTTATAATATTAGTAGAATTAATTAGTTTACGAGCCTACGTGCTTAGGTATAATTTCTAACAATTATGTAAATTAGGAGAATACACTAACCTCAGTACATACTCAAGGTTTTGAGCAGAGGTCGAATAAAAACTTTCCGCTTTAGTACAAATTAAAATATTTCATTTGATTAAAAACTACCTTATCCATGTTTATAGCGGGAGGTCTACGGTCATCACATCACACTTCACACTAATGTTATAAAGAGTGTGTTTGTTTGTTAATTCTTCACGCCTAAACGGGTGGACCGATTGAGCTGAAATTTGGTATAGAGATAGCTTAGACTCCTTGTATAACACATAGACAGTACAGCAGCTAGTAAAACCTATCTCTGCATTCCAAATTTCATCCCGATTCGTTCATAAGTTTGGGCTGTGCATTGATCCGCTTGATGGATAAACTTTATTAACACATCCCTATTTTCCTTTTTTTTTTTTAAGTGTAGAGGGCCTTCTGCCTTTTAACAATGACATCTCCTCATTTTTTATTGTAATATAGAAGGCCAGTTTTTTACAATATCAATTATCCACGGTTTTGAATCGACGCGACCCACAGTCCACGATTTTATAGAATGGCAATGAGACTGAATTTACCATTTTAAACTAACCTTTATTACACGTTTATGTTATTTAAATAAACGTAGAGATAACCCATTTCAAAATGGCGGGTGATTCCTCTGAACATAGGAGACATTGTCAAACAAATTTAATTCTACCACCAAACCACCAAATACCAATTAGCCACCGAACTATTATGTTAATTATTATTATTTAGGTACTTTATTTTTAAATATAGGTATGATAATATTTTATGAAAAAAATATTAGTTAGTAGTTCGTACATCCATTTCAATAATAGCCTGATGTTGAACGGTTAACGTCGCGTCGTTTAAAGACGACTGTTACAACTAGTGGTATTGGTAATTGCCAACGGGTTGTCGGTCAAGTAGGCGTAGTAAATCTACAGGGCTTTATCATCGGTCCGGAATCTTACCGCTTGGTGACACGGTTCACACACTGTTAATTTTTAAAATAGAAGTATTTAAACAAGCCTTACCTCTCAATTTGTCCAACAAACAGCGCCAAGATAGCCAGTATTCCAAGAATTCCGAGGATGTACGAGGATATCTTTGTTTGGAGCCACGAAGCTCCAACGACTTTCAGTACCGTACTCATTGTGATAAAATAGACTATAATATGTAGAAGATGTTTAAAAACTTAATAATAATGAAGTGACAGCGCGTGTAGTTGTTTTTGATGATTTTCTCTAGATAGGTGACCATCAAAGATGGTTAGGTCGACCCTGCCTACGGTTCTGATGTTCTGACAGTTGTTCTCTGGGCCGGCATTGGTCACGGTTTCCACGTGTGCTTTAATTGCTGGATTTGCACCAGATTCTTTCTTTATATTCTTAAACCCTGAAACAAAAAACAATCCATATTTAATCACAAGCATTACTATGAAGGGAAGAGTGTACCTATTTGTGTGTGTATTTGTGACTTCTTAACATCTCAGCCGTTCGAAATGAAATTTGGCATGTAAAAAGCTTAGAATAATACATAGCTACTCGTACTATTAGCCATTTTTCAACAAGTGAAATCCGGGATGACGAGCGCAGTCCAGTATTGAGTATAGGACTTCGTACTAAAGAAGTAGGTTCAGTGTTAGGTACATATACTATTCTTCGTTTGTAACGCATCTCGCCTAACTCATGTCTTGCATATAAATAGCTTGTATTATTTATTTATTTTAATTGTAGAGCTCAGGTGCATGTGTTCCTATTTTAGGTCTGATTCGCTGTCTCTATTTTAAGCGAATCTATTTGCAATTTAATTATAACAAGACAAATAATGTTGTTACAATCGTATTATTATTATGTAATTAAAAAACAATTCATGCAGAATATGCGACCCGCCTGATTGTAAGAGATTACCGTTGCCTATAGATCAACAACAAAGGTGATACCAAGAAAGTGGGTTATATACAATGAAGATTCTTGGTCTCAGTGTGGCAAAGATTTTCGCCTGGACGCTACCGTGTTTCGGAAGGCACGTAAAACTGTGGGTCCCGGCTGTTTCCTATAAGATATGTAGGAGGCAGTCGTTAGGTCATGTTGCAGGCCCTGTAGTAATCTCGGCGACCTGAAACTGCAACATATAGGTTAGCGACACAACCTATAAATTGTGATTTGACTCTGACAGTGTAATTAGGGAAACCTGTTCTGCTGGAGTATGAACCCCAATTATTTTATTATTATTTGGGTGATACCGGCGCGGTGTCGATCATTGCCATTACCGACTTATTATTTATTATAGCCGGGATAAAACTTCTTCCTACCTGGCTACATTGAACTTAATCCGGAACACGATCATAATGATCGCTTAGCGACACGGTTATGCCCAGGGGGTGGTAACTATAGCCACCGCCGAACCCTACCACCAGAATGCGAGCCTATAGTATTAGCTTATAAAGTAAAAAAAACTAGATCTAAATCCGTTCATCCGTTCGGGAGCTACGATGCCACAGACAGACAGACTCGTCAAATTTATAAACACCCCGTCGTTTTTGCGTCGCGGGTTAAAAATATAATCCTAAAAAAACTGAAGCGACGTGACGTTTCGTTTTTCACAATCGTTAAAGTTCAGGTAGTTAATTTACGTCTGATGCATTGCCAAATTATATTTTTGAGACCTTGAGCAGGAATGGCGCGCTTGACCTTAGTTCGCGCCTTAAACATGATAAGTTACCGTTTATCTTCATCTTTGTAGATGATAGATATAATATTTGTTTGTAATGTTACTTTAAATTTAACGTTTTTTCGATCTTTTCTCCGTTTTTGACGACCAAAGAGTATATTTAATTTATAAAGTTTAATTTATAGGGAAAGCCATGAATAGGTTCATGACGAGGATAGCGTTGATAATATACCTACAGTACCATGTACAACACCGATCAACTAGAGGACAGTCTACATATTCGCGGGCGATAAAAAGTTGATAATTGAACAATTAATGCTTTTACAAGCTTGTGTTATTACGCTTAAGATTAATGTATAAACTAAAATTAGAGGGCCATATTATTAATTATATTGTTAATTTTTATATTCGGCTTATATTCTCACTAGCTGCGCCCAGCAGTTTTACCCGCTATGATATATTACGCTGTACAGTATAGCCTGTATAGCCTATGTGTTATTCCAGGGTTTAAGCTATCTGGCCGCGGATGAATGCTTCGGCGTACCCGTTGCCCCGGCATTATGGCGTCCCGCAGGAACACCCCCAGGTTTTTAGTGGGTATCCCCGCCGCTCCCATCTTTGGCGGGGGAGTCCCACATACCGCCCCGCGCCCCCCGGCGTGGGGTGATGATGCGTAACGCATTTTTCCTGGGATAAAAAAAAAGGGTCTAATCTATCTCTATACCAAATTTCAGCTCAATCGGTCTACCCGTTTAAGCGTAAAGAAGTAACAAACATACACACTCAATCACAAACTTTCCCATTTATAATATTAATGTAACTAGATTTATCATAAACTATCGGTGCACTTTTCCTGTGATATATTATATATACAGAAGTAATATATTATGCAGGTAATACGAGTACAAGTGTGAATAACATTTCAGTCTGTTATCAGTCAAAATCAGTGGAAGTAGGTAATCTTCAGAATTTCCACTAACTATACGTTAAATGATTATACCTCTACATAGAGCAATGAATTAACCAGTAGTTTTCCTACGAGAGTATGTGTCTGAATGAAACATTCAAGTTTCTTCATATTAATGAAAATTAACTAAGATAGGTATCTATACTACGTTTCAAAAATAAAGATAATTTTTTAGCTAATTTGCAGGGTTTAAAGGATCAATATCTTAATAAATTGGATATATATCGGATATTTTTCATAATATATCTTATATATATCATAAGATATATCGGATATAACAGTTTTTGTGAATATATCTATGAATATATCAACATTCAACCTTCGAACCCCGCAAAAATTATCTTTGTTTTTGAAGCGAAGTATAGATAGATTTTATACGTAGGTACCCACATAAAATGGAGAATTAAATTAAGTGTAACTCCGTAGTCCGGAAGTTTCCACTACCGATAGAAGAATGTAACACTACGGATTAAAAAAAAAATTAAGTGTTAATGGAATATATCATAGACAAAGAAGAGAGAATATATTTATACGCTGACGTAGCTTTCTTTCATAATGATTTATTAATTTTTTTTAAATTTTAATTAAAGAGTTTGCTATTATGAACTCAAATTTACGTACATAATTAAAACTTCACGGAATGAGAGGTAAATAAACATAATGTAATTTAATTTACAGTTATTAAAGTTAAGTACACTGGCAAATACACTAACGAGTGGGTCCATCAATATCCAGTAGAAACAGGGTGCTAAAAGTCTGGGAAGGCCAACCTTCTTGGGGAAGGCAGTAAATTAAAAAAATTCAAGTACCAACCGTGACGTAATCAACGCTTTTTCAATAAATAAAATAATAGAGCAGTTACACTCTGTTACACACGCATGCAGCACCAAATTGCACTATTATTATTGTCACAATATTATGTTTATTGTTTCGAACTCGCACTCGAAATAGTTAGCGTGGACGTTTCTCGAGTCTTGACTACTACTAGTAAAAGAACCAGTAGTCAGGTAAGTTGTTATCAAAATATCAATAAGATACATTAATAAGGATTGCGCTCTCCTTATCTAGTGTAATTACAGTAATAGGAAAATATCGTGCGATGTGACGGTGATAGTTTTTTTAAATGTTAAACATGTAAAGTCCTCTAGAAAAAAAAGGAAAAACCTCGAGAAAGACAGCTTTGCACATACATACTATGCAACTGCGGCCCACTCGTGTTCAACAGGGGGCGACACATTATGCTCCCAGAAGAGATACAAGTCACTCCTCGAAACATCTGTAACTTCCTGGAGGCCACGGGTTTAAGCAGTGAATTGTAACTCATCTAGACTGCCACAAAAGATCAGAAATGGTCGAAGCGGCTTAAGGTCCTTTTGAGGTTCCCCCAATAATAATAATAATAATAAGTCCTTTAGTTGGACTCCATTGTAGAGGCTGTCTAGGGAAGTACCACACCCTTGACAGTTTATCCGCCAAGCAGTAACGTACTAGCATTACTTGGTTCCGGACTGAACGGCAATGTTACGATAAATTACTGCCATGACAAAATTCAACCACCTCTTCAACTCTAGGGTGAGCACCACAGACAGGCACCGAAACAGCTGAAACTGAAGAAACGGTTATATAGAGGTAGTGTCTAATGTTGTATAAAGAATGCCACGGAACTTGTGCGCGAGTCCGAATCGCTTAGCCATATCTACAATTTTTATAACTATCGCGAGTGTTCTCCATACCGTGGTCGAGATATTCTCGGCAATATTAGACATAAGTTGTTCCGTTTTTGTTGTTTTAGTTTCGCATTTGGCCAGTTTTATTTCAGTAGGTAATCCACAATACCAGTTACCAACCAGACCATGGTTCCCATTAATGGGAGCGTCCAGTCGGCAAATAACAATAACTAGAGTTGCTATGTTGATCGGACGTTTGAAATGTTATAATAATTATTTTTTATTTGGGGTTTATACTGTATAATCCAACAGAACAGGTTACCCTTCTCACACTGTCAGAGTCAAATCACAATTTATAGGTTGTGTGGCCAACCTGTATGTTGAAGTTTCAGGTCGCCGAGATCACTACGGAGCCTGCAACAGGCAACATGACCTAACGATTACCTCCTTCATATCTTATAAGAAACAGCCGGGACCCACAGTTTTACGTGCCTTCCGAAACACGATAGCGTCCAGGCGAAAAGTTTTTGCCACTGAGATTTGAACCCAGAGCCTCCGGATCACAAGCCGCACATACGACCACTAGACCATTGACGCTACAATGTGAATGCCGGCGTGTGCTATCTTACACCACACGTGGAAGTTAAACCTAGAGTACAACCTAATCGCCTAGTGATAGCGAACAAAGGCTCGACAAGCTGTGTTTAGTACGCTTGGATACAATTATTTATCTAAGTGTAGATAGGTACCTACAACGTGGGATTTTTTATATTAAGATAAACTGCTATCTAATATAGTATTCCTATCCCGCGAGGCATTGTTACCATCATTCTGTTCTGGGCATGCTTGAGTACAGTTGGGTACATTATATCCAAATGTTGATAGATACAATGTGGCATTTTTTTCTATGCAGCGAGGTAATGCTGCCAGCATTCTGGGCATGCTACCACCAGACTACAGTTCGAAACACCTGGATTGTCTGTAGATCACCGTGTAACTACGACCTATCAGTGGTTAATACTAGTGTCCTTTATTGCTCTAGTATTTTTATCTTTTTTTCTCAATTGACGCATTTTCACAAATAAAACCCGCCTAATGAATTTCAGAATATAAATTCTGAATATTAAATAATTATTTTAGCACTGTTTATCCTGTTTGTCGATACCATTGACTCTACAAATGCGTTTATTTGTTTTATTTAATTACGTCTTTGCTTTGTGACGATTTTACACCTGGGATCATCTCACACTACCGTGTTTCAGAAGGCTATAGAAAACTGTAATATTATATAAAGTTTACTCCTCCTAAAAAACTAAAAATGTATTAATCACTACATAGTATAAAACAAAGTCGCGACCCGCGTCTGTCTGTCCCTATGTATGCTTTTTGCTTATATCTTTAAAACTACGCAACAGATTTTGATGCGGTTTTCGTCAATAGATAGAGTGATTCAACAGGAAGGTTTATATATATAATACATGCATAATATAGCTGAAGAATACTGATAATTTCATATTAAGCGCGACGAAGTGCGCAAGGGTCCACTAGTAAATTATATCCCACCAAAAACATTCTGTAAAAAACTAGCCAAGTCTCGATGGAGCTGCTTGTTTATCTCTAAAAAGTAATGAAATCGAGACAAAGTCGTGCCAAGTATAAGGTTCCTTACTGCGATTTCTTTATTATTATAGTTAATGTTGTGTGACTTGGCCGTTGAAGGGTACACAAGGGTACAAAACCAGATGCTCCATGACACTTGGATCGCCTAAACATAAGTATTATTGAAATACGCAGCTTTATTAAGCCTACAATTGACTGGTTATCCAATCAACGTTTTCCAAGTGGAAATTTTCTATCGTGAATGGGTAGCGGACAGATTGGTGCAATAGTGTCATGGAGCACCTGGTATAATACCCTTGTGTACCCTCCATCGAGACTTGGCTAGTTTTTTACAGAATGTTTTTGGTGGGATTTCACTTATTTTTGTAGAAACGCTATATTATAAGGTTATCAGAAATACAAAACGTAAGCGCGTTTTAAAATACAGTCAGCGCCATCTAGATACGTGTGCGTTCACTCTTAGTCCAATGCATCATAATATTATACCGGGAAGTGGGCCTAATTAAACTTGCAAGATTTAATTACAGACAGACAGACCGACAGGTGAAAGTAAATAAAAGCTTGTAGTAAAGGCGGTATGTCGATCTCTTCTAATAGTTTGGTTGGGCTCTTATTTTAGTTGGCCACGCTAGATATCGCCTGATCATAACTGACGATTTACGACACATATACACACACTCACATATACATATACTATGCCTTAAATATATTTTGAATTAATAAGTTGGATATTACACAATTTTAACCATTGACTGCAAATGTAACTTTGTAATCCTATACATTTATATAAAATTACAAAGTTATTTATGCAGATGAATTATCTCGAAAACGAGACCGAAATTGCATGTTTTTTTAGTTTTCCTATGGCTTATACAATAAATTCTAAGTATGTATCAAATTTCAGCTCTCTGAGTTTATGGGAAGTACTAGTTCTATTTTGATGATCATGAGTGAGTGAGTGAGTGTCGTAAATGCGAAACTTTGCTTTCGCTTAACTTCGGAACTTAATGACCTACAGACTTGAAATTTTGGATTTTAAGTATGTAATTATAGCTTACTGGATGACGAAAATTTCTGTGTTCTGGTCTTATCCAGAGGTTCTCAAATAGGGGCCTGAAAATGCGGCGAAATGGTTCCTGTAAAGATGGTACGGCAGTGCTTGCTTCGCGCTCGACTTGGCGGGGGCACTACCGTGCCCCCAGATTTATTAGGATTTCAAAGCTATTCTAGCTCCGTTAAAGGAGTAATTTATTCCGTTAGAGATTTTTTGGCATTCATCATTTTTGTGCGCGTTTATGTACCAAATTCTGACATATATAAGATCTTTAAATTTGTTCTCTAAATGGTTAATATTATTGCACACATTTTAAAAGTGTTTTCAGTGAGATATATTAAAAAATGGAATAATGAGATTTTTTGAAAAAAAAAAAAACTTTTTCGACATCGCTCCTCATCCCATTTTTTTATATATCTCACTGAAAACACTTTTAAAATGTGTGCAATAATATTATGCAGGACTTGTATAGAGGAATTTTCAATAAATTAATTCCTTGAATTTATATTTCAAAATTTGTCAAATTGTGCGAGCGAGAGAATCGTCACTCGATATATACGCTTTTAATTCCAAATGATATTTTTACAGTGATATTTTGTACAGAACACCCTGAGAACACCTTGCTCACACAATGAACAATGGTCCTACGCTCCACATTTAGATTATAAACAGTTATTGTACAGAGGTCTGCTATCCGTTTGGCAGGAACTCTGACAATAGCTGGGATCCAATAATATTTTGTAGTTTGCAGGTTTGGTTGTAAAGGCTGTGTCGAAAACTCGGGGCGTGATGAAGGGCATCTCAATTGTCTGAAACATAGGTCAAGCCTACTAGCCCTAGCATTGACTTTGAGTTTCGATTTTCGATGTGTAAAACTCAGAAAATATTTTTTTCAATAAGTGCCTTTAAAGACCCTGCTAGCTCTACAGCTAGCAATAGCGAGTTATAGAAAACTAGGCAGAAATTGGGTTTATATTTAAGGTTTAAATCTTACTAATATTATAAACGTGAAAGTTTGTAAGAATGGATGTTAGGATGTTTGTTACTCTTTCACGCCTAAACGGGTGGACCGATTGAGCTGAAATTTTGTATAGAGATAGCTTAGACCCTGGAAGGCTACATAAGTACTGCGGGTAAAACCGCTGGGCGCAGTTAGTAAGGTATAGATATGATCCAAATAGGAATAAAAAAACCATATTAATTTATTAGGACTACTAAACAGAGTAGCAAAACGACAGGTATTTAAAATGCTACTTTAAAAAAGCGAGACAAATCAATTATGTGTATTATTTATTAACAAAAAAAGATTTAGATAGGTATGTATTTGTCAGAGTCTGAAATAAACTATGTTGAGGCTGCAGATCGTTCCGTCTAATTCTAGTCTAACTAAATCATATTTATTTATGACCAACCTATAGGTAGATTAAACCGCAAAACGCAAAAGTCAATTTTATATTAGATATAACCTTCTGTGCTCTTTACTCTGCGGCGAAGTCTAAAAGTAGCAATGCGATAAATAAATAATTCGCAAACCCGAAGATACGTCAATAACTGTTTGATATAAACAAATCACTTTGTATCTTTACGATTCCTAAGTATACATTGCAAATGGATTTCCTTCGCAATACCTAAAAATAACCATGGGATATGGTACTTAAACAAACCATGCATAGAATCTACGGGCACATAGTATATTACCGAATTTACCTATACATATATTTTGCGAAAATATGTTACAAATATATTACTTTATCTTCCTGTACTTTGATTCATCTTGTTATTTTACATTAGAATAATAATAAATAAATTGGCAAAAAAATCTGCGGGTATTTTTGCAGATAATTAGGTACCTACATACTTTAAATTTAAGTAGAGTTAGAAGAACGTGCAAAATAATCATAGGAATTATTTTATATATATTATACATATATGTAATATGTACATATGTGTTTACATTGTTGATTTATCATGCAAAGTTTTCAACCATCGATCATCCTCGTAAAAAGAAAAAAGTAAACCTTTCTTTTTTAAAAGCCGATTAAAAAAACACCTAGCAACAACGGTGTCAAACAATTGTCTATTATCCTATTACAGTAATATAATTATCCACAAATGCGATAAAACGTAAAATGAGATGTTATCAAGCTTGACCAGTATATAATTGCAGATCGTGTTCATAGACATCAGGAATATTTTGTTAAGGCGACAACTGTAATTTTAAAACGGTTATAGTGAACTTATTACAAAGCCGCGCGGAATAAGGAAGCTGGTATGAAGTAAGAAACGTAGACAGTTTTACGCTTAGAACATTTAACCACGGGAATAGAATTCATTAATAATTTCTGTGTAAAAGTTTGCCTGTTTCTGAGGGGAGGCAACGCAAACCAATAATGATACTACACTAATGAATTTTCGATAACGTAACTACGGACGCACCCCGACAAAATTATCAAACACTGGCATAAAATATACTCTCACAAGTAAATACAAACACAGGGACATAACCAGTATTGTTACAATTAGGATTATGCCCGGCTTACGTGATCCATCGTCGACCGCATTTTCACTTTCCATCAGGTGCGATGTGGTCAAACGTAGGCCTATTTAGTAAAAAAAAGAAAAGAAAAAAGCCTATTTATTTTGGCAGTGGCAGCGATGTATCCAGTTGGATGTCTAATCAAAGGTTTAACGAAACAATTCGCACCGACTCACCGTGAGATGCTTGTAATAGGACCTTCAAGGTAGGCTTAAAAGCGGGTATCCTTTACACTGCAAAATTAATAGTTATTGCACTATTTTCTTCGTCTTATATCTCTTATTACCTACTTTATTGCCTACTTTACTATACTTTTTTTTTGTTTTTTGTGCTTTTCTATAGAACTTTTTTCTAATTAGAAACGGAATTTTCTTCCAAATGCAAAACCACTGTCATATTAAATTTTATCATAGAATTTTCTTTCACTTAGGAGTAACTATGCACTTTTCTATAACACCTCTTTTTACACTTTCGTAAATGTAGAATGTGACTAGCGAGTTACGAGTACATATTTAAATGTCCATTTTTGATAGACGATATAATATTATTATAAGTTATGATTTTATCTCAGAACGAAATTCGCAAAAACGGCCGGCAGTACCGTATACAAATCGAAAGTAAATCAATCCCAGAGCTCGCGCATTACTGGGAGAGCATTCGGTTTTATGATGATACTCGGTGGTAAAAACATTTTCGCACATCTGTTTTGGAAGTCTCTATATTTATGGAGTAAGCTTCGTGGTTTACATGAGGAACTGAATTTAGATTCCCGCGTGTACATAAATTTTGTAAAAATAACATTTATTTGGTTAAAAATAACCCGCATACGCTACCTGGTAAGTCGCGTTTTTTACGGGATCAAAAAGAAGGAACTACACCTTGGCCAAAAGTATTAGGCACCCCCATAAAACACGTACAACTCATAAAATATTGGAATAACAACTAATCTGTTAAACAATAGTGAGAGCGGCAATGTTAAACGTTCATTTTAAACAATAGATAGTGTAATTGAAGGTACCATAAAACACCTGGGCCACAAATTATGGCTCAGGTGATTTTTAGAAAAAAAATCAAATAAAATCATCAGTCTATTTTTGACCTCCGTCGTGTTACTAAGCTACTGTGTGTATTTTTTTTGTGAAGTGTTTGAAGTTAATTACTCAAAATGCCGAAGCAACGTGAACTTGAATTGGAAAAACGGATAAAAATCCAGATTTTGTTTGAAAAAGGGAAGACTCAGGTAGAGATTGCCAAATTATTAAAATGTTCCCGCTGTGCCGTGCAATCAGCTTTGAAAAGGTTTGCGGAGACTAGCTCTCACGCGAACAAACAAATAACGGGTCGAAAACGCGTGATTTCTGCCCGCCAGGACCGAAAACTTATTCGGGAGTCCCTCAGGGACCGTAAGAAAACTTCTTCCGAACTGGCTGCTGCTCTATCAGAGGCAATAGAAACACCAATAAGTTCAAGAACGGTAAGAAGAAGGCTAACTGAAGCAGGCCGAAGAGACTGCAAAGCCAGATAGAAGCCATGGCTCTCCGACAACAACAAGAAGAACCGGCTGCAGTGGGCTTTAAATTACCAACACTTTACAGAAGAAGATTGGTCGAACGTACTATGGTCCGACGAATCCAACCTCGAGGTAAGGTTTATACTACACTTTGCATACGATAATAACAATAATTACCATATAATTAATTAGCCTTCTAGAAAATTAATAAAATGTCTAAAACAAGTGTTTAACTTTTATTCCAGGTATTTGGAACTCCAGGTTTCACCTACGTGAGGCGTCGTATCGGCGAGGAATACCATCCCGAATGTGTGGTGCCAACTGTGAAACACGGAGGCGGCAGCATTATGATTTGGGGATGCATGGCTGCCAGTGGTATTGGCGAAATGTTCGTGTGCGAAGGTCGGATGGACAGCCAAAAGTACATAAATGTGTTTGAAACTGCCCTGATGCCGTCGCTAACGCGTGTTCCAGAGGTGGGCGAGTTTGTGGCCCGGCTCGCGCGTCGAATGTTCGACCGCGCTGACAACGGGCCGCACCCCCACCTCCACAACATCGCGCCGCTCCACGCCCGACCACCGGAGGCGCCCCAGCCGCGCGCCCTGCCGCGCGACATCCTCCCCCCGGAGGACGAGGAAGCCCGGTGAACATCCCGTCGCGGCCGCTGTGATGCGCCCGATATTATTCTCGGCTGTCGCTCCAGCGGCCACCAGTGACCCGGGGGTTGAAGCCCCCGCGCGATCCCGCCAGGGTAACGGGATACCGCCCGATGCCCTTCCCCTCACCTCCCCCCAGGGGGGGCAGGAAGATCAACGATTGGATTTTAACGCGTGTTTTTGGCGATACCAATCTGGATGAGCCGAAATTCCAACAAGACAATGCTCCATGCCACAAATCATCACTCACTATGCGTTGGTTTCACGAAAATGATGTGGTCCTGTTGGACTGGCCGGCACAGTCACCAGACCTGAACCCAATCGAGCACCTTTGGGGTATACTGAAGCGCGAGATACGGGAGCATAGCATCACTTTAAAACAGCCCTCAAAAACGCTTTAAGAGACGAGTGGGAAGCCATATCAACAACCGAGTGTACAAAGCTGGTACGCAGTATGCCCCAAAGGATTGCTGCGGTGATAAAAGCCAAGGGAGGTCCCACTAAATATTAATATTTTTTAATATTCTAATAAATATATATCTATAAACAACAAAATTGTTTTAATTTTTTGCTTTAAACAGGTGAAATCCAAAAATTTTTAGGGTGCCTAATACTTTTGGCCAAGGCTGTACTTATATCCCTTTTACCTTATTAACCATCGTTTTTAAATTTGTTACCCCCGGCAACGACAGATATGCATCGATTTGAAAAAATATTTTGTTAAGAATGGACTTTGACGTTTAGTCCCATAGCAAATTAAAGTATTTTCGTTTTCTAAGAATTAGGTAACGATGTGAAATTAAGTTTTATTTGTATAAAATGTAGGCGACTGTTTTGAAATACTTACGAAATAAGTAGAAATACCTTAAAAATAACATTTTTTTTTAATATTAATTGCTTCAGTTTAAAAATTATCGTATAGCTTACAGTTAAATGCTCACTTAATTACATTAATTAACCTTATCAATATTGTGTCAAGAACAATTTAAAACTGTTAACGTTATCTTGAAGAAACAAAAGCGTCATTACGTTTCTCTTTTACTGTTGTTCTTGGCCTAAAAATTGGTTCACTTCATTTGTTTTCTTTATTTCGGCCTTTCAAACTGTAGTACTGTGAATCCGTAGATAAGACATGGCGGTCATTGAAAGTAAAAATATTTGTTGTATTTTTTTATTTTGGCATTCATTTCTCTTGCGGTGAAATGACGAGACGAGCTAGACGAATGCGATACATGATCAGCAACAATCAAAGTGATTTGTTACCTTCAAGTCCCATAATTACCAACTACGAGTATTATGTTAAAAAACGCTGTTCCTTAAAAATTATGATATTAAATGCAACATTTATTTTTGTAAAGCACTTAATCCATGTATGCCCCTGTAGGTACTTGTACCCTTTAGAGAAAAGAATTAATTTCTATGAATTTATATTGCAAAATGTAACAAATAGTGCGGGCGAGAGAGCGTCCGGCTGTATATAAAAGGCCTCTTAATATCTTTACCAACCGAAGTTTTGTTCCTTACGTATAAAAGTTCTAATAAAACTAAAATGCTATTATATATTGTTATCGAAGTTCACAGATAAGAAATTAGCATTTTATATCTCTTAAGACATCATGAGTCTTATTTCTTCATTAGATAAAGGAAAGCAGCGAATTTTTACGTCGTCGTTGAGATAATAATACAAAATTAGGTAAATAAACGTTTACTTGGAAACTATTATCAGCACTACCTACCTATCGAGTCTTACTTCAATAAGTCCTTTGTAAAATTCTTCAAATATTTTTCATGGCAATATATTCTCCGAAATTTTATTTATGGCTTATGACGTAATACCTACGTAACGATAAAGATGCCTATTATATTAAAGTTTTAGTTTATCGCCAATTCTTTTCGTAATAATACAGTTCGTATTACGTATTATATATGTATATCATCATGACAGTATAAATAGTTTTAAAAAATCCGATTTTTTTTGTTTACATCGGTACCCCAAAAAGTTAAACTATAGTTCGGATTTATCATCTTGGTACTAACGTACCAACTGCAACTAAATCTAGTATTACGTACCTATACATGACAAGCTTATATGCGGCTTTACCCGCATGACGGAATCCTTTCTTAGCGGAGGTCTACGTCATAAAACCTATCTGTGTTCCAAATTTCAACCCAATCCGGCCCGCGGTTTAGGCTCTCCGTTGATAGATCAGTCAGTCAATCAGTCACTCTTTCCTTTTATATATTTAGATTCTTAACGATTCTAGGTCATGTACAAAGCCTTCGCCTTTAGGTATAAGGTAGAGTTCACCGCTCTTGCCTTGCAAAAAACTGGACCTTTTTTAATTATAAAAAGCATTTCAGCGGTTTGGACAGTACTCAAACCACTGAAAAGATTGAATTGAATTTTGAAGGTGCTCGAAGAAATATTATGATATATCAAGAAATCTTAAGAATCAGCTTCTAAAAGGTGAAACAGGCGGGGTTTTGAAATTAAGAAAAATTAAACCGACACACAAGCAGACAACCTGCTTGGTGGTGAGCGCTTACGGGCGCCATTAAACGTCTGCAACGATAGGTGATACCGACGCGGTGTTAATCACGTAGGCAGGGTAAATCCCTTTCTACCTGGCTTCACTGAACATCATGCCGGAACACGGTCATAATGACCGCTTAGCGACATGGCTATGTTCAACGATTGGTAACTATAACCGCGACCAAGGCCTACCACCGGTAAACTATTATTATAGCGAGTTAAAAAACTGCACATTATTAATTAATAGGTGAGGTTAAGCAAGCAATGTACGCAATTTTGTCTATGGATTCTAGTGTTTTAAATGTCGTTGAGCGATAGCCAATAGGCTCTCAGATTTACATGGAATGGTTTATTGATTGTACAATATCGTGGATATTATTCGTATAATATTATGTCCATACAGAGACAGTTGTATAACCTCTATCGACCCCAAGTTCCCCAGTCAATGGCACGGTATAGGTATCGCGAGGCTCAAGGCGTCCCGTGCCGGAAATTCCTGTCTGGCAAAAAACCGTCTGCGATTGTAAGGAGCCGACACTCCGGCGTTTTTATTTGGTGGTTTAATACCTGTCTAACTGGAATATAGGAATTATTGAGCTAAGTGCTAACGAGAGCGGGACGTGCCGCTCAAACCTCAGAGGGATTGAAATTTGGAAGACAAATAGGTTTAGTGACGACACAGACTAAAGTCTATTATTGTCATAGGAAATATGGCAATATGATATGACGTAGAATTCTGCTGAAAAAGTATTTCTCCACGCGGGCAAAGCCATAGTGACCATAAAGTAGTTTTACTCGTATAATACTACTATCTGCGCCCAGCGGTTTTATCCTATGTGTTATACCAGGGTCTAAGCTATCTCTTATTCTAAACCAAATTTTAGCTCAATCGGTCCAACCGTTTAGGCGTGAAAGAGTAACAAACATACATCCAGACATCCATACATTCTTACAAATTTTCACGTTTATAATATTAGTAAGATTTAAGTATAAGTATTTTCAACTTGGATTTTGAAGATAAATTTTATTCTCATCTAATTATTTCCAGTAAATGTAACACTTTGTATTGAGAAGATATTCAGCTTGTTACAATTTGATTGCTACAAGTAGGGCGTTGCAAGTTGCATTCCAGTGGTGACCGAACTGTGCCCATTCACTGGATCGCTGTGGGCTACTGCAGGTCGTTGAACCGCTCCCAGGACGGATTCCCCGACGGGCCGACCGATTGGAAGACGTTTAGAGGTTGATTTCATTTTGTTGAATTCGAACGCTTTTTACAGAATCAAATGGTTTTCGAAACGTTCGTTACTATGTGCACATATTATATAATATTATTGGAACTCCAGAATATTTTAGAAGGTAAAAGGTAGCAGCACTCTAGGACAACGCCATAAGTTTTCATAGATGTGCGTATTTATTTATATTTTCAAGATCTCAAGTTACATGATAATAATATGATAATGATAATAAAAATGTTTCATACATGTAACTTTATTAATGTAAAAATATAAGTAATGTAACTCTGCCGAAACGCCGAGGTTGGTTTTATAAAGATTTTGTGAAACTGACATAAAAAGTAATTAGGTACGCGAAAAAACCCGATTAATAAAATTAACATGAGTTCAAATCGCGAAAGTTTAAAGTGTTATAAAAATGAAACCTTTTTCATAATAATATATTGTAATATGATTTTGAAAGTTACTTACACCCAGTTAGTATAATTCAATATAGTTAAATCTCAGGAAATTAGGTTCAATAATTATAATAACTGGGATTGATATTCCAACAGAACAGATAAAAGACGCTTACCAAAGCGCGCTCTCAATACCTGTTGTGTGTACTAAGACTAGTTCACTCAAACAAGTACCGAGTGTAATAAAACTAAAACAATCCTGTTGGAAACAGTTCAATTTCCGTGTCATTTTGATTTTATTTGTGATCGCTAATAAGTAATTCACGGCGCACTTTATTTTCATTGTTCGTGATCACTCTCAGTTTTCATTATCTCATTTTATGTATTCATGATTGTTATTTTAGCATATCAATTCAATTTACAATCGAATGCGTTTTTCGTGATGCTACTGTGACGACATTTTTGTTACTTTCTAATTATTATAGTGAAGGAAATAATTTAAATATTCTTCGCAAGAATTTCCAGACAGGAGCAGCCAGAGGTTGGCGAGCGATATACATGCCCCAAAAAAAAAAACTGGTAAGAAGGTGCAGCTTTCACGTTCAACATAATGTTCTTGCCGTGCCTACACACTAGTTAGGATCGGTACTACATGTTTTCCTCTTCCATTTACTACTCTATCATCTATCTTTCATCTAATTCCTTTGGCACTGATGTCCTCTTACACACTCGCCAATCCTTTTACAAGGCACCCTGCAGTCGTCCTGCACGGGGAGTCCCACATAACCCTCCCATACCCCCGGTGGGAGGGTATGCGTAATGCATTTTTTTATCGGCGATAACAAAAAAAACCCTTCCTGCCTTCCCGTTCTTATCGCCATATTCGTGGACTTTTTGTATACTTGGTATTCCTCCTCCCGCATTACATGTCTTATAATTATTTATGTTATTACTACTATTGTCTGTATTGGTTCTTTAATTATTTACTAGAAGGGCTGCACGCACTTCGTAGTGCGTAACAGTAATTTTAAAATTCCCAGAAATTTACACTAATCTATCATTTCCCAGGACTCGAGTTATCTGTACCAGATTTTAGCTATAAGGTAAGTCGTTATTGATTTTCCTTACAAACTTTCACCCCGTTTTCCATAAAAAATTTATCCTTTGTCTTTCTCGGCTCAATAGGGTTTCAGGCGGTTTCATCTCTACGATGATGAGTCAGTTAGTCAGATTACCTCTTTATATAATAGTATTGATAGGTACTCACAGCGTCAGTGGTGTGCCCACAAACACAGAATGTCGGCGTACTCAACCCATCGGGATGGAACTGTTGAATGCTGACGGGTGACGGTCGACTGATCTAGACCGCAATGGATCTGCAACAAACAAAATAAGCTTTAATAGACATGCCAGCATTACTCGAACAGGTACCCTTTCGATATTCCAGGCCTTACTTTTTTTTAAAGAAAGCTAACAGCTAGGTTACAGAGTAGGAGTTTACATAGGTATAACATGGCTAGTAAGGTAGCCTTATGGGTTAGGTGGCCTTATAGTAGTAGTGGCCGTATGGTTAGTGGCTAATTTATGGCTAGTAGCGTTCTCTTCTAGAAAACCAAGCAAGGAAAGGAAAGATATGGGCAGTCATAGATAGATAGATAACCCTTTACTGAAACACAATAGAACATGTACAAAATTAACGTAAAAGTGTAATATAAAACTAAGGGTTACAATTGGCGCGGAGGTCTTATCGCTAATAGCGATCTCTTCATGACAACTGTGCAGGGAGGAGAACATTTGATATGCACATGGGTTAGGTGGTGTGTATTAGGTATTGCTTAACACATGACTAGACTTGGGCTCGTCTCATTCATCTTTCATTAATAATATTACATGGAGGAAGATCTAAGTACAATAAGGAAATGCAACGAAATGACGAAAGTAGCTGGAATAAGGATAAATATGCAGGTGGCCTAGACCAAAGAGGTCATGATAAGGTAAGATGAAGAACGAACCACGATAATCCTGATGCAATTCGAATGCTAAGCACATACTTAATTGATTGTCAAGAGAACTTAAATAAAAACACTTCGTCTTTCTTGTCATATCTGGGGGTACAGCAGTGCCCCCGCCAAGTCGAGCAAAAAAAGCGGCACGGCCGTACCATCCTTTTCTGGAAGTTATTATATTATTATATATATATAACAGTAAGTAAAAAAAAATCCAAGTTTTTAATATTGCCTGTCAAGTAGGCCGTGTTAATCTCTACCTGGCTTCACTGGAAATTGTTCCAGAACAAGCTAAAGACCGAATGGTGGTCCTGTTTTATTATATTATCTACATCACATAACTCTTGAACAACACCTCTTCAAAAAAATCGTTTAAATATCCTGATATATTACTACGTCGCGTCGTACGTCGTGTGTCGGGAACAAGAGGCTTATGGAAGGTCATGGACGAGGGTTACTGGAGTGAGCTTGGTGTAAAAATCGTCGTGTGTCGTGAAGTTACTGGGCTGAGGAGTCTTAACATCAGATGACTCTTGAGCAAAAAGCATCGGTGCAGTGCACCTAGAATTTTAGATGAGGAAATCCTGGGTAGCTGGCATTACATCCAGCGTTATCTCTTGCCATCAGAAGAGCGTCTTGCTCGTTTTCTTACTTGATTGCATAATTAATGACTACGTCATTCGTACGTCTACGTCACTCAATCAACCTCGGCAACAGTGAGGTAGCAATAAGCCAGATCATCAACGCGGGCGAGACGGTCACCATACACTAATGACAGAACGACATGAATTATCACCTCACATAAACCTCTGGTTACTCCCAAACAAAGAGGACAAAACTGGCAGTGGTTTTAAACAGAATTGATGCACCCATAGTAAGATTACCCTTGTATACGTCATTCGTACTTCTACGCTAAGTCATACATCCTAACTCAGTAACATTCAGGTAGCAACAAACGAAATATAATTTTAAATTAAATTGAAGCATGGATATTACCCGTTACACCTACCTACCTTTTTTTTAGTGTTACAATTGAAATTTAATTACACCCAATTATTTTATTTTTTATTATGAACACAAATTTTGCGTTAAGTTTTGCTATTTTATACCTGACTGAGAGAATTATCGGTTTTCGAGCTCGGCATATTATATGCATTTATTTTTACACCAAGCTCACTCCAGTAACCCTCGTCCATGACCTTCCATAAGCCTCTTGTTCCCGAGATGAATGACGACCGCACGTCGAGGTGGGCTGCGATAACGAACGTAAACAGACATCAGACAAAGGTTGGCGATGTCTTTGATAGCCTTTAACGGTGCCGTGTCGACGCATGAGTGTTTATTGCATACGTCTGGCTCAGTTCGTGTTTCAGGTACCTTTTGGGACTATTGTGTATTCTGTACTAACGTCGGTAATCAATTCTGATATTTAATTGGGGTTTATAGTCCAACAAAACAATTTATTCTATGTACACTGGCTGAATCAATTCACTAGATATATTTTTATTGTGACCAACCTATATGTTAGAGTTGCATCGATTATAATGCGTCTGCTCTGCTGTTAACATATTTTATAGGAAATAGGAGGGATCTACAGTTTTACGTGTCTTCCGAAACTCGGTAGCACCCGGCAAAAAATTGGCTGCTTAACTACCTACTGAGATTCGAATTCGGGCATAAATTCGGAGATTTATGGGCCATGCAAACAAACGCACTTTCGCTTCACTATAAATGAGGATATTTGAGAACTTTTCCGTACTCGTATATTATGTGATCCCATAATTCCATCGCTTAGCCAAAAATGATTTATTCCTAGTAAAATATAAAATCAAATTGGAAATAAACCAACATAATGTCAAGTCTATTTCCGTTTATTTTCAACTGTATGTGTTCTATAATGGAATGGAAAATTCTAGATTATTAAGACGTCACAATAATTGCGTATTCATTTCTAGGTACTTCAATCAAAACTATGTACGTGCGACAGATTGTATTGAAACGCATACGGTACATCGACTGCGTATGGTAAAATTTGATGCTCTATATTAATCAATTAAAAAGATAAAGGCTGTCCAAGTCGCCGGTGATGACGATTGAGAACCAAAATTTTAAAAAATCTTATTTTTTGGCATGTTTCTACAAGCAGGAAATTTATATTTAGCCAAATGGCAGGCCACATTCTATCGTAGACTGGTATTATGTCATATTTTAATCAGCTCGTGTGAAGTGACTTTAAATTGATATTAATATGTGAATAACAATCAGTGAGCACGTTCTCACACATGCCTGGCTTCGTATTGAATTAATCAGATTTCATAACTTGATTTTTAACGAACATTTCGAAAATTCTTCGCGAAGAATCGAATAGTCCTTCTAATATTCAAATGCGAAAGTATGGGTGTGTATGAGTTTGTTAACTCACCACGCCTAAACGGCTGTATCGATTGGGCTGACATATTTGGTATATAGGTAGCTTAAACCCTGGAATAGCACATAGGTATGCTACTTTTCAGCGACGTGCTAATCATGAATAAATCTATATTGGAATTTCGGAACGATAATTTTATAGTTAGACTTCTAAATAAGCTAACCGTTTGACAAACATTCAAACAAGAATTTCTAAGAAGGCAGGTGCGAGATAAACGGTGGGATTTCCCAACAACATTATGACTTTATAATTTTAATATTTGTTTAACCCCGGGTCAATAAAGATTTGATATAACCTAAAATTCATGGACGATCCGCAGTCACATTAGAAAATTGGAACTCTCATGTTACATGAGCTGAGATGTCGAAAGAGTAGCTCAGATGCCTCAGATGGGTATAATACCAAATATTCAAATCAAAGGTCTGACAATTGTTTTAACTATGATTTTCATTTTTGATCATCATTTCGAGAAGAGAAAAACGGAGTAAGCTAAATAAAACCGTTTAAAAATAACTGTACACTCTGGAGTAAAATTCGAAAGATGACACGGATCTTTAGAAAGACGTGCTGCAGATTTCCAGTTAAATGTAAAGCTGATCTTGGAATAGGAAAATATAAGTATGTCTAAATCACATTCCTCATACATACCTAATATAGTTCCATATACCGAGAAAAATGAAGAACTTTCGCATATACGAATATAATAAGTGGGATAACATAATAAGCATGTTGATGATAAAAATATTTGGTTAGCGCTAGTACTGCGTAGTACAATGTCACAAGACACGCGATAAACATTTTTGCGGTGAGTGATGACTGCCTCAAGGCCTGACTTTTTGGCAGATATAAAGAAATACGTATTTCGGGTATTTAGGACTCAGATAAATATACGATAATATCAGCCGCAGTTATATTATACCTCTACCGATATTATTTGTAAAACTTTTTTTGTTTTTTTTTCTAATGACTTGTTAACAATTTTTTACCTGAATAATCATATTGATAAAAACACAAAAGTGTGAGTTCATACATATTCCGCTGAAACATTCAAAACTGATTGTGCAGTGTATATAAGCGGCAATGTATTAAATATCTAATTAAAAACCTTTGCGTATTTTTGAAAAAGTCAACAACAACGACGAAGTAACTTCTTTGAAGAAGAAAAGAGTTTCGCGTTCCAAAAGTACACCCTATATTCCAAAAGACTAGATACAACAAAATGAAACAACTTATTACATCAGCTGTTAAAGATCAGATTGAGTAATTTGATATTAGGTATCAAAAATAGCTAAACGTATAAAAAATCGACTAAAATGAATCACGTGTATAAATAGGTGAATAGACTACATAATAATGCAAGCTAATAATAAAATTAAGCATTGCAAATAATTTATTAGATACGATTTCATAGACAAATCTCTATAAAAAGGTTTAACTAAGCGTTAAATGGGCATGTAAGAACAGGTGACCAAAAGTAGAATTATGTTATCGGAATTTCTACCTGGATAAGGAATTTATTTTTTGGAATGTGCGCCTATTCTACTCGCAGAGATAAGGATAAATTACAAAGCTTATACTTGCTTAAATACTAGTGGGTTTGTGTCCATGGATACCGGGATCAGCAGGGCTATTAGCTAATTCACATCCACTAAGATTGATATCCACTTCAATGTACATTACTGCGTTTGTTATTTTACTCATATTAATGAGGAGGTTTAAGCAAGTAATGTACGCATGTTTGTCTATGGATGTTTTACATGTGGATAGGTGACAGCCAAACTCTGCTGAATCAGAAACTGATACCGCTAGTATACACCGATACCGGGCCCTGTTTAACAATGGTACCTAACAATAAATAGACCATTTTTTTTTTAATTAGTCTTTGCTGTTCCACTGCTGGCCAAAGACCTCCCCCAAATCCTTTCAAGTATCTCTTTCTTGTGCCACCTCGGCCCAGCGTCCTGGTACGCGTCTATATCATCTCGCCATATTTTCCTGGGCTGGCCTTACTCAATAAAATTAAAAACTATTTGTGAAGAACATGGTTCGTTAGGCCAAACTTGGTTTTAAATGAACGAAAGGCAGAGTTTTAAGATTAAACAAGTTTCTAGCAACAACTTACTTATCGGTGCACGTTCTCAGTTCTCAAAGGAAATCGAATCAAACATTATTCATGCTAGTTGCACGTGTTTCAATGATTTTCATTGATGTTTTAATAACATTGATATCTTTGTCTGTCTTCAAGAACATGTAACTGCGCTGCGCTGTTAGGATACTCGTCCACTGAACTAGCTAACTCTATGGTTTCATCCGGCAAAGACAATTAAAATGAAAATTTCTGCAATATTATAACTCCACAAAAGGCAAATTTTGATGTAAATTGTTGCCAAGACAAGACCATAATACTCATATTATATAATATGTTAAGATACATATTAAGTTATCACGTATACTGAAAAAATTATGTAGAGCCAACGCGCAGAGGTTTTGAACTTTTAATTTAAAGGTAATGATGGTACAGAATGGTTAGAAAATCTCATTTAACTTATTATACAGACATGTATAATAGAAAATGCCATGTAGGTAATTTATTATTATCTAGTTTTGTAAATGTTTCTGTATTTTGGCTTGCAATTTAAACGGTTATTCTATGCTATTCTATTAGCGATATATTTTTAAGCAGTTTTTGTCCCACTGCTGGGCAAAGGCCTTCCTATTCAGCAGGGCATATTCAGTCGATACGACATGATACGTCATTTCATACATTTTTGACAATTCGGTCTTCGGTTCGGTTCCCCGACGGATAAGTGAATAAACCTGCAAAACTAAAATGTATTCTAGCTCAAATCATGCAAACTAACATACATAGTTGGCGCTAATAAACCTTCCACGGTTAGTTTCCTATTAGACACGTGATCGGCTTATCAATCAATCTTATCAGTAACCGTGATGCCGACCACTCAGTTCACATGCTATTAACGTTGATATTATAATGCGAAAGTAATTTTTTTACCCATGTTTGTTATACTAGCATATGCTCGCGGCTTTGCCCGCATGACTAAATCCTTTCTTATCGGAGGTCTACATCATAAAATCTATCTGTGTTCCAAATTTCAACCCAATCCGTCCTGTTTAGGCCGTGCGTTGATAGATCAGTCAGTCAATCAGTCACTCTTTCCTATTATGTGTACCTATTTAGATTAATGTCTTAATTGCTGAACTCATTTTGATAAATTTAGATAATATAAGGATCTATAGGTATTACTACAACTTTAGTAATCGTTCTTTAAATACGTCCCCTCCGTAACCAAATTCATATACAAAACAAGTGAAATTTTAAAAAATCTTTTTAAAAACAAGCTTTTATTATTATTACCATCTAGCATCATAAAGTACTCGTCAAGACGAATCAAAAGAACCCAAACTCGATGGGGTTGCGCCGTTTAATTACGGAGTTCCTATGGCCACCTTCGAGCTCTATCATCAGATTAGCTCCATGTCATAATAATATTGCATTGTCATGCGATTTATACAGGCATGCAAAATTCAGCTCAATCGGATACCGGGAAGTGGGTCAAATTAAACTTGCAAGATTTGATTACAGACAAACAGACAGACAATAGACAGGTGAAAGTAAATAAAAGCTTGTAAAAAACCCTATTTTAGTGTGAATTTGGTTAAGTACAACCTAAAGTAGATTGGTTTAATTTATAATACATATGTTGTTTTAAGGAAAAGGACAATGTTATTCTAATTAAATGTAAAGCGTAATTAATGTACATACTTTTGTTTATTTAAATTAGAGTGCTGATGTCTCATGTATATTGGTTATTGAATTGTCTGTACCTATTCTTATTGACATCGAAAGAAATTATGTTTAAAAATTATTAATTATCGTGTGAAGTGGTGATAAAATCATATTATATTATACTTTATAGCCTGACCTCTGTGGCAATTATCTTTTAGACGCCACCTTGTAATACATTTGGTATACTATTTGCCCCAGCTATTTCCAGTAAGATATGTAGGCTGTAGGAGGCAGTCGTTACATCATGTTGTTGTTGTTAAAGGCCTTATAGGAATTTTAGCGTCATTAAGCTGCAACATATTGGATGTAGCCTCCAATTAAGATAACTTAAGATTTAAGACATAAATAATGCAATAATATTATTATACTTAGAAGTAGCATCATCGAGGAGCAACCATTTATTATTTTTTTAAATCTAAATATAATCCAACATTATGTATTCAAACATAGGCGGATCCAGGATTTGGTTCTGGGGGGGGCCAAGGTGCAGACGGGCAAAAATTTCATAATTTTTACTACGAAAAGTGTGTGTTTAGCTCGCTCTGAACAGTTAGATAGTTCAAATATCCTTAATAATAAGTGCGCGAGCAGCTTGCTGCGAGCGCGGAGAAAAAAATTATAATCTTTACCATAAAATATGTGCAAAATTCGTAACTCTACTAAGCTTCTGGGGGGGGCCTTGGCCCCCTGGCCCCCCCCCTAAATCCGCCTATGTATTCAAATAACCCTAAAGAAGGTTTACAATTCACTCTACAATAGCCGTCCATTCATTGAGAATGGCAATAAGCGCAATGCTATTCAATTTTAAGTGGGGTATTGTAAGATAAAATAGTGTCTGCGAAACGTGTTCTAAAAATATATTAACACCACGTGTTGGGGACATCGTTCCGCGGCGGTTTCGTCCGTGAGTCAATTTGGGGTCAAATACCGATAGTCTAGACGAAAATACTTCATAAATGACCCCTTTTGCGCATTAATTAGGATTTTATAAAGGATTTTATGACTAATTGATGAGTTGATTGCGTGCAATGTAGAAATATAGTGTAAAAGTCAGTTTCGTTTTTCTATTTAAGCTATATATTTAGTAGATTGGTTTCCACTGATCGGTATATAGGCCTCTATGTGTTCACATCAGTATTTCATTTAATATTGAAATTATATTTAAAAAAATAATAATTTCTCAAGTTTAGAACATTTTACAGTTTTATTTCAAAAATTTACAAATTACGACTCCCTATTCACCATTAGATTCACTTAACGCTTTAGAAAAAATAAAGGGACATAGATATTATTTTACGGGTTTTAATCAAGCAAGTAAAATAAGTTACTTGATGTTTTTACCAATGAAATATGTAATTCGTGGTGAGTAGTAAATAGATAATACTAGAGGTAGAGAATAGGTTAGGTTATGTAGTCATATCTGTACGATTTACTATCATATAGGCACTTATTAAAAATTGAAAAAAAATATAGAGTTTCATTTTTAGGAGTAATATTAGGCTCGTTTAAGACAACTCTATTGCGTTATTTTTGGTGAAACGAACGTTTTATCTCAAATGTCAGACCTGGGGTTAACAACCATGCCACAGCCATCCTTGTTCAAGTGAAAGTTAAAGCATAATAAAGTGAAACCTTGATGCTTAATAAACTAGAGGTAAAACATTATGCAAACAAAATTTCCATTTTCCATCACGGAAAACTCGAAAATTCTGAGAGCTATCGTGAAAAACTTGTGCAATATGCTCTACATTAAATTAAAGTTGATTTTACTCACGTTTTCATCGATTTTCCGCTCGAATATCAGAATTAGACTTCGATGAATGCACAGAGGGACTACATTTGAAACAACACTGTGGAGGGCTTTCGTGGGTCGAACTACAATGAGCCCAGAAGCAACACGACCGCTCTTGGTTACATCGATATGACGAATGTACTCAGTTGATAGGCGACTCGTGAGTCGTGGCTGGGTGAGCACTGCGTTACTTTGTAACATTAGATAGGCCGACAATAAAAACACAAAAATTTAGTTTTGTGATTTTTTTAAATTCATTATAAGCCTTTGACAACGATCTCGCGTGATGTTAAGCGACGATGCGGCCGTAGATGGCAAGCGTGAGCAGTACTTACTGTGAGTGACATCTTTTGTGCCCAGGAAAAATGCGTTATGCGTTGTCTCCCTGAGCCGGAAGGCATGGTATGTGGGTCTCCCCCGCCGAGGATGGACATGGCGAAGATACCCAAAAAAAATCTAGAGGTGTTCCTGTGAGCTACCGTAATGCCGGGGCAGCTGTACGTGCTTGTTCACGTGAACGCGCGGGCGCGGCAAACTTTGTTTACACCGCACGTGCGTTTGTACGTGAACACTTTCATAGCACGTCGTATGTTTGATATTTCGCGCCCGCGCCCGCACCCGCGCCCGCGCCCGCGCCCTCGCCCGCGCCCGCGCCCGCGCCCCCGCCCGCGCCCGCGCCCGCGCGTTCACGTGGGCCAACGCTACGTCGAAGCAATCGTCCGCGAATGTAATGTGCCCAAACTCGACGAGTTTACTAAAAGCCATTGAAGAGTTCCAGTAGACACCTCCCGGCTCCATCATCAGATCAGGTCAGTGGTACCAGATAATTGAACTGTCATAAGATTTCTAAACATTTGCAAGTTTTATTATGGTACGACAACCAGAAGTTGGTCAAATTTTATTTTCAAGATTTTTTTACCGACTTTGTATGGAAAGCTAATATAAGCGTCTTAAAAATAAGACCATGTTCCGAAACTCATAGCTGGACAATGATTGGAGATAGATAAAAAGTGTAAAGGCCAAAGTTGTAGAAAATTTTATGAGGTTTCATAATGAAGTACAACAAAATATCGTACAACGCACTGTTTTTGACATATAAGCAAAAAACCTAAAAATGGGACCTTCCTCGGCCTCCCCCCCCTCGGGCTCACCTCGGAGGGGTGGGGACTTTTAGTATGTTTATCTCCTAACTAGTCCAAACAAAGTTCCTAAGTAAGTTTTTCTGCTTTCGACTTTTCGATCCCCATCCCCCTTTTGGGCACTCATTGACTGGACTATATACTCGTAGTTTGTACTGTTGTACAAACTGACTGTTCTACGTCCTTATTTATTCTGAGGGTCGACTATACTGCTGCACCGGGGATGGCTTGCGGACGACGCGTCAAGAGTTGTGTCGTCACACGGCCGGCGCCTGCGCACGCGTCATACGATGCCATTCTTTGGCCGCGCCGCTAATATTGTTGTAAAATATTCCACTAAAAATATTTTTGCTAATCACACTAATATTATAAAAGGGAAAGTTTGTGAGTGTGTATGTTTGTTACTTCTTCACGTCGAAACGGGTAGACTGATTGAGCTGAAATTTCGTATCTAAATAACATATTATCATAGGAACCTGTACAGCGGGTAAAACCGCGCTAGGCGCAGCTAGCATTATTATGTAACATCAACTTCTTAACTGAAATTACAGTAAGTCATTACGTTCAAAATATTATTTTATTTTTTTGCAATTCTCTCCGTCAATTCAAAATAATTAAGTATTTTTTTCATAGATGGAATGATTTATTAACAGAAAAATATACAAAATTAGACTTAAAAATAACTAAATAACCCTAAGAATATAAAAAACAGTACTTAAAAACTAAAACATTAATATTATAAAAAATACAAATAATTACAAACTTAATCATTAAATAACCCGCCCCTGATAGTTCCCGGTGCAAATGAGCCCATCACACTAGCGGCATTGCCACGCTGAATAGCGATGGCCATCCTCTGCACCAAAAACGACCCGGAGCGGGAATCGCCGGTCTTTTCCATAATTCTTTGTCCAATCTCTTTAACGAGACTTCTTCGCTTGCTTCGCTGCCCCAACTGCCCATGGTCTCTACGGCAATGGGGACGAAGTGATAAAGCGGGTCCATGGCGGCGTACTTAAGCCTCTTCTTTGAACTGGCGTCTTTGGCTGCTGCTGACGGTGAGTGGACGGTGCGACTTAAGTGACTGGCAGCGACAGTGCAGACACAAGTAGCGTCCCACACTAGGCACTTCCCGTTCTTCCAAGGCGCCAGAGTCAGCCCGTCCGGTCTCTTACCGTCAGATCTGCTCAGACCCGGAGGCTCAAGCACGCAAGGGACGTTAGCCGTTATTAGGGCTCTGCGTACGATGTCGTTCTGAGCTGTCCCTGTGCTTCGCCGACAACTCAGAGCGTGATGGCCGTCGGCCTCCACCATGGAACCGCAGGTGCATACATGAGGCTCACACACCTTGCAGCCCAGGCGGAGAGCCACCGCCACACGCAGAGAGTCATCGTCTAGTAGGGTGCCCAGTTGAGGAGAAGGTAGCGCATGCAACCATGCTCCTGATTCCGGTTGCGACACCGTTTGTGGATAACTATAATGTAATTATTTAATACTACATATGTTATTGTTATAAATTTTCAAACTGTCCCGGTTCCCTGTGAAAAGATGTCTTAAAGGCACAAAATATTGAACCTATAAGAAATGTAAATTATTTTAAAATCAACATCGTAATCGTAATATTATTATGTAAATAACATTTAAAAAATTCAAAGGAAAATGTTCAACGCGCTCTCCGTGAAAATGCGTAATTTTTGTGTCTCTTTAATTTTAACAAGTTTACCACATTTATTAGTTCTTTAATAATTAAATATTTATGCAATTTTTTCAAATTCAAATCTACTCTACCGCCATCTATCAAAATACAACATAAACTTTTTGACCAATAGCAAGCAAAAATTCTTGTAGTAAGTTGTAGAACAAATCTACGCCGTAGGCAATCTACGAGCTACACTCGTAGCACAAACTACTTAATATTCTCATAGATGGCGTTACTTGTAGTTAAAGAACCACTTCTAATATGTTTAATAATTAATACATCATTATTTTTATCATAATGTATTATATTTAGATATACAATCTACCAACTATTTACCTACTTATTACCTAATAATCCATATATTTTGTAACAGCAGCATTTTAGTATTAATAACGCATTTTTTATCTCTATCGCGTACAGCTAACCTTGTACATGAGGAAGCGAGATAGCTAATATTAGATTCCTTTATCTTGTAGCTTATTATCTTTATTCCGTGAGGACTAGGGTTGTCATTTTAAAACCAATATTTTTTTCTTACATGGAGGCTCGGATAAAAGTATTGCAACTAATGCGTTTGTTACATTTTAATGCTAAAACTTTTGAACTGATTTCATTGCATTTCGAAAATAACTGACCACTTTTGAAGTCTACACACCACATCTCATTCAAGGTAGGTAGGTACGTTAAAAAAATATATATCGAACACTCTTAAAATGCACATTGTTTCCATACACGTCAGGAACATATTATTTGGCTGACAAATGCTAATTTAAAACGGTTTATATCTATATCTATCTATGCCAGCCTCTATGTATCTTACGTACTTATAGACTACAAAAGTATGGCCCTATATTTAAACTAAAAGTTTCGCTATTTGTTCGATACTTAAATATACGTTTTCTAACATTGAATTAAGACCAAAGCGGTCTTGATAAACCTGTATCAACTATATACCTACCTACGTATAAGTATATAATTTATGTATACATAATTAGCTTAATTATTAATTTATTCATAGATTTCGTTCGCACATACATTACTTTAACTATTAACTGTTATAAGAGGTTCGAAGGACCATTAAAATTTAATTTTCTGTTCAAATTATTTTTTCACGATTTCAATGTTAGCTCTCAGAAACTGGTTAACTTCCTAATCCTATTTGCATCAAGTATATATGAATATTTTAGAGGTTTTTATTGTTTTATAACATAGGTGCGCCTAATATAAGTTTAAATGTTAAGCCAAACTTTTTATAATAATATTTATTCAGTTAACTTCGCCTAGCGTTTTGAAACGTAGTTGAGGAAGCAAAAGAGGTGTGTCAGGATAGTACCAAGTAGAGGGAAATAGTACCTGCCTTTTTTTATTTAATTTTTTTTGACCCAGGAAAAATACGTTACGCATCATCACCCCTCGCCGGGGGGCGCGGTATGTGGGACTCCGCCGCCAAAGATGGGCGCGGCGGGGATACCCACTAAAAAACCTGGGGGTGTTCCTGCGGGACGCCATAATGCCGGGGCAACGGGTACGCCTAAGCACTCATCCGCGGCCCCGACGGCATTATAGGTACCACCTGGCACAACATAGCTCTAGACAGAACAGAATGATGCGACGGAAGGGAGGCCTGTGCCCAGCAGTGGGACAAAAATGGCTGATAATAATAATAATTATAGGTTAAGTCTTAGACTACGATCTCTCGATGCGGCCGTAGATGGTAACAGACTAAACCTATAAAGCGAATAAATCCCTCCCTGGCTTCACTAAACACCATGCTGAATGCTGGAACACGGTCATAATGACCGTTTGACGACAAGGTTTTGTCCAGTTTAACTAGCTATGGGTAACTCGCAAGTTTTTAATGGAATAAAAAAAAAATAGCAAGTGAATCCACTGGCCGCAACTAGTTTTTTTTATTCAACAGTGTTAAGTTTGAAGTGCTAATCTGCATTCATATTTTTTTCAATTAACAAGTACGACATTGTACACCAGTGCCGGATTAAGCCAGCGCGGGGCCTGTAGCAAATTCTGTCAAGGGGCCCTTGGTTTGCTATCGGATCTCAAATTTAGGGTATTAAATAAAACAAAACTGTTACAAATAAACTTTTCAGGATTTATTATGGGCAAATTTAGCGATTACACTTTCAATATCGACTTCTTTAAGCAAGTCAACAACTCTATATCAACAACGTGAGATGATTAAGACGTTCTTGGCCCATAGTGTTCCTTAATTCATTTTTAATTCGTTTCTACGTTGAAAAAGAACGTTCGCCACTGCAGTTAGTGATCATGAGAGATAAGTAAATGCGCAAGGCAATTTCTAAATTTGGGAAACACGATTCTAAAGAATTATTTAATAAAAGTCGTCGAGTGTATTAGAACCGCTGAAATGGTCGTACTTTGTATTTCGCTTGATTCGTCGTGATGTCTGTTGCTGGTATTCTTCACAGTTAGTCAAATCTTTGGCTCTTGCCTATTGAGGCAGATATTGATCTGAAAATATGGATCGCATTGCTTGGACGTAGCCATAAAGGGCGTATCCCGTATTAAGGTCTTGATCAGACGATTGTAGCGAAGCAGTAGTCGCTTGCAAGCGTTCTAGGATTCCGTTCCAAGTAATTGTCATTATAGCTGAGTGTTCGGGAGAAACACAGGCGTGTGCGTATGTAAGTGGATTTATTGCAAAGAAACTAAATGTCAAAGATTGCCCCTCGTGCGAAAAATTATACCTCGCCGACCCGAACGCACTGAGCTATGTCATACATTTACCAGTTTTAAAGAATATAACGACGATAAAACAAGTTTGTATTACGTAAACCCGAAATTCACCGAATTCATAGAAAATGCTGCCACAACTACAAATGACTATCTCAAAGAAAATGCACACAGAAACCTAATAATGATAAAAATATTACAATTATGTAATAAAATTAAGGATGATCATTTTAGTGGTTGTGATTTGCATTACAATGAAAATATAAAAATTATAAAAAAGTCCACAGTGCTCTTAAGCATAAATAGATTTTGCGTGTTAAGTAATCGCTAGTTCATAGACGACGTATCAAGACAAGCATTAAAAAACAAAATATTTTTTTTAAAAAATGTGTAAATCATGTTATTTTTATTTCATACCTATACATAACAATATAGCATTTATTGGTAGATATAGTAAACATACCTACCGGTACCTATAGACGATTTTTTAAATTTTCCCGCGTTTTAAATTAGTTCCATGCTATAACACGGGAGCGCTAGTTTCTGCGCGTGTTAGCCTTTCAGTTCTACGTAGGTAGTTGTTCTTCTCGTAGAGTATTTTGTTCCATGGTTACGACTAGCTCGATCGATGACAATATCAGGGAATTCCCCAAATAGTTTTGCAGTGTTGCCAACTTGTGTTTAGTGCAGTGCAAGTAGTACAACACACAACTTGTGTGTGGCTAGCGCTCAATTTAAAAAATGTGGTACAATTTCAAATTATTGTTGTTGATTTTGATACCAACGTTTTTCGTGATAGATATTATACCTAGAGGTGAGGCGGAAATAGCCATGCGCGCAGTTCAGGTCGGCTCGGTTCGCCCGCCAATGGCACCAACCGAGCGGACAAATACTCGCTTTCCTTTTCTTACACATACAAAATACCGACTATTTGTCTTTTTTCGTTTATTTCGTTAAGAAACAAGTGAAATTTTTAAAATACTTTTTAAAAACAAGCTTTAATTATCATTACCATCTTGCATCATTTAGTACTCGTCAAGACGAATCAAATGAGCCCAAACTCGATGGGGTTGCGTTGTTTAATGACAGAGTTCCTATAGCCACCTTCCAGCTCCATCATCAGATCAGCTCCATGTCAAAATAATATTGCATTGTCATCCGATTTACACACGCATGCAAATTTTCAGCTCAATTGGAAACCGGGAAGTGGGTCAAATCAAACTTGCAAGATTTGATTACAGACAGACAGACAGACAACAGACAGGTGAAAGTAATACAAGTGAAATTTAAAAAATACTTTTTAAAAACAAGCTTTAATTATTGTTATCATCTTGCATTATAAAGTACTCGTCAAGACGAATCAAATGAGCCCAAACTCGATGGGGTTGCGTTGTTTTATGACAGAGTTCCTTTGGCCACCTTCCAGCTCCATCATCAGATCAGCTCGATGTCATAAAAATATTGCATTGTCATCCGATTTACACACGCATGCAAATTTTCAGCTCAATTGGAAACCGGGAAGTGGGTCAAATTAAACTTGCAAAATTTGATTACAGACAGACAGACAACAGACAGGTGAAAGTAATATAAAGCTTGTAAAAAATCAAATTACTTGTAGTTTGGTAGTAGTTTTGTAAACAAAACATTTTCTTCATAAGTCTTGCTGTTGAAGTGGTGTAATTACGAAATACCTATTTGAGCGCGGGGCCCTCCAATTCGCGGGGCCCGTAGCATTTGCTACTCTTGCTACGTGGTTAATCCGGCACTGTGTACAACATACCTAATACCTACCTTCTCGCACTGATACGATGAACGTTATTTTTTATCTACTTTAACTGAAGTTAAAGCCTAGTTCTACTAATATTATTAATGCGAAATTATCGATTAAATGCGTGTGGGTTAGGGCCCTATATTTTCGTCCAGATTTTTTTTTGATCAAAGTGTATTTTATTTATGTAGTGCATCTATGATATCACTGCGGCCATAATTATTGGCCTATTGTGATCGAAAAAATAACTCAAAGTGTAAACAATGTGTAAAAAATGGAACCTGAGACCTAAAAAATGATAGGTAATTGCTTATCCTCACATTTAAGACACACCGGTGTTTTAAAAACAAAATTTCAAAAGTTCCTAAATAAAAATAGAATAAAAAAAAACAAAATTTGCGTGGCACAACACTGTGCCTATCACCCTAAAGTAACTGTTTAATATCTCGCCATTCCCCTTAATATTGCTGGTAACATTGCCCCAGAGGTATTGGCTATCGCAAAACGAAATGTAGCGTACATTACGTGCTTAAACCTCCTTATTAATATGAGTAAAGTAACAAACCCAGAAATGTACGTTGAAGATGCCATCAATCGTAGTGGGTGAGAATTAGCCAATAGCCCCTCTGGTAACTCCGGAACGTTTCTTTTGGCATATGAATAAATCGCAAAAATGTGGTACTTCCACGAGACCACTGAAAGAAATGCCTCTATTGCAGAGGTTGCGTGGAACCACTACAAAACTTAAAACGAATTTAAATTTTGCACAGAAATATGAAGATCTATTGTGATTTGCTTGAAAGGATTTCTCAATGGGAACGAAACGGCGAACGTACAATTTGTAATTAATAATTTGAGAAATCGATGAAGCTATTTTGGGATAATGCTAGAGGGTTTAATACGAGGTTACCGTCAACATATTTACTAGGTATATAGCTATATTACACGTGCCAAAGGAATTTATTATTCTAAATATAGGTATCTACAGATGACCCACTTAGTTTACATTATAGACGATATTTCGAGATTGAGTCGCAATTGAGTATAATTTAGGGGAAGGGAGATAATTGTATAAACGCGAAAAACGAGTCTGATATTTTCGATGGTATTTACTTAACTTTATCTAAATATATAAGGGGAAAGCATGACTCATGACTGAATCGCCTGTTCGGTATTGGTCAAGTACGTGGGGTAGCTTACCCAATTTCACTGAACATCGTGCCAGGGGCGTTTTCTCGCCCAGCAATGACGCCGTTTATACCAAGCCACCAAACGGGGCTTTAGACAAGCTCCAAACGATTGGAGCTTGTCTAAAGCCCCGGAACACGGTCATGTTGACCGCTAGGCGACTCGGTATAAACGACGTCATCGCTGGGTGATAAAATAGCACTTCTTTGGAGGACTGGATGCTCTATGGCTCTGCCGATTTCCAGTCCTCCGTCACAAAGACGATGCGGGAGTGCCGCCGAGTTGTCATTGGTCATACCCGTGCGGTCGCCCTTCACAGGGAGTCCCACATAATCCTCCCGTACCCTCTACAAGACGGTATTCATAACACGTTTTTTTTTCTAGAAAAAAAGTTGCACTTTCTTGTTCTCACACATCTTAAATATAAAATACCTATAACCTTGGTATTGCAAGGCCCTGTCCCAGTAACCCACAGACAAGTCTCAGCGGCACGTTACAACTTATGTAACCGCTGTAATAGCGAGTAGAATGTTTTATAGCGACCAAGTTCACGGCCTAACGCCTTCTCAGGTTTAAAATAGATTTTGTAAAAAAAGTTGACTTAAATGGAATTTTCCGTGTAACGGAGTCACAAAGTAAAACCAGAGCTAGAGGTACACAGTTCATCCGAATTGTGGTTGAACTGATTTTGGTTCATTGAAAAGTAGATTGTAATTTTGAAGTGTTTTTGGTTTGTACATCTTAAGAAGTTTAGGGTTTATACGGTTATTGAATTTTGTAAATAATATAAAGTAATTATAGTATTAGGTATTTTAATGTATTTTTGTGAATAAGTTCTAATTATGTAGGTACGTCTCACTTAGGTCACACTTAATATAAAATGTTTCAGCCAAGTTGTACGCAATGACGTCAATACCCATCAAGCAACCAACTTGTGTCTAAGGACATTTCTTCGAAATTGCGTTCTTCGGCTGATTCCTATGGTCAAAATTTAATTTCACTTTTAGCCCTGTAACACATGTTTATATGAAAATAGGTATCCTAAAAAACATATATGTGAATGAGGGACTCATTTCTATAAAGTAGTTTTCGAGATATGATCGTTCAAATATTTTGTGCCCATATGAATCAGAATTTGTTACAGATGAATCAGAAACAGGAATAAAAATTAAAAACTAAATGTTTTATGTGAATTAATCATTTAATATCAAACAATAATATGTTTATTGAATAATATGAAGATACGAGAATATTATTATTTAACAAAAAGTGTAACTATTGTGCATATTATAATTTAATTCTGAGTACAAAAAAGTTACTAATATTGTTTCATTATGTTGCTTATTTTAATTAATGGTTCCTATTTAATATACTTATTGATAGAGCTATTATTATATAATATAACCTTTCATAATGATTAAAAATCACAGAAGTACAAACTTATTCTAACATAATAATACAAAATATGTAAGGAGCTACAAAGTTAGGATAATTGCTACGTAATATTTTACTCTGTTAATTTTTTTAACCGTCTAATCAGTCCTGTTTACTTATTAACTCACATAACTATTAACTATCTTTATTTGAAAATCACAGAAGTAAAAACTTATTCTAATAATGACACTTTTGACATCAGTCTCAATTTTAAACAATTTTAATTCTAATTAAAAAAACAATCACATTGCATTAGTGTATTTATAATACACTAATAATAAAGTATGAGAATTGAGATAAACTTTAATTAAAGGGCACTTTCAACATTATGCTGCCTTAGTAAAATAAAATTATTAATTATGGCTAAGTTGTGAAATCAAGTGCCAAGACTATCTCGCTCGCACGTTATTAAGACGAATAATAATAATGACATATGCATTCGTAGAATTTACTCGTTGAAAATTTAAAATTCGAGAATATTGTTAAAATATTTTTAAAAGTTTTTCCACTTACTTTTTACTTTGAAAAAATGCCAATGGGTTTCTAAAATACAAAAAAAATCTTTGTTTTAAGTATAATGTTATTGTGATTTGGGACAACAGCCCGGTACCTTAATATTTTCAAGAAATTTCTATAAAAAAATTGTATTCCAAATTTTTCTTATATTTTCCATTCTTTTACGTTCTGCGAGTTTCTTTTTCACCTTTATTTCATCTTTACTGCGTGGCATTTTTGTGAGCTGCAACATTTAATATAAATTAGATATATCATAGAGAATTTTACTTATGAATTAATAATTTTTTTGTAGTATATAGTGCCGTGGGGTGACCGGCCTTAGAATAGTCCCCCACCATATCGTCCCGTGGTTGCAGTACGAGCCTGCTAAGGGAATACACCGGGAGATGGGCAGCAGCATCTACCGGCTACTAACACTAAACAAAAACAAAAAAACTGCGCGCGCCAACCCGCCTGCCAAGCGTGGCGCGTATGGCAAAACCCCCCTAACATACATGACGAGCAACATATATACCAGGCCCCCAGTCCCCGGCAGCTCCCTTGTTCCTGACGCGGGTAGCAGTCAAGGTAACGGCGGAGCAGGGGGTGCTAAGAATCACCGGAAGATGCCCGGCTACCCCTCCCCACGACGACTGGCCCTGGTAACACACAACATACGCACTTTGAGGACTGACGAGAAGATCTGCGAGCTGGAAGAGGAACTGAGCAGGTTACGCTGGGACATTGTCGGGTTATGTGAAGTCCGTAGAGAGGGGGAGGACACCGTAACCCTGAAGTCCGGTAACTTGCTCTACTACCGGGAGGGCGACCAACAGTCCCAAGGTGGTGTCGGGTTTCTCGTTCACAAGTCCCTCGTAAACAACATCATAACCATCGACAGTGTGTCGAGCAGGGTGGTATACCTAATACTCAGAATATCTAAAAGATATTCGCTGAAGGTCATTCAGGTATACGCACCGACCTCGTCACACTCGGATGATGAAGTAGAGGCTATGTATGAGGACGTTAGTAGAGCCATACATACTTCCGAAACCTAACTTCAACGCAAAGTTGGGAAAGAAAAGCGGTGATGAGTTGAGAGTGGGGCAATTTGGGTATGGGCAACGGAACCCTAGGGGACAGAGGCTGGCCGATTTCCTGGAGAGAGAGGAACTCTTTATGATGAACTCTTTCTTCCAGAAGCCGCCTCACAGGAAATGGACCTGGATGAGCCCCGATGGTTCCACTAGAAATGAGATAGACTTCATCATGACCGACAAGAAATGGATATTTAGTGATGTCTCGGTGATCAACAGGGTTAAAACCGGCAGTGATCACCGACTTGTACGAGGCTCACTAAATATTAACGTTAAGTTAGAAAGGTCCAGTCTGATGAAGTCTACGCTCCGACCTACCAATGCCCATATTCAAAACTCCGAAAGCTTTCAACTCGAGCTCACTAACCGCTTTTCTTGCCTTGAGAACTTAGCATCAGTGGACGAGATCAACGACGGGCTAGTAGAAGCTGTACGCACGGTAGGGTCTAAGTTTTTTAGACCCCGTCGTAAAGATAGGCCTCAGAAATTGGCTGATCAAACCTTAAACCTCATGGCTGAATGACGCTCGTTACAGCTGCAATCTCCCGACGACGCCGAGTCTTATAGGCAGCTCAATAGACGTATATCTAAGTCCTTGCGCCACGATCTGCGTCTCTTTAACACTAACCGTGTTAAGGAGACAATTGAGCGAAACCAAGGCTCCAAAGTGTTCGCAAAGGACAAGTCTATTGGGCAAAGCCAGCTGACGAAGCTGAAACGGGAAGATGACAGCATAGCGTCGACCAAAGCAGAGGTTTTAGGGGAGATCGAGAGGTTCTATGAACAGCTATACACTTCGGTCGCAAAGCCCGTTGACAGCTTGGTAGGAGATCCAAGAGCCAAACTGTCCCGACACTATACCGAAGATATCCCGGACATCAGTCTGTACGAGATTAGGATGGCCCTGAAGCAGCTTAAGAATAATAAGGCGCCGGGCGAAGACGGAATCACTTCAGAGCTTCTGAGAGCGGGTGGAACACCGGTACTTAAAGTCCTCCAGAAACTTTTTGATTCTGTCTTGTCCGAGGGCAAAACGCCTGAGACGTGGAGCAGAGGCGAGGTGGTACTGTTCTTCAAAAAAGGTGATAACAGCCTATTGAAGAACTACAGACCCATTACGCTTCTGAGCCATGTCTATAAGCTGTTTTCAAGGGTCATCACGAACCGTCTCGAACACAGACTTGATGACTTCCAGCCTCCCGAACAAGCCGGTTTCCGAAGAGGCTATAGTACCATAGACCACATACATACGTTGCGGCAAGTTATACAGAAGACTGAAGAGTATAATTTGCCATTATGCTTAGCGTTTGCGGACTATGAAAAAGCCTTTGATTCGGTGGAAACATGGGCGGTGCTCGAGTCACTTCAGCGATGCCATATTGACTATCGGTACATTGAAGTGTTGAAGTGCTTGTATAAGAACGCCACTATGTCAGTCCGAGTACAGGAGCAGAGCACGAAGGCGATTCCATTAAGAAGAGGCGTAAGACAGGGAGACGTTATCTCTCCGAAACTGTTTACGGCCGTAATGGAAGACACCTTCAAGCTCCTGGAATGGCAAGGACTTGGCATCAATATCAACGGCGAATACATCACTCACCTTCGATTTGCCGACGACATCGTAGTCATGGCAAAGTCGATGGAGGAACTCAGCATGATGCTCGATGACCTCAACCGAGCTTCCCAACGGGTGGGCTTAAAAATGAACATAGACAAGACGAAGCTTATGTCAAATGCCAATGTTGTTCCCATCCCAGTATCATTGGAGGCTCGGTACTCGAAGTTGTGGACTCATATATCTATCTAGGACAAGTAGTCCAATAAGGTAGGTCCAACTTCGAGAAAGAGGTTAACCGCCGAATCCAACTCGGTTGGGCAGCGTTCGGGAAACTACGCAACGTCTTTTCGTCCGACATACCTCAGTGCCTCAAGACGAAAGTCTTTAATCAATGTGTGTTACCGGTGATGACTTACGGCACCGAAACGTGGTCCTTCACTATTGGCCTCATCTCGAAGCTCAAAGTCGCACAGCGAGCTATGGAAAGGGCTATGCTCGGGGTTTCTCTACGTGATCGAATCAGGAATGAAGAGATCCGTAGGCGAACTAAAGTCACCGACATAGCCCAGCGGATTAGCAAGCTGAAGTGGCAATGGGCAGGCCACATAGCGCGGAGAGCGGATGGTCGATGGGGTCGAAGAGTGCTCGAGTGGAGACCACGGACTAGCAAACGCAGCGTAGGACGTCCACCCACAAGGTGGACAGACGACCTTATAAAGGTCGCCGGAAGACGCTGGATGCAGGTCGCTTCCAACCGGTACATATGGAAGTCCAAAGGGGAGGCCTATGTTCAGCAGTGGACGTCTTACGGCTGAGATGATGATGATGATGAAATATTTTTTTTATGATAGTTACAAGACAAGAAAAAAAAAGGACAAGGAAAATATTGCATCAGATGTGCCGAACATTTATTATTATTACGTTTGTATATTTATTTTTCTTTATTAATTGACATCTTAGATTACATTTTTTACAATATTTCTATAAAATTATTATTTATTATTATGTACCTATATAATGATTCCTACTTTTTATCTAAAACATATCAAAAGTTACTCGTACATTATGTTAAATAAGATTTTACTCCAGTTACTTTTGCATACTTATTCAAAAGCATAATATGATGAGGAAAATACATGTCATTAGCAATACTAAACCTGTTAACATGGTCAATAATAGGAAAAATACGCATCAACAGCACTCCTTTCCTGCTGAAAGGGACAAAACGAATTTATTTTCTGATTAATATAGGGGTTTAACCATATAAATCAGGCACAGATGAATCAGTATTTTGCCTAAAATCAATCATAACTCATCATACGTATAGACTTCAGTATTTGTATTTTTCTTCATGAATCTGCTATCCAAAAGCATGACTCGAAACTCAGATTAAAGTCCCAAAACAGTTTTTTTTTTTTTTCACACAAGGCATTGTAATCAGTTTTCTAGCTGAACCAAACACAGATGAATCAGATATTTACCTTTGTAACACCGGGATTTTAGGTACCAGCCGCACGTCCGCCTTCTAGCACGTCCGTTGCACGACTGGCTGCCCCCCGCGCGGGGTGCCATACTCCCATTATAATTACTTCACCAAGTACGGTCAAGCGTAGGTCGCGCCACATTAATCAGTACTATACGCCGGACACTTCTTATTTATTTATTTATAAATACGCTAATGTAGTTATAACTAAAACATATTTTTTATAGAAGAGTTCAATTCAATCCCTTTCGTTTAGATTATAATTCATATTGATATGTCAAAGTGAAAATGAAATATCGACCACTTTGTTCCGATAAACGACAAACGGACGCCCTATATTAATCAGGAGAACGAACTTCAAAAAAATATTTCTTGTATCTAGACTGCAATTATTTTAAAAATACTACTTGCACCAGTTAGCGACAACACTAAACTATATATAAAAAAATATAATATGCTGTTTTGTCTATTGGTCTAGGAGATAAACCTTCAGACATCGAAAATTTTGCCTCCGAAGAATCATCCAAGGACATTTCTTCGAAATTGCGTTCTTCGGCTGATTCCTATGGTCAAAATTTAATTTCACTTTTAGCCCTGTAACACATGTTTATATGAAAATAGGTATCCTAAAAAACATATATGTGAATGAGGGACTCATTTCTATAAAGTAGTTTTCGAGATATGATCGTTCAAATATTTTGTGCCCATATGAATCAGAATTTGTTACAGATGAATCAGAAACAGGAATAAAAATTAAAAACTAAATGTTTTATGTGAATTAATCATTTAATCATCATCATCATCATCATCTCAGCCATTGGACGTCCACTGCTGAACATAGGCCTCCACTTTGGACTTCCATATGTATCGGTTGGAAGCGACCTGCATCCAGCGTCTTCCGGCGACCTTTATAAGGTCGTCTGTCCACCTTGTGGGTGGACGTCCTACGCTTCGTTTGCTAGTCCGTGGTCTCCACTCGAGCACTTTTCGACCCCATCGGCCATCCGCTCTGCGTGCTATATGGCCTGCCCATTGCCACTTCAGCTTGCTAATCCGTCGGGCTATGTCGGTGACTTTAGTTCGTCTACGGATTTCTTCATTTCTGATTCGATCTCGTAGAGAAACCCCGAGCATAGCCCTTTCCATAGCACGCTGGGCGACTTTGAGCTTCGAGATGAGGCCAATGGTGAAGGACCACGTTTCGGTGCCGTAAGTCATCACTGGTAACACACATTGATCAAAGACTTTCGTCTTGAGGCACTGAGGTATATCGGACGAAAAGACATTGCGTAGTTTCCCGAACGCTGCCCAACCGAGTTGGATTCGGCGGTTGACCTCTTTCTCGAAGTTGGACCTACCTAATTGGACTACTTGTCCTAGATAAATATACGAGTCCACAACTTCGAGTACCGATCCTTCAACAGATATTGGGGTGGGCACAACATTGGCATTTGACATAACCTTCGTCTTGTCCATGTTCATTTTTAAGCCCACCCGTTGTGAAGCTCGGTTGAGGTCATCGAGCATCATGCTGAGTTCCTTCATCGACTTTGCCATGACTACGATGTCGTCGGCAAACCGAAGGTGAGTGATGTATTCGCCGTTGATATTGATGCCAAGTCCTTGCCATTCCAGGAGCTTGAAGGTGTCTTCCATTACGGCAGTAAACAGTTTCGGAGAGATAACGTCTCCCTGTCTTACGCCTCTTCTTAATGGAATCGCCTTCGTGCTCTGCTCCTGTACTCGGACTGACATAGTGGCGTTCTTATACAAGCACTTCAACACTTCAATGTACCGATAGTCAATATGGCATCGCTGAAGTGACTCGAGCACCGCCCATGTTTCCACCGAATCAAAGGCTTTTTCATAGTCTACAAACGCTAAGCATAATGGCAAATTATACTCCTCGGTCTTCTGTATAACTTGCCGCAGCGTATGAATGTGGTCTATGGTACTAAAGCCTCTTCGGAAACCGGCTTGTTCGGGAGGCTGGAAGTCATCAAGTCTGTGTTCGAGACGGTTCGTGATGACCCTTGAAAACAGCTTATAAACATGGCTCAGAAGCGTAATGGGCCTATAGTTCTTCAATAGGCTGTTATCACCTTTTTTGAAGAACAGCACCACCTCGCCTCTGCTCCACGTCTCAGGCGTTTTGCCCTCGGACAAGACGGAATTAAAAAGTTTCTGGAGGACTTTAAGTACCGGTGTTCCACCCGCTCTCAGAAGCTCTGAAGTGATTCCGTCTTCGCCCGGCGCCTTGTTGTTCTTAAGCTGCTTCAGGGCCATCCTAATCTCGTAAAGACTGATGTCCGGGATATCTTCGGTATAGTGTCGGGACAGTTTGGCTCTTGGATCTCCTATCAAGCTGTCAACGGGCTTTGCGACCGAAGTGTAAAGCTGTCCATAGAACCTCTCGATGTCCCCTAAAACCTCTGCTTTGGTCGACGCTATGCTGCCATCTTCCCGTTTCAGCTTCGTCAGCTGGCTTTGCCCAATAGACTTGTCCTTCGCGAACACTTTGGAGCCTTGGTTTCGCTCAATTGTCTCTTTGACACGGTTAGTGTTAAAGAGACGCAGATCATGACGCAAGGACTTAGATATACGTCTATTGAGCTGCCTATAAGACTCGGCGTCATCGGGAGATTGCAACTGTAACGAGCGTCGTTCAGCCATGAGGTTTAAGGTTTGATCAGCCAATTTCTGAGGTCTATCTTTACGACGGGGTCTAAAAAACTTGGACCCTACCGTGCGTACAGCTTCCACTAGCCCGTCGTTGATCTCGTCCACTGATGCAAAGTTCTCAAGGCAAGCAAAGCGGTTTGTGAGCTCGAGTTGGAAGCTTTCGGGGTTTTGAATATGGGCACTGGTAGGTCGGAGCGTAGACTTCATCAGACTGGACCTCTCTAGCTTAACGTTTATATTTAGTGAGCCTCGTACAAGTCGGTGATCACTGCCGGTTTTAACCCTGTTGATCACAGAGACATCACTAAATATCCGTTTCTTGTCGGTCATGATGAAGTCTATCTCATTTCTCGTGGAACCATCGGGGCTCATCCAGGTCCATTTCCTGTGAGGCGGCTTCTGGAAGAAAGAGTTCATCATGAAGAGTTCGTCTCTCTCCAGGAAATAAGCCAGCCTCTGTCCCCTAGGGTTCCGTTGCCCATACCCAATCATTTAATATCAAACAATAATATGTTTGTTTGTTACAATAATATGTTTATGAAGATACGAGAATATTATTATTTAACAAAAAGTGTAACTATTGTGCATATTATAATTTTTCTGAGTACAAAAAAGTTACTAATATTGTTTCATTATGTTGCTTATTTTAATTAATGGTTCCTATTTAATATACTTATTGATAGAGCTATTATTATATAATATAACCTTTCATAATGATTAAAAATCACAGAAGTACAAACTTATTCTAACATAATAATACAAAATATAGGTATGTAAGGAGCTACAAAGTTAGGATAATTGCTACGTAATATTTTACTCTGTTAATTTTTTTAACCGTCTAATCAGTCCTGTTTACTTATTAACTCACATAACTGAAAATCACAGAAGTAAAAACTTATTCTAATAATGACACTATTGACATCAGTCTCAATTTTAAACAATTTTAATTCTAATTAAAAAAACAATCACATTGCATTAGTGTATTTATAATACAATAATAATAAAGTATGAGAATTGAGATCAACTTTAATTAAATTGCACTTTCATCATTATGCTGCCTTAGTAAAATAAAATTATTAATTATGGCTAAGTTATGAAATCAAGTGCTTTTACGTTCTGCGAGTTTCTTTTTCACCTTTATTTCATCTTTACTGTGTGGCATTTTTGTGAGCTGCAACATTTAATATAAATTAGATATATCATAAAGAATTTTACTTATGAATAAATATTTTTTTATGATAGTTACAAGACAAGAAAAAAAAACGACAAGGAAAATATTGCATCAGATGTGCCGAATATTTATTATTATTACGTTTGTATATTTATTTTTCTTTATTAATTGACATCTTAGATTACATTTTTTACAATATTTCTATAAAATTATTATTTATTATTATGTACCTATATAATGATTCCTACTTTTTATCTAAAACATATCAAAAGTTACTCGTACATTAAGTTAAATAAAATTTTACTCCAGTTACTTTTGCATACTTATTCAAAAGCATAATATGATGAGGAAAATATATGTCATTAGCAATACTAAACCTGTTAACATGGTCAATAATAGGAAAAATACGCATCAACAGCACTCCTTTCCTGCTGAAGGGGACAAAACGAATTTATTTTCTGATTAATATAGGGGTTTAACCATATAAATCAGGCACAGATGAATCAGTATTTTGCCTAAAATCAATCATAACTCATCATACGTATAGACTTCAGTATTTGTATTTTTCTTCATGAATCTACTATCCAAAAGCATGACTCGAAACTCAGATTAAAGTCCCAAAACAGTTTTTTTTTTTTTTCACACAAGGCATTGTAATCAGTTTTCTAGCTGAACCAAACACAGATGAATCAGATATTTACCTTTGTAACACCGGGATTTTAGGTACCAGCCGCACGTCCGCCTTCTAGCACGTCCGTTGCACGACTGGCTGCCCCCCGCGCGGGGTGCCATACTCCCATTATAATTACTTCACCAAGTACGGTCAAGCGTAGGTCGCGCCACATTAATCAGTACTATACGCCGGACACTTCTTATTTATTTATTTATAAATACGCTAATGTAGTTATAACTAAAACATATTTTTTATAGAAGAGTTCAATTCAATCCCTTTCGTTTAGATTATAATTCATATTGATATGTCAAAGTGAAAATGAAATATCGACCACTTTGTTCCGATAAACGACAAACGGACGCCCTATATTAATCAGGAGAACGAACTTCAAAAAAATATTTCTTGTATCTAGACTGCAATTATTTTAAAAATACTACTTGCACCAGTTAGCGACAACACTAAACTATATATAAAAAAATATAATATGCTGTATTGTCTATTGGTCTAGGAGATAAACCTTCAGACATCGAAAATTTTGCCTCCGAAGAATCATCCCTAAGCCGTATTTTTTATTTTAAAAAAAGGTAAAAATATATAGGTATGTGCCTTATTTATCAAAAATCTACTTGACGGGCAATGATAAATATATAATTCCTTTTTTTTAACCAACATACACCCAATTATAGTCTAAATATATGCTTGAAACGCCTATAAATCAATGAGGTTGATTTCATTGATCAGTAAACTTTGATGTTAAACTTACCAGACTAATATGGGTTGTTAAAATAGATACGCCCACCCAAATTATACCTCTAGATTTACCTTCCAATTCGTTATGTCATAACTTACTCAAATACTATATCTACTTACAATATCATATTTCAAACTTTTCCCTTACTCACATCCTTCCTATTCCCACAACTCCAACTGCCGGTTGGACCAACTCAGCCCAAAAAAAAATTATACATAGCACGAGGTGGGCCAGAAATATAGCGCATATATTAGCATCGAGCCCCCCTCACAATGTGACTTTCCTAACTTCTCATTTCCAAAAAAAAACTTAATAATAACCAAGTTTTTAGTTCGTTATAAGAAAACTAAGTTCTTACTTCGTCTTTACTTAAATCTGCAACCTTTAAGCCGAGTTCAGGCCGGTGCGGTGGAGTGCAACGTGTAATGTAACGCGAATTCTGCGTGCTCACAGCACCACGAACGTTACAATTACACGAAACATTTGCCCCGGTGTTTGCCGAGATCAATTATTGTCTGTCTGCATTAAATACTAGCTGCGTCCCGCGGTTTTTCCTGCTGTAGCCTATGTGATATTTTAGGGCCTAAGCTATGTTTATACCAAATTTCAGCTCAATCGGTCCACCCGTTTAGGTGTGAAAGAGTAACAAACATACATCCAGATTTCCAGACATAGGTACCTACATTGTACATCCATCCATACATTTTTATTAGGTAACTAGGAGGAACTTAGGATTCACGTTTATAATATTATTAGTAGCATATTACACCCGTCTGGACCCGGCTTTAGGATCCCGCACCCGTCTTTAACCGCATCGTCGCGTCGTATCGGTTTCAGACGCGTAAGAAGTTTGAGATAGGCTTCTTTATATCCTTGTCTTTGCAACAAAGTCTGTAACTATAAGTTCCTAACTCATTTGATTATATATCGTTAGGTACATTTATATTACTTATACATCAAGCTTATCTAACCCGGCAGATGACGTCTCGTCGCCACTGTCGCTTTCAAAGTCGGCAGCTCCCAAAAGTTCCACTTTCCACCGCCAGATAAGTTTGTACGCATTGCGTGAGGCATGCGGTATTCACTCACCCGCGACCTGCCCTACTCCTGCAAATGGTAACACCTCGGGTCGTTGAACCCTTACCTAATGTCCGCTCGCTATCTTTGACGCCTGCCGCGCTTATCGCGATGGAACATGATGTGGGCGCGTGTATATAATATCAACTAGGTAGGTATACGTTAGGCTAGACGTTGCGTAGTGCGTAGGTACATGATTATGCAACAATCTGATAACTAAATATTGATATTTGTACACGTACGCCTATGTTTTACGGTTCATTCATTTTTTCCCGGTTGCCAAGTAACTTTGGGAAACATGGATGGTTACAGATCTGCTGTTCTTAGGTTAACTTTAAGGAAGACTAAATTATAATAATTGAACTTACATAGGTGCAGACATTATTATGAAAGAATGTGAAATTGTATCTTTTGAAATTTTATACCGACAAAACCAAGAATACCAAATAGTACCTAAGTACCTACTAAGTACTAAATAAGGCGCCAATCTATACCAGACATGACTGAAGTACCTACACGTAACATTATCTAAGATAGTAATGCCATAGTATTATCTTAGTTTATTCTATCAATTGGTACGATGAATTTTACACAAAGCTTCGCAAGGTCATCATAATCTCAATCGCTAACAGCAACTAGCCAAATATTTGGTTTGTACGACAAATGTCCAAAATCCAAAATGTCCAACTAGTAGGTATATTAATGTCCAGCACAAATTTTATCCAACACCAATTTGGTCCAACATAAATATTTGAGCAGGCATATCGTCTATGTCGTCGAACCAAAGACTAGTAAAAACTGGTTTACACGGAAGAGATGTTTGCCAAAATTCCGATGAAACTCCACATGACGGAGAATAAACCAATAGCTACAGATAAACGACTGACGAAAGCTCTGTATATCATCATATTTATTATTGGGGTATCTTTGTTAGTTATGTACAAAATCCGTCACATTATTTATGATACGCTGAAAAAATGTTGAACCTATATAGAGGTATGTGGTTGGTTATTCCAAGGTCTAAACCCAAACGGTACAAATGGAATGAAAAGAAATTACTCGGAAAAATTCTATAAGCGACCTAAGATATTATGTAGGAGACGGTTGTTGGGTCATGTATGGCAATTTTATGTGTTGCCTGCAACATAAAGGTTGGCTATATCTTTAATTGTGTTTTGACTCTGACATTGGTCTCATTGGTCACATTGGTCTATTGACATTGACCAGCTCTAAGCTCAGTCTTGGCAGGAAGATACCCAAAACCGGAATGAGTGGCGAGTTCTAGTATCGGAAACTAAGACTCAGTTTGGGTCCCTGCGCCGCCTGAATATAGTACCTATGCCTTAAATCATCATAACTGCGAACACACAGTCTGTACTCTGTACTTACAGTGGGCAAAGCTGGAACTAATGTTTCACCATACTCACACGCTATGAAAACGATCTATTTCTAAGACACAAGCGCCCTCATCCATCTTTATATAGATCGTAGCCGGAGCTCGTTTCTATCAAGTACACGATTGCTTTAAACCAATCTGACCCTATCGACCGTCTGAAAGGTAGACTTCCGATAATTTTGTCATTGTGATTCATCCAATGAGACAAAAGGACACGAGTGCCTTAGTACCTATGAGTTTATATTTTTTTATAGACAAAAAAGACAGGAGACAATGGCAAAATCTAAGGAAAGTCTTTAACCAGCTAAGGCCTAAGGCCAATGTAAAACTTATGATGATGATTGTCGAGAAGTTAATTTAAAGAAGTGTTAAACAGTCTGTTTATATTTTTGCTGCGTATAGGCCTATCGATTTGATTTGCTATTCTGTCATGTCTCTTTTTTTAACCGATTAAAAAAGTAGCAGGGTTTACAATTATTCAGATGTTGTTCTTTTTTTCTTTTTGTTTTACTCGTATGTATGTTTACCGATTATATTCGAAGACTTCTGCACCGATTTGGAAAATTCATTATTTTTTTTGCGTTTGAATTTTATTTCAATCGGTCGAGCGGTTTTGTTTAGTTATGTGCGACTCGCAGTTTCTAATTAAAAGCGAGCTTGGAATCAGATTAATTCTATTTTTAAATGACACGTTTATTAATGAGATTTATAATTTATAGTGTTTGTGTATAAAATTTTGTTAACTTAGGTAATGGGAGCTAATTGCTAATGTTGGAGCCATGAGGCCGGAGGCCCCTTCGCTTGGCTCAGACTAGTCGAGAAGACCTCTGTGTTCTGTGGACGTCTTCTGTAGAGAGGAAACAGGGCGCGGATGATGGAGAAGAATGCAAGAGTGTACCTACACCTAGCCCCTCAGATTTTTTTTGTATATAAATTGAGCGGCAAACAAGCAGACGGCCCGCCTGATGTTGAGCGGTTACCGCCGCCTATTGACCCTTCCAACACTAGAGGTGCTATCAGAGCGTTGCCGGCCCTTTAAGAATTTGTATATATACCTATATACCCTTCTTAAATGCAACAAGATTAAAGGATTCTGGGAAGACCCATCGTGGGAGGTCATTCCACATCTTGCATGTACGCGGTATAAACGAGTTCGAAAACAGCACTGTATGCGAACTCCAGGTCTGCAAGATGTGGGGATGGGCCTTTGCGCGGATGCGTGATGTGCGGTGATAAAATTGCGACGCCGCGCCGGATTGAGATTAGTGGTTGGAAGGACGACCCGGGGCTTTAGAGGGTACACCCGCCAGTCGCTCCGGCGGGAAGTCCTACATAACCAACGACCAACATGCATGTAGATTTTGGACCAAATTCTACTATCTTTTCGCCATCGCCTCCTGTTATATTTTAACAATTTTTTTATTAAAAACCTTGAAAATTTTCCGTTCTAGTACAAAATCAAATGCGTCATATTTAATTTTTTCTAATTTTGTATCTTTTGGTTCAGAGTAGCGTTTTTGAAATAACTACGAGTATACATACCTATGTATTTTTAGGTTATACCTCTAAATAAAAAGGCGTCTTGTCTCGCGGCGCAAGCGAGCAATTCGTCATGTGAACTACGACTACGAAGAATCGATACCATTCTACGCAGTACTTACCCACGGAAAAAGAAGAGTTGTTGAAATCTACCCTATGGTACACGTGTCATCAATAAGTTAATCTGACAAAGTTATCGTACATAGTCATAGCAACTCGCCCACGAGTCTCGATTCTGGGGAATCCTATTTATCCATACTTTTCTTTATGAACACGTTTCGCCTTTTCTCAGAAGATAATGGAGCCTTGATCTCAATATAAAAGTTAAGATTGACCTACATTTTTAACGCATTTGAGTGTCAAGTATCTTATTTCAAGTTACCCGATTTGTTCCATTTAAAAGATAAATTATGCCTATCTGATACACTAAAAATATATACTAGTAACGCCCCGCGATATAACTGTTTTTAGGCTTCCGTAGTCAACAAGGAATCCTTATAATTTCGCTAGGTCTGTCCGTCCGTCTGTCTTTCTGCGGCTTTACGGAGAAACTACAAGACTTAGAAAGCTGAAATTTTGCACAGATGAGGGTAGTAATTAGGACAAGAGAAAAATAATCAATTTAAAAATAATTTTTAATTAATTAATTTTATCTCGTAGGATAAAAACTGGCCTATGTCATCCTATCCCGAAACTTGAACTTGTATCTGGTAAAGCAGCTAGTCCTATAAAAAGTTGGCCATCCCAAACGAAACACTGAATTAACTATGAATTTTCCAAATAGGTAGGTTCCTTGAGAACCTCTTTTTTTACATGTTCTATATTTTAATCATGTAAGATCAGCAGAGTTGTGCCATTTACTACCAGTTTCTGGCGATACTTTTGATTTTTACTACTTTTAATTACTGGATAGGATATTAAAGCAGTAAAGAAGTCGTAAAACCAAAAAAAACATCATAAAATAAACTCAAACTCAATATAAATTTTATAACAAAAAATCTTTATCTGTGTTAATGGGTCGTGGGCGTTAATTACGAATTCACATTATAACTTATAAACATTTTTAATTCGAGCAAAAAAAAATTAAGTCAAAATGTTCTTAATTAGTCATTGAGTTATATGTAGTATGTGAACTAGAGAAGACAACATATATTGTACATGTATGTTGTCATCCGACTGCTGTCATCCGGCCGCCCTACATCAATCCACAGAACTATACATATGTTTTTGAAATTTTCCTCCACCCGATACGATATAATTGGTAATATTTTAGTAGGAGAAAAATAAAAATTATAAAGGCTTGTTCAAACCTGAGCGATATATGCTACTGAAACAAATCTGCGTACATAACATTTCTATGCAGTTTTATTTCGCTACCGCAGGTATACCCTACGTGTATTGCTACTGTGATTGTCTTTTTAATTGTATGTGTTAAGCTACTGTTACACATGCTAGTTAGTAGCATGCTTTTTAGTATGCTCATTAGCATACTTGTTTCGAGCATGCTCTGCACCTGTCTACATTTGCTAGATATAAGCATGCTAGTTTTAAGTATGCTCCTGAAAGAGCATGCTCAAAGCAAACACTCCGGTACACATGCCATTTTATAGCGTGCTCTCTCTCTGTCAGTTCAAACAAAACCATGGACAATCAAACAACCATTCAACAGTATATGAGATGAATAGAATTATTCTTTTGGTGGCGTTGCAATGCGTCCAAAAACTTCTCTCATATAGAAAGAAAAAAACAAGGAATAGGAAGATTTGGGTCCGTGATTGGCTAAGTAGAAGAGAAATCCTTGGAGCAAGTACTCGATTGTTAGTCGAAATGCGAGAAGAAGATATTAATGGTTATTATATATTATATACTAGCATATATATTATTTACTAGCATGCTCAATAAGCAAACCTGTTCACACGCGCTAAAAGCACGCCCCCCCTCCGCCCGCGCTGCAGGTAGCATGCTCAAAAATCGCACGACCGTTGATTTTTGAGCAAACTCAAAATGAGCATGCTCATTATTAGCAATGTTTCGACACACATACTACTAAGTAGCAATTGCTCAAAAGTAGCATGCTTTCGTGCTACTAACTAGCATGTGTAACAGTAGCTTTAAGCTACTGTTACACATGCTAGTTAGTAGCATGCTTTTTAGTATGCTCATTAGCATACTTGTTTCGAGCATGCTCTGCACCTGTCTACATTTGCTAGATATAAGCATGCTAGTTTAAAGTATGCTCCTGAAAGAGCATGCTCAAAGCAAACACTCCGGTACACATGCCATTTTATAGCGTGCTCTCTCTCTGTCAGTTCAAACAAAACCATGGACAATCAAACAACCATTCAACAGTATATGAGATGAATAGAATTATTCTTTTGGTGGCGTTGCAATGCGTCCAAAAACTTCTCTCATATAGAAAGAAAAAAACAAGGAATAGGAAGATTTGGGTCCGTGATTGGCTAAGTAGAAGAGAAATCCTTGGAGCAAGTACTCAATTGTTAGTCGAAATGCGAGAAGATATTAATGGTTATTATATATTATATACTAGCATATATATTATTTACGAGCATGCTCAATAAGCAAACCTGTTCACACGCGCTAAAAGCACGCCCCCCCTCCGCCCGCGCTGCAGGTAGCATGCTCAAAAATCGCACGACCGTTGATTTTTGAGCAAGCTCAAAATGAGCATGCTCATTATTAGCAATGTTTCGACACACATACTACTAAGTAGCAATTGCTCAAAAGTAGCATGCTTTCGTGCTACTAACTAGCATGTGTAACAGTAGCTTTACTCCGTCAAATAAATGTCTTTCTTTCTTCTTTTAAAAATATCAAATAAGTAAATAGTTTTGCGTAGAGCTTTGTTTTCTTTAATGGAACTTGTCAAGATTGCTACTTCAGACACTTGAATTTGCATGAGATACGAGTAGCTTCTCTATTAACATTATAACTCAGTGTAATTAGTGCGTAAGTAGGGATAATAATATTATTATAGGTACTTAACTACCATTGATTTTGCTTACGCATGCCGTCTTGTTCTAATTTGAGAAGGGTTATTTTAAGCATATTTTTAGCATGAAATTGATCCAATTTGTTGAGTATTGTGTGTGTACGAAGAAACTTTTTATTACTTACCTGTATTCATCTCAAACTCAACCGCTCGTTATTCCGAGATTCATATAGAATACTTGTAACTCGTAAATCACATGGAAAAAGTAATTCTGATTTTTTTTGTAATAACGGAATGAGAAACGGAACAATGAAAGTATCAAAGGGCATTCCTTCGAGTGAAGTTGGATTTGATGATGATGACTTTTTTTTTATCCCATCTAAGCGGATTACTACGTACCATCTCATACATGGTAATCTACTAAAAAACCTATCTACATGAAGCATGATTTATAAATTGTGGACACTAAAACGTCCTTTTGGGCGCCCAGCGCTACTTTTTAAGGATAGTTAAGCGGGACTTGGTATCCTTTAAACCTATGATCCTCGAAGTAAGAGGCCAATGATAAAATGATGATAAAGCAGTATTGACGATGAAAGCTTAATTAGACTGGTGACGACAAAAATTGCGTTCTTAAAGACATAGAACGATAAAGAAACGCCTGGTAATTTTGCTGTTCTGTGTATAAGAACATTTTGTTTTTGTCGGCTTTTAGTGGTAGTCACTAGTCCCAGTTAACCACTACTGCTTTAATTTAATGCATGTTTCGGAAGAAAATAAACAAATTATGTTCTTGGGACTTGGGAGTTTTTATTAAAAGTATTTACAAAACTTAAGTGCACTTAACGACCGCGACCCCATAGACCTGAAAACAAAGAGAAATATTGTTGATAAGTAATCCTTAAAATGTAAGTACCTCTAGCAGCGGTACCCATAGGCAGATTTAGTTGGCCAAGCCAACAGAAGCATTGTAGAGTTAGGAATTTTGCACATAGATATATAGGTAGATAACACTTTATTGGAACACAGAAAAATATACAGAAATAAGCTTAAAAAATAAAACACAATATTATAATAATCATAGTTCATGGTTAATATAATTATATAATAATATTTTTGCCCATCTGCACCTTGGCCCCCCCAGGACCAAATCCTGGATCCGCCCTTGGCGGTACCTCTAGTTATAAATAATATAAATACTAGATACCTATCAAATACAGTGATTTCATGGTGGTGTTATTTTTACGTTTCTTTTACTTTACTATGTACTTTAATCTTGAAATATTTGATTTTTTTAAAAATAAACTGCAAAAATTGCAAATACTAGTCTTTTATTTGTCTAACGAATTTCATCACACCTGCAAGGCTATAAAGACTCGCAAGACGACATTTCTCTCGCGCGATTACTCCTAAAATATAAATTTTATTTATTACAAGCTTTATATTACTTTCACCTGTCTGTTGTCTGTCAGTCTGTCTGTCTGTCTGTCTGTCTGTCGGTCTGTCTGTAATCAAATCTTGCAAGTTTGATTTGACCCACTTCCCGGTTTCCAATTGAGCTGAAAATTTGCATGCGTGTGTAAATCGGATGACAATGCAATATTATTATGACATGGAGCTGATCTGATGATGGAGCTGGAAGGTGGCTATAGGAACTCTGTCATTAAACAACGCAACCCCATCGAGTTTGGGCTCATTTGATTCGTCTTGACGAGTACTATATGATGCAAGATGGTAATGATAATTAAAGCTTGTTTTTAAAAAGTATTTTTAAAATTTCACTTGTTTTAAGAAAGCTAACAGCCAGGTAAAACAGAGTAGTAGGTTACATATTTTATTATAAAATATAGAATAGAAAACATTTTATTGCACACCACAAATAGTACAATAAAATAAGCTTAGAAACAAGTGAAACTTTAAAAAACTTTTTAAAAACAAGCTTTTTTATTACTATTACCATCCAGCACCAAAGTAGTCAAGACGAATCGAATGAGCCCAAACTCGATGGGGTTGCGTCGTTCAATTACGGAGTTTCTATGGCCAAATGGCCACCTTCCAGCTCCATCATCAGATCAGCTCGATGTCATAATAATATTGACGACCTCTCTGGCGCGGTGGGCTAATACCCGCCTGCAACGCAGAAGGTTGCGGGTTCGATTCCCGCATGGGACAAATGTTTGTGTGATCCACAGGTATTTGTTTCTGGTCTGTGTGGCTTTTCAATATCTATTATATGTATGTATTTACAAAAGAAAAATATATAAGTATTATATCCGTTATCCTAACCACCATATTACAAGCATTAAGTTGCTTAGTTTGGGGTTAGGTGGCGCTGTGTTAAACGTCCTGTAATATTTATTTATTTATTTAATATTGCATTGTCATCCGATTTATAATACATGCATGCAAAATTTCAGCTCAATCGGAAACCGGGAACTGGGTCAAATATAACTTGCAAGATTTGGTTGACAGACAACAGACAACGGACAGGTGAATATTAAGATTACACAGAAAGAAGAGTTACAATAACAGTTAAGTCAAAACAGTCAGGTAAGTTAGTCAGTCAGTTAAGTTAGTGTTATAATATGAAGGTCAATTAATAGCTTCCGCTGATAATACCTTTAAAGATTAGAGAAAAAGCTACAAACCCGCATCAAAATTCTCCGGGCAGTACTTGATGGTGTGAGCATGGTCGCCGGAGACGCCACATAACGGGCACCGGTAGACTCTGAGCACCGGGCATCGCACTCGACCGCGCTTGTCTTTCAGGATATGGGTGGAGTACCACGACGAAGGCTCGCCGTTGTTCTTGCAGAATGCACACTCCTGAATATAGTGGAAAAATTAATGAAAACAGTGTCAGGGGAAGGATTTGTCCCGACTTCTAGGTTTATTGTACGCAATGTACGCAGAAGGTTGCGGGTTCGATTCCCGCATGGGACAAGTGTTTGTGTGATCCACAGGTATTTGTTTATGGTCTGGGTGGTTTTCAATATCTATTATATGTATGTATTTACAAAAGAAAAAGTATATATGTAAGTATTATATCCGTTATCCTAACCACCACAATACAAGCATTAAGTTGCTTAGTTTGGGGTTAGGTGACGCTGTGTGAAACGTCCTGAAATATCATTTATTATTATTATTTATTTATTGTGCTACTATCTTCGGCCGAATCATCGCTTAAGATCAGAGGGCTTATTGGCTATCGCAAAACGACATGTAAAACACTAGAATCCATAAACAAAATTGCGTACATTACGTGCTTAACCTCCTCACTAATATGAGTAAAGTAACAAAAGCAGCAATGTACATTGAAGTTGCCATCAATAATAATAATAATTGGGGTTTATACTCCAACAGAACAGGTTTCCCTAATTACACTGTCAGAGTCAAATCACAATTTATAGGTTGTGTGGCTAACCTATATGTTGCAGTTTCAGGTCGCCGAGATTACTACAGGGCCTGCAACATGACCTAACGACTGCCTCCTACATATCTTATAGGAAACAGCCGGGACCCACAGTTTTACGTGCCTTCCGAAACACGGTAGCGTCCAGGCGAAAATCTTTGCCACACTGAGATTTGAACCCAGGACCTCCGGCTTACAAGCCGGACGTATGACCACTGGGCCACGGACGCTACAATCAATCGTAGTGGGTGAGAATTAGCCGATAGCCCCTCAGGCCAGATCGTGGTCAAAGGGTAACCTATAATGAATAAAATAGTTTTGTTCAAACTTAGTTATAAGGCTAGCTATAAATAGGTATCATCTATTTATCATGACCTAATAGACCTAATACAAAATTACTTAATTACTATTTAGTTATTTTTTAGTCTAATTTTGTTTATTTTTCTGTTCCTTATTATGGGAAATAAATTAAACATAAGTGAGATATAGAAAAAAGTCGTTGTGATTAAAATAAAGATCTGTGACAGACAGACACACGTTAGTTAGCATTTATATTATTACCTAGTATGGAGTATGGATGCATAATTATTGATTATGAGCATCTAACAGGGTTAAATATATAATAAAAACTTTTAAAATGTAAGCTGCTGCACCAGTGTCACTTAGCAACAGAAAAATGTATGCAAAAAAGGAATTATAATATTTACGACACCTCGCCGTTATTCGATAAGCAAAATCAAATGAATGTATCAAGGTTAATGCATTATAAAATAATATAATATATCACATTTAGCAAATTAATATTGATTAATACGACTGATAAGTCCACGTAACCAGCCTTCTAGACTGATTTAGGAAACCTCGGAGGTTTGTGCATAATGTGCAACATTAATGGTTGGTTAGTGGTTTGCAGTGGTACGAGTAGGTCGGGTCATTTTTATTAAACGGTTTTATTTAGCTTACTCTGTTTGTTTTATTATTCTTTATTCTTGGGTCAAATTTAGTAATTGAAATTTCACCCTCTTCCTGTCAACCGATTGATCTGAAATTTGGTATACTTCTTTGGTTCTGGTGACAATACAATTATGTATATTTAATATTATTGTAAGTCAAAGATGGCCGCCGCTACAAAATGGCGGATAACGTATTTTTTTTATTTATATAAAATCATTAACAATTTGACGCTCTCTCGTTCGAATTATTTGATAGATAGGTAAATTTTACAATATAAATTCATAGAATTAACTTATTAAAAGTCCTCAAGAGGAACCCTGCACAATATTATTGCACACTCTTGGTTGTCTGGAAGAGATCGCTATTAGCGATAAAACCCACCGCACCGCACCGCATTTTCACTTTCCATCAGGTGGAATGTGGTCAAACGTAGGCCTATTTCGTATAAAAAAAAACCGCCAATTGTAACATGTTCTTTTTTTTCTTTTTATTTTCTTTCTTTCTTCATTTGCAGTTTTTTTTTTCTTTGTTCCAATAAAGAGTTATCTCTATCTATCTATCACACATTTTAAAAGTAGTTTCAGTTTGTTATATAAAAAAATGGCATGAGATTTTTTAATTTTGCTCCCCATGCCATTTTCGTCCACGGAATACACGTCCACCTACAAGGTGGACAGACGACCTTATAAAAAGGTCGCCGGAAGACGCTGGATGCAGGTCGCTTTCAACCGGTATATATGGAGGTCTAAATTTGAGACCTTAGTACTTCTTATGGCTGAGATGGTGATGATGATAATTTGTATGTAGAACTAGTTGTTTTCGCATGCAGAAGTTTCCAAGCATCTTTGTCATATAACTTCATAAGCTTTCTGTAATATAATTGTTTTCATGACTTTTGAATTGACTTTCTGTGAGCCTCGTTATCTCCTCAGGGAATCCAATTTTATTATAGCACACAATTTCCAGAATTTTTGTTTTTGATTAGGTAAAGCTTACGTCACACTAAGCCGGTAAAGCGAACGCGATCCGGGACGGAATTTTTGTAACGTTCTAGTTTGTATGTAACCTGCCACATAAAGCGAACGCGGGCAGGAACAAAATGAAGATCGCTTTACCGCTCCGTCCCGCCTCAGTGTGACGTAAGATTAAATTAAAGGAAAGCTTACAAAATGCTTCTTGCCAAGTTGTCGTTGCTTCCTCAGCAGGTCAGCATACAGAAGTAGCATCTCGAATTGTTCCGGAGCCAGAGAAAGCAGTGCTGCCTTCTGCATCCTCATCATCTCTTCGAACTTAGACGAATCTGGGGAATCTGGAAACCACACTAATATTATAAAGGTTTGGTCTCACTAAAGAGTATCGTACACATACTCTTTAGTGAGACCAAAATCTTAGAGAGACTTTAAACTATATTAAACTTTGTCCAGCGGTTTTACTCATTGAAAAGTAGCTTAATTATGGAGGGCTGTTCTTAAGGAATTTTCAATAAATTAATTCTATGAATTTATATTTCAGAAATTGTCAAATAGTGCGATCGAGAGAGCGTCACTCGATATATACGCTCTTAAGTTATTCTAACGTCTCAGCTGCAACACCAAATTTCATCACAATCGGTTCAGATGCAGGTGTAGCAGTACTTTCATCCGGACGGGTGTCGTCGCGTGGCGTCACGTCGCGTTTTAATAATGTGTTTCCGGCTTAATCTTAATTCATTGCTCACACCCAATAAATAATTTTGGTTTTTACCTTGGTTTTTGTTATTCTTCGTAAATTGTTCAGGGACGGGAGATAATTTCTCAGGCTCTGGAGACGGCGCATTGCTGCTGTTTGAAACGGCTGTGATCTGGACGTCTAGTACCGCTGGATCTTGTTTAACAGCTTCCAAAGCTTCTACATTTATAAATAAAAAAAAATAAATTAAAAAATAATAAGAATATGTTACACAGAGCTGGCCTCTACGGCAAAACTGTAGTACAATCGTGATCCGGGACGGAATTTTTGTAATGTTTATATTATTATGTGTATGTGTTATAGTCAAACCCCAATGTGCAGGCAAACCTAGGTTTGACTGGATCTAGGTTTAACCAAAATCAAACCTCGAAATGAAAATTTATTAATCGAGTATGACTAGTTAAACTTCGATTAGGTACGTTTTACGTATTGCCGTTGAAATTCTCTAAGAAATCTTACATTAAACGTCATTATTATCTTACATTATCCTATATTAAACGTGAAAATCTTACTCATATTATAAACGTGAAAGTTTGTAAGAATGGATGTCTGGATGTGTGTTTGTTACTCTTTCACGCCTAAACGGGTGGACCCATTAAGCTGAAATTTGGTATAGATAGCTTAGATCCTGGAATAACACATAGGCTAGTACAGCGGGTAAAACCGCTGGACGCAGCTAGAGATTCCATGATGCGGGCATATGACAAAGAATCAATCAACTCCATTACATCTTATACTTACCTATCTTTGGATGATGAGCGCAGTGCAGTATTGCGTAGGACTTCGTATGTTCATACTTTCATACTTATTGAATGAAAAAACCTAGGGTTTAACACTCTAATGAGTAAACGTCAGGCTCGTCTTTATCTAATCGCATAAAAACATCTGAAAAGCTACTCTGCACCTTGGATTGTTTGGAAATCTTATTTAAGTACCACGTGTAACTTTTTTTTCTCTCATTTATCATGAGTTCCTATTCTAATGTAAATAAAATATACCTTCAGGCCAAGTGGCGTTTTCAGAAGCACTCGCAGTATTTTGTCCTTCCATTGCACTTAATTTTTTTCAAAACCACTTCACTAACTTGACATCAAAGGAGTTCTTCAAGCAATCACAGTCAAAGCGAAAAGACTTTGACAGCACTTTGAAGAATTTTATTTAAAAATACCCTCTTTTTATAATTTTTCCAATGTTGCTACTAAAATACGTTCCGGTTTACGTACCACTATTTTTTTTATTTTATTTTTATTATTTAGCCATGCAAATGCAGATAGGTGATGCAGCGTTGCCAGAACGTTATTTTTGTAACGTTTTACGTTACTTTTTGACCCCTTGCGTTACTTTTGCGTTACTTGTTTAGAAAGGTTACTTTTACGTTACTTTTCGGGACAGTGATCTTTATTTTAAATTGAACTAAATATATATGAACACCTCTTCCTTGTAATGGTAAATAATAATTAATTTGATTTAGCAGAGATAAAAGAATAAGGCAATTTCGTATAACTTTTGGTTTAGTAAGAAGATTTAATTTTTTTTTTGAATAGCAACTTCTTAACGTAGTAAACTGAAAAAATAGGAAATAATAACTGAAATGTTTGAATAAGTAAGCGTACAAATTCGAATATGTGGGTATATTGTTTACCTAAAAATACGAAAATTTAAAAAATGCGTTACTTTTCTTGTTAAAACGTTACTTTTTGTACTTGATAAGGTTACTTTTGAAGATAAGGCGCTGGCAACACTTAGGTGATGTTACCGGCTTTAAAAGGCACCTTACCTGCAGGAGGTGAACTCCATAACGTTTTTTTATCTGTATAATTAAATTAATATTTTAGTGTTACGATAATATAATTTTACTTTTAAAACTTATTTATACCTTTCGTAATATAAAGCTGTCAATAATTTTTTATTATGGATCTGCACCATCTATAAGTATATTGACATATATGTATAAATAGTTGCGCCCAGCTGTTTTACCCGCTATCTCTATACTCTATACCAAATTTCAGCTCAATCGGTCCACCCAATTAGGCGTGAAAGAGTAACAAACATCCAGACCATCCGGACATCCAGACATCCATTCTTACGAACTTTCACGTTTATAATATTAGTAAGATATATATGTATTTATAGATGGTGTGTAATGGGTATACAATAAATATTACTTGATTAATCCTACGAATAAAAAATAAGTCGGGAAAAGTAACTGCGATCCATATAAGACATATAAGAAATGTTGCCGGAGAAGGTGGTAGCTTAAAATGTTATAATTTCCGGCTTCAGTCTGTTATTTACCTTTCAAGTGAAAACGTCAAATCTATGTGAAAATATTTTCGTTTTATGTCTTATTGATCATACCAGGATGTGTTATGATATGGTGCAGGAGCCACACATAACTGAAGTGTGTTAAGGGATCACTTTTTGCTGTTAAATAAGCGCAAAAATATAAAAAATATAATATTGTTACATAAATATGTTCAAAAACGTCATTAACCCTTAAAACTTGTCAAAATGGATAATTGTCAAAATCAAAATGGAGTGTTGACAAATGCAGAGCATGCGTACTACAGTTCCCAATAAAAATGCCGCACAATTTATTTTTTAACCAATCAAGACCATATTTTGATAAGATTTGTTTTTTAAATTTTAGTCACGTGATTTCTCGATGAGCCACTTTTTCGGCGGAATTTGTTGGCAATTACGTACACCTGGATTAATCTATCAACAATCAACACATAGCTCAAACCGCTGGCTTAAATTTGGAACACAATACCTTAAATCTATACCTTATAGGTAGTAGGTTACTTGAGTCAAATCAAAGTCAGGGTGTAAGCTGAAAATCAGCGTTGTGGACTCGTCTACAACATTATGCTGAGCTTACGCCCATTTGCCAAAGTGTTATATAATAAATTAGATTTTATGCACCTACTTAGAATAAGTTCCACCTAATTTTTTGTAATTTTTTCTTTGTAATTATCTTTATGTTTGTGTGTAAATCTTTGGTAAATAAATGATTATATTATATTATTATTTTATGACGTAGATCTCTGGTAAGAAAGGATCCTTCCACTCAGCAGAGGGGCTATTGGTTAATTCTCACCCGCTACGATTGATGGAAACTTCAATGTACATTGCTGCTTTTGTTACTTTACTCATGTTAATGAGGAGGTTTAAGCAAGTAATGTACGCAATTTTGTCTATGGATTCTAGTGTTTTACATATCGTTTTGCGATAGCCAATAGGCCCTCTGATAAAACCGCGACCAAAAGCTAGTTCGTTAAAAGTTTTTTCATAGATGATATAATAATAATAGATAGATAATACTTTATTGACACAACCATACACCACCACCATATCCACGGCCATATTATTATGTTATATTGAAGTCTGCATTACGTACCATCAAGGAATGCTAAAGAGTAAGGAGTACCTAAACGATGTTATGTCGTTTCAAGGCATATGTTTATGCATACCTAACATTTTAAGTTATAATGTAATGGATTGAAATAGGCACTTAGGTGTACCGTGTACACCTATAGTTTCTATTCATGAAACATTGTAAGTCCCGTCTCTGGAACACGTTTGGTTATGCAAAACAGTTTTGTTATTACAAAACAAGTTTAAGATATCCAACTAATACTAAAAACATAAAGTCTGGAGTCTAAATGTACGGATGTCTGGATATTTGTTACTCTCAGGCCTCTCCCAGGCGTTGTATATGCTAATATACATTGAGCATAAAAGGCAAGTAAAAGAAAGGAAAGAACGTGACTGATTGACAGATCTTTTACCGACCAGAGGGCCTATTGGCTATCGTCAAACGACATGTAAATCACTAGAATCCATAGACAATTTTGCGTACATTACTTGCTTAAGGGGGGCGATGCATGTATGCCATAATTTTTACCGTTTTTTAAGGACATTTTAAACTGGGAAGGAATACTTGAATCATTTTGAAATTTTGTAGGGTTATTTATTATATATTAAAGTACAAGTAAAAATTTTTTTTTTATTTTTTTTTTCACAATGGCCGCCGTAAAAATGAATCTGCCGAGACCCTCTTGGAAAAAGACATCAATTTGCGGGCGTTCTCACTTCTCGTACGGTAATCTGAAATTAAAAAAAATAGTTTGTACGTGTTTATAAAACATATATCTTCTAGTTAAACCAAAAAAAATCAAAAACGTAAAAAAAATCGTAATTTGGCACACCTCAGAAAAAAAAATTGATTTTTTCTCATTTTTTTCAATGGTTTTTTGGTAAAAAGGGTTAATTTTTAAATTTTTTTTGGAATATTTGAGGTTTAACTAGAAGCTATTACTATAAAGTAGACGTGTAAAAAATTTCATTGGAATCGGTTGAGAACTTTTTGAGTTATCCCGCCCGCAAATTTAAAAAAAGTAGTTTCGAGAAAAACGCGTTTAAAGTTTTGACACACAGAAACTATAATATGATTACAGTGGCTTACCGATTAATCAGCGATTCCAGGGCCATATAGAAGTCCTTCGGTGCGTTCATAGAACTCGTTTTTCTTTGCAAGCTCCTGTAGACATGCTTGACGAGATTTTTTTTGAAGTGAAAACTTCTTTAGCGACGCTGAGCACTTTTTTTTGTATGGGTAAAAACTTTAAAACTCGCGTCAGGGTCACGTGATGCTGATCGAAAAAGCGTAAGATCGAGGGGAAGGGAGAGGAACTAGTATCTCCCACTCTTTCTACCGTGCCTGAGTGTGCTGCTCTGTTGATGGTGTAAAAGTCGTCGAAATTATGGATGGAAGTTGATTTTTCTGAGAGATAAAATTTAATGTAATATATAAATAACGATATAATATTATAAATAACAACATATAAATTGTCATATTTGTGTACGATAGCGCAATAAATAAACATTGTATTCTACCTCATAAATGATAGTACTTTTATACTTATAATTAAACACAACGTTAATATTGAAGTTTTCACTTCTGCCGGCACTCCCGGAGTGCTACCTTTTTTTTTACATGTATCGCCCCCCTTAAACCACCTCATTAATATGAGTAAAATAACAAACGCAGCAATATACATTGAAGTTGTCATCAATCGTAGTGGGTGTGAATTAGCCAATAGCCCCTGCTCAAATTGCTGAACCGATTGGATTGAAACATGAAATGAAGATATTATGTTTATAATGAAGACTCCTAAGAAAAAAAATACACGGGTAAAACCGCGAGCATAAGCTAGTAAACTTTACTTATTGTACAAAATAACTACCTCATGCTTATCAACTGTTTTTATTATCAATGTGCTCACTCGTATGTTTAGTTAGTATATGTTTATATCGAAACAATGCAACTGATAAGCTATTTTATAATAACTAGGTACAGTCAACTACAAAGAGATGTATCCCCCTGCCCCTTAGGCTTACAAAATGAAATAAATTTTCATTTGCCACAATGAACTACCCTTGGTTCGAGACATTTCTAGTAGCAATCAAACTTTATATTATCATCGACTCGTTTAATATGCAACAATAATTAATGATTAAACGAACTTACCTGTACGTGAAGTTCTATCATAATTATACGAGCTCCGAGTCCGAAGAGATTAGTACCTGAGGATTAATATTATTATTCTATACACATGTAGTATCGCATATTTGCCACCACTCCTCATGCATTGTTAAGAGATTGTTAATTTTTCTAAACCTACCCTATTCAATTTTTTTTTTTTTTTTTTTTTTTTTTTTTTTGTGGGTAGGTCTGGTTAACTTCTTATCTACCGTTCCTACATTGCTCATTTAGTTAAGAGTATACCCTTCATTGATGTATTTCCGCTCCCCCAAATCTAGGGTTGGGGCGGGAGGGATGTACTAATCTCTTCGGACTCGGAGCTCGTATAATTATGATAGAACTTCACGTACAGGTAAGTTCGTTTAATCATTAATTATACTTCGCTCCGAGTCCTCGAGATTAGTACCTGAGGATTAATATTATTATTCTATACACATGTAGAACTTGAGAGTATGGGTGGAAATGCTATCAATGAAACATCCAAGATTTTGAACACATAGTTTGTATTGTGTTTTAAATCACCATAACAGAAAATATAATTACAAAAGAAAATGAACATCAACTCTTAAATAATTTAAATTATTTATAATTATTAGATTCAATCAATTATCCTAGTATTTTAATCTAGGAAAAAATAACTTATTAGTAGATATTATTACTTAAATAGCTAATATAGTTATTATCAATTACAATTATATTATTGGGTCTACTCCAAAATAATAATATAACCAAAAAATCTAATTTAAATAACAAAGAAAATAATCTTGTTCTTGTGTAGGTAATTTTAAGAACAGATTTATAATTAACTATTGTTAATGATTGCTTCTGCTAAAGCGGTGTCATTCGAGTCGTTCATAATGGTTCTCTGATAGAACCTAGCAAACATAGTGGAGTTCCTAGTCCAACAGGCTGTGGAGCGGATGGTGTCGACGCTGACGCCGAGCGAGTGTGCGCGCGAGGTGGTGGCGTGTCGCGTGCTGTGCGCGCTGTACACGCTGGTGTCGACGCCACACTCGCTCAGCGTTCGCTTCACCCAACGACTAAGCGTTTGTGTCCCTACAGGCTTGTGTGGTTTTCTAATTCCTATGAATAAATGATCAGATGTTCGAATTGATGATGTCTGTTCTATGTAACTAAGTAGTGTACTAGCGGGACATATTTCCGGTTTGTGTTCAAAGAATGGTAAATGTAATACAGGTTGTTTGCAACCTGGCCTAGATGTTTTTATAATGTCTGGTATTTTAACTATTACTCGCTGAGATAATTTTTCTACATAACCAACTTTAATTTTAGATAATGTTTGTATTCTTTGTGCAGTGGATAGGGCTAAAAGGGTAATTGTTTTTAAAGTAAGCCTATCTAACGTTAGGCTATCATTAGGGAACCAAATCTTCAATTTGTCTAAGACTAGATTAGTATCCCATGTAAAGTTGTATTTAGGTTGTGGCGGATTTAGCCGAAAAACACCTTTTAAAAATCGTTTGATTCTGTCATCATGGCCGAGCTTGGGACCTAATACAAGGGAAAGTGCCGACTTACAAGAATTTATTGTCGCATATTGACAACCTTCATTAAATAATTCTGTTAAAAAATATATAACTGTTGGCACAGACGCGGTATAAATGTCTATCGACCTGGCCCTGCAGAAGAGCCACCATTTCCTCAAACAAACGTTATACTGTCTTAAGGAGTTTTGTGACAGCGATTTTAACATAATATCTAATGCTGATTTAGGAATGCTTCTTCTGGTTAACGCCTCGCTGATAATATGCCTGCCACCAGGGTAATCGAGCTCTCTATCCGCTGGGAGCTGGAATGAGACAGTAATGCATTGCTTTGGGGGGAAAATGTTATGGTTTCCGAATCAAGAAGTGAACAAAACAAGGGGTACCTTGGTTAGGTCGGCCAGAAAGGTACGACCATGATACCACGTGCTTTGTCCGTTACTATCTTTCTCATGGCTTTCAGAAGCATTGAGAAGGGTGGAAACGCGTAAAAGAAGTAATGTGACCATGATACTGTAAACGCATCTACAACGAGTGCGTCCGGGTCTCGGTGCCACGATATATAAGTAGGACATTTCTTGTTGATACGGCTCGCGAACAAATCAATTTTCGGAAGGCCGAAGGTACTGACTATACTATTAAAAGCCCAGTCTGATAACTCCCATTCTATGTCAGGGTGATTTCTTCGTGATTCGAAGTCTGCAATTTTGTTGTCGCTAGATTTGATATAAGAAGCTACAATAAAAAGTTTTCTAGTTTCACACCAATTCCAGATTTCACGAGTTATTTGTGTGAGATGTGGGTATTGGATACCTCCCATCCTATTTATATAGGCTACAGCTGTTGTGTTATCTACACGCAGTAACACCTGACACTCGGTAAGGTTACGGGCAAAAACTTTTAAGGCGATGAATGCGGCAAGCAGTTCCAGATAATTGATGTGTCGAGTTCTCTCACTATATGACCATTGACCACTAGCGGTCTCTTCCCCACAGGCAGCTCCCCACCCACACGTTGAGGCGTCGGAAAATATCTCAGCCTGGTAGTTATCAATTTTGATTTTACTCACTGAATAATCAATATTATTAAGCCACCAGTCGAAGTCAATTTCAAGTGAATTAGGTAAGCTCATGAATCGGTTATAATCTTCGTGGTCTTTCAGGTTGAGGTATTTACAACGCTCCATTTCTTTTGTATGCAGCCAACCATATTCGATGGCGGGACAACAAGAAACAAGTGAACCTAACAGTTGCGCAAAGGCCCTGATCTTGCAACGGCTTAATTTAGAATAATAAATTAGCTGCTGTTTAACTCTTAATCGTTTGTCTGTTGGCAAACTAAGTTCTAAATTATGTGAATCTATGATCATTCCTAAGAACTTGCATCTAGTCGAAGGTACAGGGACACTTTTCTGTTCATTTATAATGAAGCCCAGCGAGGTTAATAGTCGCTTAGTTATATTAACATTTGTTATACATTCCAGATTTGTGCTTCCAAACAGAAGCCAGTCATCTAAGTACAGCGTAGACATGAAACCAGCCGAGCGTAACAATTTTACTATAGGTCTAGTTAATTTGGTAAAAACATATGGAGCTGTATTAAGACCGAATGGTAAAACGGTAAATTCGTATAATTTATTGTCAAATAAAAATCTTAGGTACTTTCGGGATTCTTCGTGAATTTTTATTAAGAAGTAAGCATCCTTGAGATCAAGAGTAGCCATTTTACAATTATAGGACACGAGCTTGAGCGCGGTTCTGAGATCTTCTAATCTAAAGTGAGAGTAATCTTCTAATTTAAAGTGATCGGTCTTAATGAATTTATTCAGGTTTTTTAAATTTAAGATAAACCGCTTTTTACCATTCGGTTTCGGTACCAGGAAAATGCTCGACACGAATTGATCGTCACTTGGGGTGCATTCTGCTATAGCACCTACCCCAAGTAGATTATTAATGGCCTCTAAACTGCAGTGCGTCGGGAATGTTCGCGGAAGCACGAACTGATGGCTTCCATGCTATACTCCGTAAAAAAGTTGCTTCCCTTCGCCAACGCACATATAGCAGTAACAATGGTCTCCTGAAGATGATTGTTGCTAGGTTTGATTGTCCTATACAAAGCATATGGATGAATATTTTGATTGGGCTAAAAGATAACAGGTAGTATATACATATATGACATTAATTTTGTTATTTCAATTTATAGTAATTATTCAAAAATTCTAATTATATATCAATTCTTATTTTAATGATTTAGTGCTCTTTTTGTATTGTCAATTCTTTATTTAATTATTTGTTATTATTTTAAGTGAGAAAATATGTTACACTAGATTTATGGTTATTGACCGAAATAAATGACTATTTAATTTAATTTAATTAAATAATCGTTTCTCTCATTATCTGTATAATTTGGACAAACAGGTGGTGTGCGTTGTACGACTGGGGAAATAAACTGAATTCTATAACCCTTTATCCACGATAGTATGGTACGGTCCTTTGTGAGTAGGGACCACTGGTAAAAGAATTGAGACAAACGGCCAGCGTACTTAACTGTATCTAACGGCGGCGCGAGTATGTCGTGTGACGAGCTTGCGATGATGTCTTCGACGAGTGAGCTTGCGGCGGCGGGTGAGACGGCGGCGGGAAGTGGTGATAGGGCGCGCGCGCTGCTGCAGGCTCGCGGCTCCTCGGCGGTGCCGCTGGATGTGGCGGCGCCGTCCCCGTGTATTGCTTGCGCACCTGCTGCGGGGGAGCCCTTCGGTTTAAAGGCCTCTGTGTGGCTTTAAACTTGGGATTCGCCTTGTTGACGACATCAGCTTTGAGTTCTGCTCCTGACTTGTTTACGGCTTTTGCCGACCGCAAGGTCTCAGGTAAGTCTTCGCCAAATAAGAAGGTATCTATCTTCGTTTGTCTTAGGTGATCCTTAAGGTCATTTTTAAGGGTAAATAATATAAAATTCCTTCTTGTCACTGAATCTGCGTGTTGAAGGTCACACAGAAGTCGAATAACGTCCATTAATTTTTGCAGGAATTCATTATCTCTCGTTTTGGAATTTAATTGGGTATTTATCAATTGGCATATACATGCTATGGCAGAAGTCAACTGCTTTTGCTTTGCCTCAATGCCCTTATCTCTTTTGACGGCGGGCTCGCCGCATGCCGCTTTAATTTCTGCGTTCATCTTGGGAGCATCTAACTCCTTACAATTTGTGGGTAGTAGATACTTATCTATGATTTCTTTACGTTTCTCCTTTGTAAGACCGTCTTTGGCCAAGTGTAATAGTCGGTTTGCCAGTTCATTTCGTATTTCCGGTCCATACTTGTCGTTAGAGGAGGGATCTTCGCCTAGTATTTCTAGGAGCTCTGCGTCTAGATTGGCATTGTCTGTACCTTCAGGGAAAATATCTTCCGATTCAGGTGACTCGTCCACCGTTTCAGGTGACTTGTCGGCCGATTCCGGTAGAATGGCGCTCGTATCTTCCGTGCCATTATCATCAGGCCATTCTAAGATGTAGTCGTCCGGTCGCAGGACAGGAGTGTCTGTAAGTTACCATAATAGATGTGACACCCTGAATATTTATAATTTAGTAGGTAGGTAAATTATACCGTTACAATTTGCATCGAATCAGCCCCAGCGGCTGTTCAGGTTGCAAAATGAATCATCGATTGCGTCGAATTAGCCCCAGCGGCTAATCCAGGTTGCAATATAACATCGGTTACGTAAATACGTATATTTGGAAAAAGTTAACACTTTTTGTAATTATCTATTATGTTCAGTGAAGAACCAAAAACAGTACGTACAGTAATAGTACGATAAATAATAACATACCTGCACTTACATCCAGTTCAATCTGGTCCGGCTCGTGATGAACTTCAGCCACAGTCACTGTATCACACTTTCGTAATCTCTTTTCCAACTTACGAATTTTATTTTTATAATACTCAATGTCGTGAGGTAACGAACGTTTAGACATGGTAACGAATTATATTCGAACGATTTACACTGAAGTTATAGACAAGTTGAGTGGTTGGTCGCTTGCATGCGAATGAGCAATGTAGGAACGGTAGATAAGAAGTTAACCAGACCTACCCACAAAAAAAAAAAAAAAAAAAAAAAAAATTGAATAGGGTTAGTTTAGAAAAATTAACAATCTCTTAACAATGCATGAGGAGTGGTGGCAAATATGCGATACTACATGTGTATAGAATAATAATATTAATCCTCAGGTACTAATCTCGAGGACTCGGAGCGAAGTATAATGTATCCCACTGCCCACTACTTTTCCTTAGGTGATACATAATAATAGCATTTAAAATGAATCGAATATAGTATAAGATTTGGTGGATTCTGAAAATGTCACGAAGTAAGGGTAAATAATTTTTGCATACTAAAAGTTCCTTCATTTTGTAAGACTAACATGGATGATGTATCCATGATGTATCCATCTTTGTAGTTGACTGTACAGTGTACCTACATAAAGTAGGTACTTAGTACAGTAGGTACTCAATAGATATACTATACCTACTTAGTTTTCTTGACGTGTGATTGAAGTTTCCGATTAAGCTGAAATTTTGCATGCATGTAGGTATAGATCGGATGACAATGCAATAAAAGCTTGTTTTTTAAAAGGTTTTTTTTTAAATTTCACTTGTTTACTTTCGCCTGCATGTTGTCTGTCTGTCTGTCTGTCTGTAATCAAATCTTGCAAGTTAAATTTGATCCACTTCTCGTTTTCCGATTGAGCTGTAATTTTGCATGCATGTATACCTACATTGGATGACAATGCAATATTTTTATGACATCAAGCTGATCTGATGATGGAGCAGAAAGGTGGCCATAGGAACTCCGTTATTAAACGCCGCAACCCCATCGAGTTTGGGCTCATTGATTCGTCTTCACGAGTATCTACTTTGGTGCTAGTTGGTAATTGGTAATAATAATAATATGTACCTAGCTTGTTTTTAAGTTTTTATTTATTTCACTTGTTACTGTTGGCTTATATGATTGCCACTAGTGTAAAAAGTGAAATTAAAAAAAACCTTCTTAAAAACAAGCTTTTATTATTATTACCATCTAGCACCATAAAGTACTCATCAAGACGAATAAAATGAGCTCAAACTCGATGGGGTTGCGTCATTTAATTACGGTGTTCCTATGGCCACCTTCCAGCTTCATCTTCAAATCAGCTCCATGTCATAATATAATAATATTGCATTGTCATCCGATTTATATACATATGCATGCAAAATTTCAGCTTAATCGGACACCGGGAAGTGGGTCGAATTTAACTTGCAAGATTTGATTACAGACAGACAGACAAGCAACAGACAGGTGAAAGTAAAAAAAAAAAGGTAGCACTCCGGGAGTGCCGGCAGAAGTGAAAACTTCAATATTAACGTTGTGTTTAATTATAAGTATAAAAATACTATCATTTATGAGGTAGAATACAATGTTTATTTATTGCGCTATCGTACACAAATATGACAATTTATATTTTGTTATTTATAATATTATATCGTTATTTATATATTACATTAAATTTTATCTCTCAGAAAAATCAACTTCCATCCATAATTTCGACGACTTTTACACCATCGTTATTATCAGAATCATCATCCCAAATTTTTACAACTGATACAATTGGTTTATGATAACTGAAGTAAGAAACAAACAGTTTTGATTCGAACCTATTTAAGTGTCTAATAAAGACCGCATCAATAGTAGTTTTGTATTTCGTTGTGCTAAAATTGCGATCATTTGACATAGTTAAACCAAATTCACAGAGCAGCACACTCAAGCACGGTAGAAAGAGTGGGAGATACTAGTTCCTCTCCCTTCCCCTCGATCTTACGCTTTTTCGATCAGCATCACGTGACCCTGACGCGAGTTTGAAAGTTTTTACCCATACAAAAAAGTGCTCAGCGCCGCTAAAGAAGTTTTCACTTCAAAAAAGATTGTAAAAATAGGGCACTTATAGCCTCAAATCAAACGAGCCAGACATCCAAATAATGAATGCACAACTAACCTTTGGATACAGAACTCTAAAAACTGTAGTATTGCATGAAAACTGTATAATGCAGTTAGGAATTAAATAATAACTTTGTGTAGAAACTCGACACGTGGGCCGGTTATCTGAGCGTAACCAATGTATTTTCTTTACGAAAGATGATAAGAAATGACGTGAACCAATCGTAGGAGTAATAAGTAGGTACCTAGTTTCACCTAACTTGTTAAATGTTACTTAATATTACGTCCGATCTGAATGACGGTCCGGCTTAGTCGTAGAATGTTTACGTAGTTACCGCTTCTACCTACATCACAATTCACAATTCACACTCATATTATGTATTATAAAGGCGAATATTTGTGAGTGTGTATGTTTGTTACTCTTTCACGCTTCAACGGGTGCACAGATTGAGCTGAAATTTAGTATAGAGATAGCTTAGACCCTGGAATAACACATAGGCTATAATAGAACAGCGGGTAAAACCGCTGGGGGCAGCTAGTATTACATAAGCTTGAATCTGTAACATTGCAGTTTACGCACTGTCCACTGTAATGGTCGTCTTTGTAACATTACAAAGTATAAACATTGTTACACTCAGTACTTTTCCCATGCTTATGTAATGCTTAAATCTGTAACATTGCAGTTTGCGACCTGTAATGCTCGGCTCTGTAACGTTACAATCGTTACAATACATATTAATACTCCAAGCTCCATGTATGGCTCAAAAATATCTTGAACTAACCTTTCCCTATATCGATCGTCAGTAGCGGCGCTAGGCGTCAGCGACGTCGGCGACCGCTGACGGCCTCGCGCTTGAGGGGGCCTCGCAAAATTATTAATTATTTAAAATTTATTTATTAATTTTTTTAAACATATGCGCGAGTTAAGTGATTGAGAAGTAGGTACCTACTTAAGGGCATTCATCAAAATACATCAAAAGAATACCTTTTCAAGTATAATAATGATTTAGGTAGGACTTATATATATTTTCAGGAAGGCGAAAACGGCGACATACATCCTTGCGAACTATATAAAGGTACTAACTCCATGTTAATATCAGGCGCTGATCCAGGGCTCCGCGGGCATGAGGGCCAACGAAATTAAGTAATTTAATGTGGCTTTATTTTTTTCTTGTCAAAATCAGCGGCTAGCAAACTCTTTTTAAAATATTCTCGGCGCTCGCAGCTAAGTGCTCGCTCTCTAATAAGCAAAATTATTGTAATCTCGTGACTCTTAGAACGAGCTAAACGTACATCTTTCGCATTCAAAAATACGAAATTTTCTCTGGGTGCGCTCTTACTACATAGAATATTTAATTTTAATTCAGTTTCCTTGCCACTCGAAGCAAGCTAAACGCACATTATTCGTGCTGAAAAATTCAAAATTTTCTCGGCGCTCGCAGTGAGTTGCTCGCGCTTTTATACATAAGAATATAATATTAAGATTCCTAGCCACTCGGAGCAAGGAAAGTGTACCTACATTATTCGTACTGAAAATTTTTAATTTTCCTCGGGGTTAGCAACTAGCTGCTCGCACTTTTATAGATAAGGATATTTAGTTTCATATCCACTCGGAGCAAGCTAAACGCGAGCTGCTCGCGCTCCTACAGATAAAAATGCTTTTATTACCACTCGGAGCGAAATAAACGCACACCTTTCATACTCACAGAATTTAAAAATATATCATCGCTCGGAGCGAGGCGTATCTAAGGCACGAAGATGAAGTAAATACAAGTGAGTTTATGCCGTTAATTTACAAAGATGAATTTAACGAGTCGTTTAGTGTAAAAAAGGTGTAAAGTATTCAAAATTGTAAGACTACGCTTAAATGTGTCCTCTCTTAGTTTGAAAAAAATTCTAGCTGAAAAAGGGGGGCCTCGCGAACCTAATTTCGCCGACGCCCATGCGTGGTATAGCGCCGCCACTGTCGATCGTATGGGTACGAGTATTTGTGAGGTTCGCTGTCCTTGACCTTTAAAGTGTTAGGTGTATTTAAAGCCTATCAATGAAAATTTATTTTAAAATAGAGCTTCGATACCGGGGTAAAATGAGGATAACTTTTTGTACACATAATGACATACTGAGGTTTTACATATTAATTTTGAAAGATCGCATGTAAGAGTAAGAGTAGGGAGCCTAAATAAGGGGTCCTCCTGTCAGTGAGGACCAAACGCCGTCGGGGCTGCGGATGACTGCTTCGGCGTACCCGCTGCCCCGGCATTATGGCGTCCCGCAGGAACACCCCCAGGTTTTTTAGTGGGTATCCCCGCCGCTCCCATCTTTGGCGGGGGAGTCCCACATACCGCCCCGCGCCCCACGGCGTGGGGTGAAGATGCGTAACGCATTTTTCCTGGGTGAAAAAAAAGGGAGCCTAAATAAAAATCAGTAGTAGGTACGCAAAATTCAAAACTAAGATATTATCATATAATGATACCTACATATACCTACTTATATAATAACGCGCAATATATTATGTTCAATCGAATAACAAGCGATATTATAACGCATTATATTAATGGCAGTCGATATATTTTCTATATAATACATTAATTCATGATTGTAGTCAAACATACTGTGCACTTGACCACACCTTGTTAACATAAGAATTAAGAATCTAATACGACTTTGTATTACAGGACTTAGAATTAAAACAAAATATAATGCAAAATACAAACCGTCGGAAAATCGCACTAATATTATAAAAACGAGTTTGTTAGCGTGTGACTGTGTGTGTATGTTTGTTATTTCTTCACGCCTGAACGGGTGGCCCGATTGAGCTGAAATTTGGTATAGAGATATAACTTAGACCCTGGAATCTAGAATAACACATAGGCTACTGCAAAGCGGGTAAAACCGCTGGGCGCAGTAAGTAAATTTATATCTGTAAAACACTATGAATAAATTTTGCACAGATGTTGGCTTTTGACAAAATAAGTTGTGGCCTTTGAAAACTAGAACCTCCACTTGATCCAGTCCAATCTCTACTTTTATTTCGGACACTATTAGCACGATCGCGACATCCTATGTTATTAATCAATGACTTTATATTTATGCCTAATATGACGTCACTATGTTGCGAACACCGAATTAGCATAATTAGTAACCTTTAAAATTCTTATTATTACATAAGTATAAAAAGCAGTTTTCCATTGGGCCTCCTCAAGGTGAAGGAAGCCCTAAGGTATCGATTAGCAACAGGTTGGTTACAGCTAAGACTGAAAGATAATGTAAGGTCCTTACATCATGCCGTCGGGGCCGCGGATGAATGCTTCGGCCTCAGATCAGAAGAATACTAGCTACGGCGTATCCGTTGCCCCGGCATTATGGCGTCCCGCAGGAACACCCCTAGGTTTTTAGTGGGTATCCCCGCCGCGCCCATCTTCAGAGGGGAAGTCCGTGATGATACGTAACGCATTTTTCCTGGGTCAAAAAAAAGGTCCTTACATCATCTTTCAGTCTTAGCTGCAACCAATTAAAAGGCAGAAGTTAGACCCGTTATGGCATGATTTTTCCTACAACAGTAAAATTCCTTATTGTGCCTTTTTAAGGACAGTGTTTAAATCAGCAAAATCGCTTCATAGGCTGCAAACTTATAAACCAATTTATGATTTCCTACGCCCTCTGGTCGGCGCTGCGGTCGGACTAAAATAAGGCAAGCACGAAGTAAAAATAAACTTTTTACCGTGGTGCAAGTTTCATCAAAATCGATTTTATATTAATTCGCCACGTCTCGAGTCTCGACAAACGTAGTGTAGGGCGTCCTTTGTTCGAGATGGGGCGATGATATTCGGAATCCGTAGGGTCGCTGGGAGCGGTTGGAGAAGAAAGACGCAGGACCAAGTTGAGTGGCGTGCCATGGGGGAGGGCTATGTTTAACAGTGGACGAACGTAGGCTGATGATGATGATGATATCTTCAAGATAATGAGGATCCTTACCTTAGTTATAAAAAGTTTGAGGTAGTTTTTTATTATTTTTTTTTAATTTCTACAAGTGGATTTTGATGTGAATCTGCTGTTATATTGATTACACATTTAGTTACCTACCCTACTCGTATATATTCATCAAAATTCAATTATTATGCTAAATCGATCGACGACTTTCATAACATCAAAATTCAGTTTGGCAACATGTATCTGGGACATTATATCGGCTATCTTAAGTGTTGTTGCTTTATTTACAACTAGTGCACCTGCGCGCACTTTGTAGTTATTAGTGTTTCTCTACAATATTATGCATATACTAGCAGCGCCCAGCGGTTTTACCCGCTGTACTATAGCCTATATGTTATTCCAGGGTCTATGCTATCTCTATACCACCCGTTTAGGCGTGAAAGAGTAACAAACATCCAGACATCCATTCTTACAAACTTTCACATTTATAATATTAGTAAGATTCTCTCTCAACTGTATTATACATATAAACCTTCATCTTGAACCAGTATATCTATTAATGAAAACCACATCTTAATCCGTTGCGTAGTTTTAAAGATACATACACACACAAGGGGGCCTAGACAAGCGCCGATCGTTTGTCGCTATCGCTAAAAAAATGTACTGAGATGACATTCGTTATCGAAAAACAAATGACAACGACTGTCATATTCGTCTGTATATTTGTATATTCTGTTAATTATTATAATAATTGTTAGTCATAGTTAGCGTTTTGGTGTTATAAACTGTAAGCTTTCTCCGATACTGAAATAAAGAAATTGAATTGAATTGAATCTCAGTACATTTTTTTATCGATAGCGACAAACGATTGGCGCTTGTCTAGGGCCCAAGGACAGACAGACGCGGAAAGCCACTTTATTTTATTATTCTACTAACTGCGCTCAGAGGTTTTACCCGTTGTACTGTAATAGCCTATATGTTATTCCAGGATCTAAGCTAAAACTAACTGAAATATTTTTTTGCACTAGGCACTAAGTTTCTTCTAACATGGCATATAAGCAGAAATTCTATAATTTGTAGAAATTTGCATTCAACGTTTAAACCTACCAGATGCCCGATTACCGATTATGTATGTGAGAATCACGAATGCCCATAATATCAGACCGCGCCACCCGGTGTGTTGCAATTTGCAATACAAATTTCAGTGCGGCACTGCACTGTATGTGTCACCCTGAGATATTAGCTTAAACCACAGATCAGAAGCGCGGTTTATACATTGAGTTGTTGCGAGCTCGTCATGCGACGTTCCCAGTTCGCTTGCATTGTAAACTGGGAAAAATATTCCGAACAGATACCGTTGGGCAAATGGAAATATATACAAGTACGCTTTCACATGCACGGCTACGGAACGTGGCGAAAAATTTCAGACAGATAAAAAAAATCTACCAAGAAGACTGTACTTATATTATGTATCAAGAAGGCTGTATAATATTGTAGTATCTGTACTACGCGTGTGTAGTTGTCGATAGCTACTCGATAAAACCCTTAATATTGTTATGAGAACGGCGATTCAATGTAACTCACTATACCGTCGCGTCGTCCGTTTCCCCGAAATCTACGGCTACTTAATACGAAATATACGTACTAACGTACTAACTAAGGGGGAAGAGGGAGGGGGAAGGGGAAGTGGGAGGGGGAAGAGGAAAGGGGAGTGGAAAGGGAGAGGGGAGGAGGAGGGGGAAGGGAGAGGGGGAATTGGAGGGTGAAGGGGAGGGGATGGGAGGAATGGGAGGGGAGAAGGGGGAGGGGAGGGTAAGGGGATGGGAAAGGGGAGGGGTGAGGGGAATGGGGAGGGGTGAGGGAAGGGGAGGGGGATGGGGATGAAGAGGGGAAAAGGAGGGATGAGGGCGGATGGGGGATGATGGGGGGGATGTGAGGGGGGAGGGGAATGAGGGATGGGGGAGGGGGATGGGGGGGGGCTTAACTAGTAGAATACAACGCACTATGATAAATTTAAGATGGCCGCCACCAAAAAACCGCTAATTACATATTTTGAAAGCGCTGCGTTGGGAGTTGTTTTTAAATTTTTAATTTAATTCACTTGTTGCTATAGTAAGCTAGCTGTGCGGCGTGCGCATGTTTCTCTGTCTCTCTCTCTCTTATAGAAAGCAAGCCAGATATTTTCATTTCTATTTCGCATTGAACAGTGTGGTGTCGCGACGATTATTTTGAGTGTATACAGGTTTTTTGTAAATAATAAATCGTGTAAATCGTGGGAACTTCGTTCCATCCGGGTGTCTCTTGACACCTCTCAAGTTTTTTATTATTATACTAGCTGCGACCCGCGCTGTTACCCGCGGCACAGTTATTGCCGATAAAACTTGATTATAATGATTTTGGCCAAGTGGGGTTACAGCGTAGATTTTGGCCAAGTGTGATAACGGCGAAGATTTTTGCCAAGTGGGGTCGATGGCGAAGATAAGTACATGATAAGTACGCTGTCATGGAAGAAATGAAAGATCTTGAGGAAATCTACTTCTAACTTCAGATGACAGCTGTCAAACTTGATATGTCAATATCTCAGAAAGACTCTTCCATGACAGCATACTTATCATGTACTTATCTTCACCATCGACCCCACTTGGCAAAAATCTTCGCCGTTATCACACTTGGCCAAAATCTACGCCGTAACCCCACTTGGCCAAAATTATTATAATCAAATTTTATCGGCAATAACTGTGCCGCGGGTAACAGTGCGGGTCGCAGCTAGTATAATAATAAATAGATCTCCATGTTCATGGTGTCCTGGTACTCGATGTACAAATACGAGTATTTATTTATCTTATACGTATTGTAGTAGATAGGAGAACACATTCATTTTTAAAAAAACTTGAGAGGTGTCAAGGGTCACCTGGATGGAACGAAGTTCCCACGATTTACACGATTTATTATTTACAAAAAACCTGTATACACTCAACAAAAATAATCGTCGCGACACCACACTGTTCAATGCGAAATAGAAATGAAAATATCTGGCTTGCTTTCTATAAGAGAGAGAGAGACAGACAGAGAAACATGCGCACGCCGCACAGCTAGCTTACTATAGCAACAAGTGTATTAAATTAAAAATTAAAAAAAAACCTCAACGCAGCGCTTTCAAAATATGTAACCCTCTCCCTTCTCCTCCTCCCCCCTCATCCCTCCCCCTGCCTTCTCCCCCTTCCCCCCCTTCTCCCCCTTCCACCTTCCCCCTCCCCTCCACTTCCCCCTCCCCTTCCCCCCCCTCCCTTCTCCCCCTCCCCTTCCCTCCTCCCCTTCCTCCTCCCTTCTCCCTTCCTCTACCCACCGTCCCTTCTCCCCCTCCCCCGACCCTTCTCCCCCGACCCTTCTCCCCCTCCCCCTCACCCCTCCCCCTCCCCTTCTACCTCCCCCTCCCCCCCTTCCCCCTCCCCTTCCCCCTTCCTTCTCCCCCACCCCTCCCTTCTCCCTCCCACCCCTTCCTTCTCCCCCACCCCTCCCTTCTCCCTCCCACCCCTCCCTTCTCCCCCTACCCCCTCCCCTTCACCCCTCCCCTTCCCTCTTCCCTTCTCCTCCTCCACCCACCCCTCCCTCTCCCTTCCCCCACCCCTTCCCCCTCCACTTCCCCCTTCGCCCCTCCCCTTCCCCCACCCCTTCCCCCTTCGCCCCTCCCCCTCCCCTTCCCTCCTTCCCTCTCCTTACCCCTTCCCCCTCCACTTTCCCCCTCCCCCTCCCTTCTCCCCCTCCCTTCTCCCCCTAACCTCCTTTCTCCCCCTTCCCCTCCCCTTCACCCTTCCCCTCCCCTTCACCCTTCCCCTTCCCCTCCCTTCTCCCCCTCATAACGCGCGATAAGGAACTTCGTTCCAAAAAGGGGGAACTACTGAGAAGTGATCATTCCCACTAGATCCCCTTTTCAAAAAAGGGGAACTACTGAGAAAAAAGTTCCTACTAGATCCACTAGGGAACTAAAAGGGGAACTAGTGGGAATGATCCAAACGACGGGGTGTTATAAGTTTTTAGCCCCCGACGCAAAAACGACGGGTGTTATAAGTGTTTAACCCCCGACGCAAAAACGACGGGGTGTTATAAGTGTTTAACCCCCGACGCAAAAACGACGTGGTGTTATAAGTGTTTAACCCCCGACGCAAAAACGACGGGGTGTTATAAGTTTGACGTGTCTGTCTGTCTGTCTCTGTGTCTAGGTTATTATATAGTATCAAAGTACTCGTCAATACGACTCAAATGAGCCCAAACTCGATGTAATTGCGTCGTTTAATTACGGAATTCCTATGTCCACCTTTCAGCTCCATCATCAGATCAGCTCCATATCATAATAATATTGCATTGTCATCCGATTCAAATATGAATGCAAAATTTCAGCTCAATCAGAATCCGGGAAGTGGATCAAATTGAACTTGCAAGATTTGATTATTGACAGACAGACAACAGACAGATGTAAGTAAAACAAGTGAAATTTTAAATAAAACTTTTTAAAAACTAGCTTTTATTATTATTACTCCCCAGCATCATAAAGTACTTGTCAAGGCGAATCGTTTGAGCCCAAACTCGATGGGGTTGCGTCATTAATTACGGAGATCCTATGGCCATCTTCCAGTTCCATCATCAGATCAGCTCCATGTCAAAATATTGCATTGTCATTCGATTTATACATGCATACAAAATTTCAGCTTAATCGGACACCGGGAAGTGGGTCAAATTAAAGTTGCAAAATTTGATTACAGACAGACAGACGGACAGACAGACAACAGACAGGTGAAAGTAAATAAAAGCTTGTAATAAAACGGACTTTAATATCAACAAACACTATAGTACTATAACATTATGTGACCAAAAAAAAATTCCGTTATTATTATATAGAGTATCAATTTTTGCGGTCCAACTATAATCGCACTATATGTGTGGGTTAGCGACGAGAATAATTTGGAGCGCGGAGCGACACGTCCACTCTCTGAGAGGCCTTTGGGCCGAGTGAACCGAGAACCGACGCGGGCCTCGTTTTATAGTGATTTTGAAAAATTCGGCAAAAATATAAATATTACATTTTAAGTAAATTTAAAAATACGATTGGATCAAAAAAATGTTATTATTTAATAGTAAGTAATTATTTTGAGTAAATATAAAAGAGTCATGTATAAAAAAAATGTTTTGTAAACAGTAATTTCGTGATAATTTCACATCTTTATGATTTTATTTTAATAAGAAATACCTATAATTCAAACTTTTCCTTAATAAATATACTAGTTTAGGATCTTTCCAGTAATAGTAATCCCACCAAAAACATTCTGTAAAAAACTAGCCAAGTCTCGATGGAGCTGCTTGTTTATCTCTAAAAAATAATGAAATCTAGACAAAGTCGTGCCAAGTCTAAGATTTCTTACTGCGATTTCTTTATTATTATAGTTAATGTTGTGTGACTTGGCCGTTGAAAGGTAGACAAGGGTATTGTACCAGGTGCTCCATGACACCATTGCACCAATCTGTCCGCTAACCATTCATGATAGAAAATTGCCACTTGGAAAACGTTGATTGAATAACCTGTCAATTGTAGGCTTGATAAAGCTGCGTATTTCAATAATACTTATGTTTAGGCGATCCAAGTGTCATGAAGCATCTGGTTTTGTACCCTTGTGTACCCTTCAACGGCCAAGTCACACAACATTAACTATAATAATAAAGAAATCGCAGTAAGAAATCTTAGACTTGGCACGACTTTGTCTAGATTTCATTATTTTTTAGAGATAAACAAGCAGCTCCATCGAGACTTGGCTAGTTTTTTACAGAATGTTTTTGGTGGGATTTCACTTCTTTTTGTAGAAACGCTATATTATAAGGTTACTATAAGGCCGACAGGCAGACAGGCGAAAGTAAATAAAAGCTTTATACAATTTTAACCATTGACTGCAAATGTAACTTTGTAATCCCATACATTTATATGAGATTACAAAGTTATTTATGCAGATGAATTATCTCGAAAACGAGACCGAAATTGCATGTTTTTTTAGTTTTCCTATGGCTTATACAATAAATTCTAAGTATATACCAAATTTCAGCTCTCTGAGTTTATGGGAAGTACTAGTTCTATTTTGATGATCATGAGTGAGTGAGTGAGTGAGTGTCGAAAATGCGAAACTTTGCTTTCGCTTAACTTCAGAACTTAATGACCTACAGACTTGAAATTTTGGATTTTAAGTATGTAGTTATAGCTTACTGGATGACGAAAATTTCTGTGTTCTGGTTTTATCCAGAGGTTCTCAAATAGGGGCCTGAAAATGCGGCGAAATGGTTCCTGTAAAGGATGGTACGGCAGTGCTTGCTTCGCGCTCGACTTGGCGGGGGCACTGCCGTGCCCCCAGATTTTTTAGATTCTAATAAAGACATGTATATTTGGATATACCCATGTCCAAACATTGCTTCAGAAGTAAATCTATAAAACCCTTATCCATTTACCTTGACGTAATTTAAAAACGGTCAAAACTAAAAAGGTTTTTCTGTAGAAATTGATTAGATTACAAGTTCTTTTAAAAGTTGTGAGTAAAAGTACCGTTCTAAAATAAATATTTTCAAAATAATCCATGTTTGAACATCACAGATTTGCGCTTGGGTCAACTAAACGCTCTTAATTAGAACGTTACTAAAGTTCCAATCTTAATGGAACTTTGCGATCAGGTAGTATAAGCTAAAAGAATTCTCATGTTCGTAAATGAGCCAAATCGATCCAAGGGTTGTAGAGTTATAAAGATGACTAAATTATAATGTTTTGCACAATTTGTTAGGTACATTAAGTTTGAGAAAGATCCTACAGGCAAGAAAGAGCAGGCAAGTAGATCAAGCTAAAGAATCAATAGCGATAAAGTCCAATAATTCGAGAATTTCAAGCAATTTATTTTATTTTCAATAACATTATTTTTTAGTACATTGCGTAATACCAATAATTGCGTCAATTATAGTGCGGCCGCCTAAAGTTTGCTATTGAGATAGGTGTCACATACATGTAGGTAAGTACACGTTTTGTGCTGTTTTTTTAATCTTTTTATAAACCTCATTTCGCTCGATCGATAAAATATAATGTTATTTAATTTAAGTAAAATAAAAATAAAGTAAAATAGTTATTTAAAATAAAAACCTTATTAATAGCGTTATTTTATGCCCATCGCTAATGGCAAGCAACCAAAGTTGGATTTAGAAGTATAGGCATAATTATAATATAATATTATTATGACGACATAACTACGTCACATTGCCTAAAATTTTGTATAAATTATCCCGAACACAATGTACCGGACTATAACTCGCTGTCAAGTAAAATAATATTTTACAGTGGCCGTAGCATGCCAAACGAGATCCCGCTGAAATGTCAAGCGTAGAACTGTCATGCCAAACATTGTAGTTTTGTGAATGTATGGGATGATAGTTCTACTCTTGAAGTTTGGTCGGGATTCTGTGTGGCATGCTACGGCCACTGGCAAAACACGAAAGTGGAGACCATAAACAATAATAAGGAGGTAACAATGTCTGTGGAAGTGGTGATAGAATAAAAAAACTCGCTGAATCGTTTTGTTATAAAATATAATTAAAATACATAATTTATATGAATACATACAAACATATATCAACGACCGAGCAAAGCGAACTCTTAGAGTTAAGGCGAGGCTTTACGAGCAGATTAGGTATTTAGTGCGGGCAAAAGTTGCTCAGAACGCCCGTTGGAAACGTGTGGCGTACGCTTATCGTAAAACGTGCGCGGTCATTAACCCTTGGTGATTCTTTGCATGTAGTTAGCACACACACATTCACAAACACGTCAAACTTATAAAACCCCGTCGATTTTGCGTCGGGGGTTACAATGTGCTAAAATTTTTGGACAAGATCGAAAAAATGAGACACGAGATAAATATTATAGATACACGTATTTTTTGTTGAAAAAAAAAACAAAATTAGATTACATTTAATTGATTAGATTAGATTAATTAAATTGGACCAATTAATTAAATTAAATTAAAACAATAATTCAGATAAATTCAGAAAAGATCTGATAAATTCAAATAAATTCAGATAAATTGAGAAAAATCTGATAAATTCAAATAAATTCTAAAAAAAGTCTGATAAATTCTGAAAAAATCTGGTAAATTCAGATAAATTAAAAAAAATCAGATAAATTCGAAAAAAAAAACAGATAAATTTTGAAAAAATCTGGTTAATTCTGATAAATTCAGATAAAATCAGATAAATTCGAAAAAAAATTAGAAAAATTCTGATAAATTCAGATAAATTCGAAAAAAATCTGATTAATTCTGAAAAAATCTGGTAAATTCAGATAAATTAAAAAAAATCAGATAAATTCGAAAAAAAATCAGATAAATTCGAAAATAAATCAAATAAATTCTGAAAAAATCTGGTTAATTCTGATAAATTCAGATAAAATCAGATAAATTCAGATAAAATTAGATAAATTCTGAAAAATTCAGATAAAGTCAGATAAATTCAGATAAAATCAGATAAATTAAAAAAATCAGATAAATTCGAAAAAAATCAGATAAATTCGAAAATAAATCAAATAAATTCTGAAAAAATCTGGTTAATTCTGATAAATTCAGATAAAATCAGATAAATTCTGAAAAATTCAGATAAAATCTGATAAAATCAGATAAATTCGAAAAAATCAGATAAATTCGAAAATAAATCAGATAAATTCGAAAAAAATTCAGATAAATTGAGATAAATTAAAAAAATCAGATAAATTCGAAAAAAAACAGATAAATTCGAAAATAAATGAAATAAATTCTGAAAAAATCTGGTTAATTCTGATAAATTCAGATAAAATGAGAATTAATCAGATTTTTTCAGAATTAATCAGATTTTTTTCGAATTGATCTGATTTTTTCAAATTTATCTGAATTTTTCTAATTTTTTTTCGAATTTATCTGATTTTATCTGAATTTATCAGAATTAACCAGATTTTTTCAGAATTTATCTGATTTATTTTCGAATTTATCTGATTTTTTCGAATTTATCTGATTTTATCAGAATTTTTCAGAATTTATCTGATTTTTTTTCGAATTTATTTGATATTTTCGAATTTATCTGATTTTATCTGAATTTATCAGAATTTTTCAGAATTTATCTGATTTATTTTCGAATTTATCTGTTTTTTTCGAAATTATCTGAATTTATCAAAATTTTTCAGAATTTATCTGATTTTTTTTTCGTATTTATCTGATGTTTTCGAATTTATTTGATTTTATCTGAATTTCAGTTTAGTTCAGTTTAGTTTAATCTAATTTATTCAAATTTAATCTAATTTATTCTAATTTTATCCAATTAAATCTTATTTAATTTAATTTATTCTAATTTAATCCAATTAAATTTAATCTTATTTAATAATTAATATATAATTTAAATTCATGTAATTTAATCTAATTTAATAATAAATTTTTTATTTAAATTAATTTAATTTAATCTAATTTTAGATTTATATTATTATTTAATTTAAATTAATTTAATCATATTTATTTTATATAGTACGAGTGTGTTATATTTTTTTAATAATCGACTAGAAGGACAAAATAAAGATTATAATATTTATTATTTAATTACAAATAAATTAAACCCCCTACACGCTTCTGAGATTTGGAAATTCACAATATAAGTACTCCTAAATAATTCAAACGCGCGCGCGCTGTAATCGTAGTGGAGGTGAGATCGAAGTGCACAGGTCCGACGCTGACAGTGGTCACTTCGCTACTGAGCGGGTGCGGTAATGCTCCGTGGGAATTAAAATTCAATTAAAAATCATTAAATAAACTTATCGATAAAATACCCGGCATAGCTATCCGTTTGAACGTTATGTATCAAATAAAGTACTCTAAATGTTTATTTTCGTCCTAGTTTTACAAATATTTAAATGGAAGGAAGAAAATTAGGCATATTTAAAAAAAAAAAACTATCGAGAAAAAAAACAATTATCATGTTTCTGTTAATCAAGATCTCTTGTTCAAAGATTGAAGTTACACATACTAAAATATAAAGTAGTAGATCTTCTTAAAAGTTTGCTATATTAGGCTTTGAAAAACATACATTTCACTTACCATAGCGCCTTAAGAGCCTCTGCTTTTTCGCTGGCAGTAAGGTTATTTGAGTAGTCTGTCTGCATAACTTTTTAAAACTTAAGAGTAATTGTTTGTGCCGGCATATTCAACAATAAAGGTGCACGAGCACACCATAATGCATCGCGGGCCGCTGCGCTGGTGGCTCTCTCCAAAAAAGTCAGCAAAATGTTGAGATCACTACGTACGCGCCCATCCAAATACGTACGCACATAATATTACTTAACTTCGATGTTTACGTACTTTAAATAGAGGCATTTTTAAATTAATTAATTCAAATGTATGCTTTCAGAAGTTTTCCCGAATTTAAAATATATTTATTTATTTTATTTTATTCGGAAAACATTACAGTGTAAGTATCTTAGTGGGTAAAATATGTAAATTTCTAGTCACCATTTACAAGTTTCGCATATTGATATGTACTTATAGTCTGCCAAATTTCATAAATATATGGTAACGGCAAGTTCCCTATGAATGTTGATTTATTCAGAGGGTCAAAAAAATGTAGAGGTACGTTTTTGAAGGATAAACAGGTGTATTTTTTTCTACGTTAACTTAGAAGTTTAATTTTACGGGCACCAAGCGGCCATAGACCTGTGTATTATGGTAAAAATATACAATTCTACGGGATGTAGAGTATAAATGGGTCTTGACAGACATACGGATGACCAAATGATCCTATTAGGGTTTCGTTTTTTCCTCCCGAGGAACGAAACTCTAAAAAGGATTATATTCTAAAAATCTCGGTACGTAGGTTTATTGAGTTTTAATTTCTCTGAATTTTTGTATTTTGAGTTTTTATATTAATGTTAAAGTTCTTGTATTAGGATATATTTAGTCGAGGCCTAAAGTCTAAGGTTTACCACCGAAATTAGGCTGCGAGGTCCCAGTTCGAGGCGAACTACTAGTAATAATTGGAGTTTGAACTCCAACAAAACAGCTTTCCGTGCTTACACCATCAGAATCAAATCACAATCAATAGGTTGTGTTTAAAATACCTATATGTTGCAGTAGATTGATTTGCTGTGCTTTGAGCGTCGTACGTGTGAATATGGCCTGAATTCGCGTTAGTAGCAAAAACAAATGCAATGAGGTTCCATATCATTGGCAATTATGCGAATATTGAGCAGGGTTCGTGGTCGTGGAGCTGCATTCTCAAAATCAAACTCAAAATTCATATATTCATTTAGGCTACAATGGAGCACTTTTGCATTCGAGAACAGAAGTGCACTTGGAAACAAAGATTTTATATGCTCATGGACGTGTTATGTAAGAGTGTTGTTAGGCGATTTCCAGACAAGGCAAGGAGGAACTATTGTAGCCACTGGGACTGGGAACTTTTTAGCATCAACCTTTTTATAAATATATGGCCGCTGCCGTTAATTGGTCCAGAGCTGTCCGATATAGAGTGCTTTTCACGAAAGAAGTCCGGTGGAATTAAGCGGAACTAAATTTAATTTAATCGGTGATTATACTGTACTTCATGTCCTAAATTATATTTATTTGTTAGATATTGCGAATACCTATTTAATTAAAGAAATTAAATATGGAAAATTATGAGGATTTAAAATTCTATAGATATTATAATTTAAAACGCGCGATTGTGGTGCCCCTTCTAGGGGACTTCTTTCGTAAAAAACAGTCTATTAGGATGTTGCCAGCAAGTTGACAGCAGCTTGAACTGAAATTTGGTTAATAAGAGATGCATTGTTTAGATTTTAGACTATGACTCTAGTCTAGAAACTTTTCACCAAATGGTAACGAATTGATTCTACCTCTGTGTCAAGGGTGAATCCCATATAATTTCCCAAGGCGCGGCCGGGGAAAAATTATAATCAACAACAATTAATTAATGTCGACCTCTGTGGCGCGGTGGGCTAATACCCGCCTGCAACGCAGAAGGTTGCGGGTTCGATTCCCGCATGGGACAAATGTTTGTGTGATCCACAGGTATTTGTTTCTGGTCTGGGTGGTTTTCAATATCTATTATAAGTATGTATTTACAAAAGAAAAGTATACAAGTATTATATCCGATATCATATTTATTTTATTTAATGTTGTTTCATAAATAAAATTGGTTTATTAAAGTTATCTCGCTTGATGTTCTGTAAGTACAATACAAAAATTACATTATTTTATAGAGTAATTTTCCTTATCTCAGTGATAGGAACTTCACAAGCTGCCCTTCGGTGAGCTTTAAGAAAAATCCCAAGAGCGTACATCACAGCGTGTACAACTGAACTTAGCGATTTCACAATAATTTCAAGGACCCTCGTAATGAAAGCAAGGTCGCGTTTCCAGGACAACCAGCCCGCTCCAGGGTCTCCAAGGCCGGGTTGTCTGAAAATATTCTCGCCTTGAGACGTCTTTCAGCTAGGTCACTTTAATTGTGTAACTCTTCGTCTATATTCGAGGTCTGGACTAAGACAACGCTAGAGCGTGGTGAAACGACAGCGATTAAATATACAAAACAAAATTAATATGCTAATAAAACATATTAAAAAATATTCGAAATGTCAAAAAATTTAAGTAATTCAATGTTTTTTTTCAAATTGTTAAAATTTGACAGAGAGCGATTCGTAGGCGATGCGTCTAGTTGCCTTACATCAACTTACATGAATTTCATCGTGAATCCGTGAATCATTCGCCTCATTATTTTGTGATCGAGGACACGTGTAGAAAATCTTACTAATATGTATTATTATAAACATGAAAGTTTGTAAAAATGTATGGATGTCTGGATGTTTGTTTGTTACTCTTTCACGGCTAATCGGGTGGACCTATTGAGCTGGAATTTGGTACAGAAATAGCTAAGACCCTGGACTTAGTTAGGCTACAGTAGGTAAGGCCGAAGGCCGCGAATGAGTGCGTCGGCTTACCCGCTGCCCCGGCATTTTGGCGTCCCGCAGGAACACCTCCAGGTTTTTTAGAAGGTATCCCTGCCGCGCGCCACTCTTACCGCATTTTTCCTGGGTCAAAAAAAAGGTACAGCGGGTAGAACGAAGCGGATTGGGCTAGTGTGCTATACAATATTTTGAGTTTATATGCGACTGTGTGACCAAAGAAACCATAGCGTTTGTGCAGAGTTTTAATAAATGATTTACACTGATTTTAAGTAGGTGTACCTACCTACTCGAATATACTGGACACTTTTAAAATATCTTTTCTTTTTGCATCTAAAGGGTAAGCCTACTTCTCTATTTATTATTTTCTTCCCCTTATAAAAGCGTTATTTAGCATTAACTGCATTCGACGGAGATCAGTCAGACAGAATCTGTGTTTAAAATATTCCATTTCCGCACTGCCATGAGAAAATCAATTCTATGTTATATTCCATAAGTGTGAAAATTGCATCTGTGCTTAGCGTACCTAAACAATGTCTGGATCCAGGTTATTATATGCACTTTATTGATTTTTTCAAAGGGTGTGCATTGGGAAGGGGGATTTTGTGAGCCTTGCGCAGTGTACTCTTTCTTTTTATTTTAGTTGCGCTCAAAATGTACTCGGCTGAACCTTGGTCTGTCGCATTCAAAGGACTTGCTTTTAATACGACAGGTTGTTAAACGTCAGGTTCAATCAACCATCGGCCTAGGCAATTGATTGAATGCCGAAACTTATCAACTGCCTAGGCGTCTAATAACTGGCTATTTTAACCAGATGGCTGCGACAATATGCATATAAAATTAAATATTTCTTTTTTTTTTTTTAATTTATTTAGGTAAACCAACCAAATTTCGGAGGTTAAACTCAAACTGCTTGAAACTATTTGACAATAATACCTAATGAGCAATTTACTTGTTAGGCGATAGGTCATGAACATAATATTATGTTATATTTATTTTTCGTGTGCATTATACAGCCTTTTTTGTTTTTGGTAATGTGTTGAGACGTGACTCATCTGAAACATTGTAAACTATGGTGTAATATAACCCCTGGCATTTTAGTAGTTTAAGTATAACTAGCTGCACCCAGCGGTTTTACCCTCTGTACAGTAAGCCTATATGTTATTCCAGAGTCTAAGCTATCTCTATACCAAATTTCAGCTCATTCGGTCTACCCTTTTAGGCGTGAAAGAGTACCTACCTAACGAACATACATCAAGACATCCATACATCCAGACATCCTTGCATCCAGACATTCTTACAAACTTTCGCGTTTATAATATAACTAGCTTATGCTCGCGGCTTTGCCCGCATTGCATAATCCTTTCTTAGAGGAGGTCTACGTCATAAAACGTATCAATGTTCCAAATTCCAATCCAATCCGTTCAGCGGTTTAGGCTGTGCGTTGATAGAATATCAGTCAATCAGTCACTCTTTCCATAAATATATTTAGAGTAGGTACTAGGATAGGATAAACGCTGAAAGCATACTCATAGTATGTATAACCACTTGCATTAGTAGACGAGTTATAATTAGTTATACCGTCAGCCGTCATCATCATGCAGAGGCCACGATCTTCGAATACAATGTTGCAAGTTGCCAAGTGCAGTCATGAGTACGAAGTCCAGCAAACAATATTACACTAATAATATTATAAATTGCGAATGTTTGTGTGTATGTGTGTTACTTCTTCACGCCTGAACAGGTGGGGTTTCTCTGCAAACGATAAGTGCGACTGTGGAGCTATCCAATCGATGGACCACCTTCTCCAATGTCCCAGCTGCCCTGTCATATGGACGAAGCAGGATCTCGTCGAGGCCAATGACAGAGCTATAGCTCTGTACACCTACTGGTCCAAGCAGCTATAGAAAAAAAATAAAGCCATTTCGACTCGAAAAGAAGAAGAAGGTGGATCGGGACCGGGTGGAACAGGTGGTGGTGGTGAGCTAAAATTTGGTATTAGAGAGATAGCTTAGACCCTTTTTGACCCAGGAAAAATGCGTTACGCTTCATCATCCCACGCCGGGGGGCGCTGGGCGGTATGTTGGGACTCCCCCGCCGAAGATGGGCGCGGCGAGGATACCCACTAAAAACTTGCGGGTGTTCCTGCGGGACACCATAATGCCGGGGCATCGGGTACGCCGAAGCACTCATCCGCGGCTGATAGCTTAGAACCTGGAATAACACATTAGGCTACAGTACAGCGGGTAAAACCGCTGCGGGTACAGCTAGTCTAATAGGTATATTTATTATGCATTCTACGTAAGTAAATACCGTAGTAGGTAACGTCTAATGGAAACAGTAAATAAGACAGTTTCCAAGGCATATCTTTAGTTTGTCCGTTTAGGCATAAAGAAATAACAAACACACACAATTCTACATTATACATTCACATTTATAATGAAAGAATCACACATACATACCAACAGGATCTTGAATGAAAGTACATATTTACTTGTTGAACTGTATTATATTTTCGGCAATTACATAGTTTACTATTTTTCTGTTGCTATTTTATCACTTCCACTTCATTTTTTTGTTTTTGGGCTATTTTATCACACGCTTGCATCTCGCCGCCTTGTCATCATGACTTATGACAGACCATAGTGCCATAGACTATGTCATTCTCTATATTATTTATTTTTAATTTGGTTGATTTGCTTTTTCGCATCGTTTATTAAGCATTTAAATCGTTATGTATCACAATTTCTAACAATCGGCCGTTCTGCCATGGGGATGTCCCTATCCCCAAACACATCTCGGCCATTCTTTGTTGGTGTATGTCCCCATACTACCGACAGTACATCGTATTCGGGATAGTAAATACATTTGAGCAAGTACATTTTTTTTTTAAATATCGACAACTAATGGTACAGAGCAATAATTTGATTTAGATTAAATAAAAACTTTTTAGTTAAGCTTCATATTCGCGTTGTGTTGTTGTAAATCATTTTAATAAAAGAAAAACTCAAGTTAATTAATTTTAAATTTAACACGTTTTTTTTTTGAGAATTATGTTAGTAAATGACTATCGCTCGTTCGCAAAGCACCTCCATGAGAAGAACGAGCAAGAAACTCATGGATATTGCTGTTTGTTTTATTAAGTTTAAAATGTTTACATCTTATTGTCATAATTAATTTTTCGTTTGAATGGCACTACGTCGTTTATCATACGAAATTACTTTCTTAGTGAAATTGGCATTTTATTAAAGAGATATTATAATTTGATTACTTTTATCATGATTATTTATTTAAAGACAGTCATCTGCTGATATGCCGACGAAGGAGCTTCCAGTCATCTCCATCTATATTATCACATTGACTTATCAAATGGCATAACTTTTTCCATAATATGCTTCACTTTAGATAAGGCTATGTTTTGTTTTCCATAATTCTAGCTTATGGCATAATGGGAGTGAAAATATGTATCTTCTATCTTCAGTATCATTTGCTTAGTCTGCATCACAACAACTGGTAACATTTCCATTATCATTAGGTACATTATAGACGAGTTTCATAAGCATTGTTGCCTTCTGATACCTCATGCCACCCAATGTTCATTAGTGGGCTGACTGTTGTAATATCTTTGTATATATTGCTTATTCAATTGAAATTAAATTTTGTATTCTTGTGATATTCTGGAACCAATGTAATGTTTGGTTGTTCCTAAATCCTTCAGGCACCTTTCCTTTTTTATTTTTGTATCTCTTTTTATAATTTATGACATTTCCTTAATGTTATAAAGATCTATATCATCGATATATTATACTGCTATAACAATCACATCTTTTCCATTTACAATATAAACATATGGATTTATTCTTGAGCAAGGCATCCCAAATTCTAAAGCAATATTTAATTGTCTGTGCCAATAGTTTGTTCGCTGGCTCGTGTCTATTATACATTGACATATTTAGTTTACAATCATAATGTTCATCCTCATAACCAGGTTATAAATGTAAGTTTCTTCAGTAACTTTGCTGAGTAAGAATGCTGTGACTCCATCCATTTGGTGTATCTGTTTCTAGTTCCTTCTTGGCATCCAATCAGGTATCTTATAGGCGAGTGGTAGACCACTGGAACATAGACCTCAATGTAATCAATGTCCTTGTCTTGTTTATAAATATCCTTTATCATCGGTCTATGATATAATGTGTACAATACCCATTGGCATTCATCTTGGTTTTATTGATCTATTTGCTGGGTATAGCAGATTTTCCTTCTGGTCAACGTTTTTGATCTATAAAGGATATTCTTTATTCCTAGTATAGTACATCTGAAAGCTTGTTTGATATCTTCAGAATTCTTTGTATATCTTCATTTTATACATTTTCTTGCATTTACATAATATTTCAATAATTAAAACATAGATGACATTATGAGCAACAGTATCCATGGCAACCATTATTCTTCATAAAGGCCATAGATATTCTATTACATTCAAGTAGATATTATATGGTCATATAAATTAAGCTAACAATACCTCATTCATCTGCGTTTCCAGTATTTAGAACTTCTTGAAGACTGAATCATTTTCCGGAAAACTCGATAGGTCATTGCTTAGCACTAAGATTTGTCTCTCTTAAATAACGATTCTCATGCTTTGCTGTTGCATTCTTGATATCATAGTACGATTAGTGAAGTCAAATGTCTGTTACGGTGTGTCGGTGTCTCATCAACAAAATCTTCATATTGATCTGAACCATATGATATCATCATCGCATATTACCAGCTCTGGCCACTGATTACTTTGCTAGCTCTATCCAACAATCTTCGCCAACTTTGGCCAACCAGGACTTTGGCAGCTCTAGCCATCAATCTTCGCCAACTCTGGCCAACCGGAACTTTGGCAGCTCTAGCCATCAATCTTCGCCAACTCTGGCCAAAAACATATATTTCCCTCACCAGGGTCTCATTTACAAAACATTGCCAGCTCTGGCCAATTTAAAACAGATATTTCCCTCACCAGGGTCTCATTTACAAAACATTGCCAGCTCTGGCCAATTTACAACAGATATTTCCCTCACCAGGGTCTCATTTACAAAACATTGCCAGCTCTGGCCAATTTACAACAGATATTTTCCTCACCAGGGTCTCATTTACAAAACATTGCCAGCTCTGGCCAATTTACAACAGATATTTCCCTCACCAGGGTCTCATTTACAAAACATTGCCAGCTCTGGCCAATTTACAACAGATATTTCCCTCACCAGGGTCTCATTTACAAAACATTGCCAGCTCTGGCCAATTTACAACAGATATTTCCCTCACCAGGGTCACATTTACATAACTTTGCCAGATAAAATCTGGCCAACTTAGAACATATTACTCCCTCACCAGGGTCACATATATATTTTATAGTAGATATGAGTTCAACATATTACTCCCTCACCAGGGTCACATATATATTTTATTGTAGGTATGAGTTCTAACTCGTAACAGTCACCAAGTCTTAATGTAATTGACATAAAAACACAAGGGACTCCCATAACCCATACATAATACACAAGTCGCCATTTTTTTTTTAATATATATGTCAATAACTGTTAATTATCATAACAACTCAAACTCTTTACTAACACTTGCTAATATTAATATTATAGACATTGTACAATTGTACAGTCACACAAATGCTTCATAGTAATTCCACAAAAATTGAGTTTCCATACCGGTTACAACAGTATTTTCTATCATGACGCTGTCCAAAACATAAAGTAAGTCCCTTCAGAAAGTTACTGATATGTTATTATATGATAGTGACAATTTGTGAACAATGACTCCCTTTGAGAGCACCATCTTATTAGCATGAGGAAATGTACCATCATTTAGGTCTGAACAATATCAACATACCCAATTCATCAAATCTTAAAAACAACATTCTATTCTAAATGACAATACCAAAATTTGCCATCACTTGTCATGCATTGTGGTGTTTACATTGGTTATGTCTGTCGCGGCCAAAGGACCTCGAATCTGTGGGAATTTCTTCATCCAAGCTCATACAATTATTAGTTAACTTTTAAGTTTGTGAAATGAAACTTAATACCATATTATATTATAAAATGCAATATCATCAATATTTAATTATGGTCCTCCAAATATAAACTGTCAGTTAGTCTTTATATTTGATATGCCTTCTACTATATCACCTAGTTTTCAAATGGATCTAAACGAGAACATTCTGTGCATGTGTACCAATGTGTATATATGTAACCTATATTTACATATATAGTAAAAGACAGTTTCAGTTCATCATTTGTTTGTTGGTCTCTTACCATCCATTCAAAATAGTATTATTAACAGTGTGGAAGACTAATTATATCTTCATCTAAAACAATTCTTATTCACCTATGAATAAATATTAAGTAAATTCTCATTTACATAATACTTCCCACAAAACTCTTCATGCTTTAATGTTATATAATTTAAGTGACTTCATATACACATCCTAGATATACACACCATAGATGGACCATTGATATTCATTGATCACTAAATCCATAGATGGGCCATTGATATTCATTGATCACTACATTCATAGATGGACCATTGATATTTACTGATCATGTAATTTCACACTTACTTTTGAAGTGTTTCTATGAACAAACAATGTGTAAATATGGTAGCCTGAACATACTTTTAAACTAGTACTACTAGCAATCTTAACTTAATGACTGGATACTACTATCCTATAAAGATGGTACTAGATAGTCCAAACGACAGGTAACCATTGCATACCGTTACTTTTAAATGTAATCATATCTAAATAATTTACCTAATTAAATTTCAAATCTGCCTTACATAGAAAGTAGGTAGTAACAATTGCAATAATTAAAAAAATGTCTTCTTTACAAAAGGTTACATGCTTACGTTTATAAATCATGTAGTGTCATAACAATAATTCTACTTTATGACATCTGGGGCAAATCCAGAATTCCAACTATGAATACAAATTATCACAAAATTATTTTATTATTTGTTCTTCTGTACCATTCAATAATATGAAATCTGAGCTATGTAGTGAGCAGTATAAATCCCCCCCATTAGTAGTTTGGTGGTAACCCGTAAATCATTCTGTAATAGACAAACTGCCCTAAGAGCATTCAAATGATTGTACACATACATTTCATTTACTCAAGTCTATGATAACAATTATGTAAACCCTTCCAAAAAGATAATATGTCATCTGTTATAATATTGTATCCTTATTCCTTTTGCATATAATGGTGTTATCACTTTATATGTGGAAGCTATTTATTGGCTCTTCACTACTTTATTTATGCACCATAGCTGTAGGCCTCCCAAATAATATGTGAGAATATATATCCATAAAATATCAGTTTGATGAGTCAACATCATTCATTGTGGAATACACTACATTTATTAATAAGTCTACATTATATACTCAAAGTTCAAATTTCAAAGTTATTCATTGCGAGAGTATGTATACAAAAGATAACAAGTTATTATAATATGGTTGTCTGGAAGAGATCGCCATCAGTGATAAGACTGCCAATCGTAACACTTCCTTCTGTGCAACCTTAGTTCCAAGTTTATATTGCTGTATTTGTGTGAACAATAAGGAGTTTTCTATTCTATAATATAATAGTCTGCTACAGTCCGCTTTTCAGCATGCAAATTGTAATAATAATAAAAGACACATTTCAAGGTACAATGTTATGTTTAGACGGACCTAAGACTGACAGAACAATATTATAATATCACAGTCACTTCGACCTCAGTGGGAACATTTAGTATAAGCCGTGCTTTTACTGTCATTTTACTTCACTAAACACTTTTTTTTTTCTTTTACTTTCCGAACCAAAATATTGTTCTGGTTCACTGATATTAAAATTCAATTTGATTCTAGAAAACTCTGTATCCAATATTATAGCTATAGTAATTCAAATGTAAAAATACTTTGTGTCAATACCTACCGGGTATAGGTACATCATCTCTACATGTATACAGATATACATAATTAATGCAGATATAATTTACTTAAAACATATTCAATGTTCCAGTTTTAAAAATGGTTCTCTAATATCATATTTCCTTGCTTCAGGGGCTAAGCTTCAAGATTTATTATTAATTGCCAATGGGAATATGACTGATTAATAACTACAGTAATAGACTTTACGGTACACTATACATTCCGTCTCAGTATTAAGCATAGAAGATTAATAAAATAATCTTTACGAACCGAATTGTTACAAAGTCCAAAGTGAACTTAATGTGAACCGATGCCATATTTTGTAGGTAACATTGACAAACAGTTTCATAATACCTTAGGTACTCAAAAGCCACACGTTGAACATTCCTCTCTTCAGCTTGTAGCTCCAACGTGCGGCTGGGTGCCGCAGCTCTGCTAATGTCCACCTTCTCAAGGTATCACAAACACTGTGCTAGGAAAGTCTGCGATAAGGATATGGTCAGTAATAATTTCATCATAAATGCTAGAGTAAGATTCTCTTACTTCCATTGGAAAACATATTGTACAATTTAGCAAAATTCAAAATACATTATACTATCAGCTATTCTTGACAAAGAAGCAAAACTTGACAGATCAGTGCGGCCAGCGCCTTATCTTCAAAACTGACCTCCTCAAGCATGACAAGAAATGCCTTAATATGAACAGTAATTCATTTTATTTATTCCTTCATCCTCTCACCAAATCAAATAAGGTTATGCAAAATTTGCTTATTCTAGCAACTTCGCTATAGCAAAATAACTATTATTTACCATTGATTACAGTAAAGGTTTGTTAAAATTTAGTTTAATTTAACATAAAGGTCCTTGCTCCGAAGAGCAATATCACATAAAATATCAGCAAGATTTCTGTTTAGATTGTGCAACAATATTATGTAGGTAACAAAACATTGTACACGAACCCACCATAATATAGAGGTAGAACTGTCCGTTTTATCCATTTTAATAATTAATTATTATTAAGTATACTGTAATGTGTGTGTGCAATCATTATTACACTACAGAAAATCAAACCAATAAAATTTGTAAGACTTCTGAACTCCGAACTACACAGACCAGCAAAGCTATCGTTTGATACAAAATATTAAACACAATAATAAGTGAGCAAAATAAATACCTGGGCACAACCAGTTGCTGCCAACTTACCATAGCGTTGCGTCGAAAACGTAAAGCAGTGCACATCGCTGACGCGCATTTCACCGCTCAGCCAAATTTCAAGATCGATCTACAATTACCTAGTAACTCACTAGAACTATTAATGAAAAAGTATAATGATGGTGACATACCCAATCTCTTTCAGTATCCATTCCGTCACGAACAGCTCTTACTAACAGCATTTGGACATGTTAGCGTTCGTCAGGTTCGTTTCACTTCTGATATGAAAGAATCACACATACATACCAACAGGATCTTGAATGAAAGTACATATTTACTTGTTGAACTGTATTATATTTTCGGCAATTACATAGTTTACTATTTTTCTGTTGCTATTTTATCACTTCCACTTCATTTTTTTGTTTTTGGGCTATTTTATCACACGCTTGCATCTCGCCGCCTTGTCATCATGACTTATGACAGACCATAGTGCCATAGACTATGTCATTCTCTATATTATTTATTTTTAATTTGGTTGATTTGCTTTTTCGCATCGTTTATTAAGCATTTAAATCGTTATGTATCACAATTTCTAACAATAATATTGGTAGGAAGTAGGATCATTCAATTACCACTGCCTAAATTCTATAAGAAATTACTTTATGGGATAAGACCGGCGATTGTTATAACCTACGTCTAGTTATGTTTGTTTTGTATTTACATATTACCTACTATTGCCTGTTTACTTGATCCAATAAAGAGATATGAGATAGGTTTGTTCTGTTCTAATATTAATAATGGAGGAAAGTATGAACAGGTTTGTAACTCAGAACATTTGCTCTAAGACACTAAGGTTTGTAACTTCTACAATCTAAATCTGGTGATAGGTACAGTTAGGAAAATTAGTGCTTAGCTAGTTCATAGCTTGGTTTAACACCAGCGGTTGAAACTAGAGGGCGCAGTGAGCGTTTCCTCTAATGGTCTACCTCAATTTAAAACCTTGTGCCTGGCGTCGCGACGGGTGTCCGCCGCGCAGCGCCGGCTTCATTCACGAAACAAAAACAATGGGTCAACGGCCGACAATGTCACCTTACCGTGCCACCAATTTAACTCACCCGGTGGCCAAAACAGGAACTTGTCCAACTCAAACTGCAACATATAGGCTGGCTACACCTACGAGTAATCGTGTTTGACTCTGACATGACAGCACAATTTCGATAACCAATTTTCGATGTTCTGTTGAAGTGCAAGCGATAAATTCTCATTTTGTTGACTGCAGATATCATTTTAGAGCGACAGTAGCGTCATCGCCGGTGTGAAAACAGTTGTGGCGTAGCTCGTTCAATATCCGCCCTCCCTCCGACACGCCTCAGACGCCCCCTGCGCCGTTTATCTAGACATTTTAGGCACTGTTCACTTCGTCAGAATATACTGATATAATACTCGTACGAGAGTTCCTATCGCTGTATAGCAACTGATAACTGAATATTTCTATTTATCAGTGCATAAAACACTTGCCCATTTGATTAATTTATCGTTTTCGTATTATACTTATTGCTAAGTGGTTACTTTACTTTTGTCATGCTAGTTACTAGTTATTGTGCCATATTTCAATCTTAACTATCTGAACACCTATTTAGCAAATTTCAGCCCCTCCAGCCAAGCATCAAACTAATGCTAAATATGTATTGATAAATGTAACAGTCGTTGTGTAAAAAACAAACTACAACATAATATGGGTACATAATATTAAAATTATAATGCAGAGTAGTTAAGTAACCAAGGTAATATCCAGACCCATAGGCGTACCCAGGGGGGTGCAGGGGGGGGCAGCTGCCCCCCCCTGGAAATCGACTGTCATATATTATATCTGTAGAATAAGGAATAAAATTTTCTTGGCGCTCGCAATAAAGCGATCACACACGTTTCTTAGACCAGAATTATATATTTTTTAGCTTTTTAGTAACAATGTTTCAATTTTTCATCAATCGGAGCGTACTATTTGTCATTATATTTATAAAATTTCTTGGCACTTGTACCAAGTTAGTAGGTAGCTATAGTAGGTAGTAGTACGTAGTATATCTCTTACATGTAACTTTCGTGGTCAGAAATATGATGTTTTCTTGGGGCTCGAAATAAGCCGTTCACACATTCTTCATTATAAAGATTTGAAAATTTCTCGGCTTATATTAGTAAGAACATTCAAATTTCTTGCAGCTCGGGACGAACTAAGATCACCTTTCGTAGTCAGAAATATAAAAAATACTCGGCGCTCGTAAGCTGTAAAATATTTAAATTTCTAACCGCTCAGAAAAAGGTAACTGCACGTTTTTCGTTGTCAAATATATACAATTTTTCTTGGCAATAGCAGCAAGCTGCTTGCGCTATTTTACGGAAGCATATTTTAATTTTCCTACTGTTCGAAGCAAATTAACTGCACTTTTTCGTTGTCCAAAATATTAAACTTTTTCGCCGCTCGCAGCAAGCTGTATGCGCTCCTATATGTCAGAATATTTAAATTTCTAACCCCTCAGCAAAGGTTACTTCACTCTTTTCGTAGTCAAATATATAAAATTTTCTCGGAGCGCGCAGTAAGCTGCTCTCACTGTTTTAAATAAGAATAATTTAATATTTCAACCGCTCGGAGCATATTAACTGCACTCTTTTCGTTGCCAAAATTATAAAAAAAAATTCGGTGCTCACAGCAAGCTGCTCGCGCTATTTTTAGGAAAAATATTATAATTTTTCTAAACGCTCGGAGCAAGTTAACCGCACTTTTTCTTTGCCAAAAATACAAAATTTTCTTGGCGCTCGCAGCAAGCTGCTCGCGCTTTTTTATGGAAGTATATTTTTTTTACCGCTCGCAGTAAATTAACTGCAGTATTTTTGCTACCAAAATTACAAAATTTTCTCGGGGCTCGCAGCAAGCTGCTCGCGCTATTTAAAGGAAGAATATTTTTTTTTAAAGCACTGTGCCAGCCGAAATCAAAGTATGGCGTACCTTTAAATAGGTCCTACCTGATCAACGTTAAAACATACAGGCACATAACACAGGCATAAAGTTCAAGTACAGTAAAAAAATCTGAATCCGCCCTTGCCTGCCCCCCCCTAGGCCAGAAGCTGGGTACGCCTATGGTCCAGACCTATTCATCAGTTTTTCTAAGATCACTACAGTTGAAAATCGCGCACTCGGGTAAAACGCATGACGTAATCCGGCGCGAAGGACCAAAGATCTATCTCTAAGATAAGCTAGACGACCACACTTTATCTAATGACTGCATATAGCTACAGATTTAGGAATAAGGAAGTATTTTACAAGCTTTTATTTACATTCACCTGTCTGTTGTTTGTCTGTCTGTAATCAAATCTTGCAAGTTGCAAGTTAATCACAAGCTTTTATTTACTTTTACCTGTCTATTGTCTGTAATCAAATCTTGCAAGTTTAATTTGACCCTATTCCCTGTACCCGATTGAGCTGAAATTTTGCATGCATGCATGTATAAATCTGATGACAATGCAATATTATCATGACATGGAGCTGATCTGATGATGATGGAGCTAGACGGTGGCCACAGGAAATCCGTAATTAAACGACGCAACCCCATCGTGTTTGGGCTCATTTGATTCGTCATGACCAGTACTTTGGTTTTAGATGGTAATAATAATAAAAGCTTGCTTCTAAAAAGTTTTTTATATTTCACTTATTTCTAGTTGACTAATATTCATTCAAAACATAGGTACCTAAAACTTAATAAAGCCGACTTTATAAGAAGGTAGGTATCTTATGTGTGTGTTTTATGTAGGAATGTTATTATTATGTTCTTTATGACAAATTTTAATGAATTTGTTCAATTAATATTAGTAGTATCTAAGTAGTTATCACTCATTATTATTAAGTACTTACGCCATAACGTTATCGCATCGCCTATTAACTTCGACATTGTTACGACATTAGGCGCTGATAAGGATAGACTTCGTACCTATTCCTATTAGGTACCTATATCTACAGTCACAGTCATTTATCTTACTAGGTTATGCTTATCTTTTGTGGTTAAAAAACATAACCTACAGCCTACATTAGCTCACTATTGAAGTTTTTTATGATGTGTCGTAGGTCATTATGATTATGACTTCAAGCTGCGGTCTGATTGTTGACCAACTTCCAGACAAAACATGGGGCTCATTTGGCACAATTTTTGTTGTCTTAGTATTGCAGTGTAGAGATTAGAGATAATCTAGTTTCCAATTATTGTTTTAAAGGTTTCGTTCCTCTAAACTCGAAAGGAAAAAAAACATTGCGCGTTAGTACCTACCGATGCGATGTCTGTCTGTAAAGTGTCAAGACACTTTTACTCGGGGACGCGTGGAGATGTCGAGTTAAAGCTCATGTCACTAGTCTACAGTCCCTTGAAGCTGTGAAAAAATCTAAGCCAAAAAAACGTAGATTTCGACCTTTCACCAGTAAATCAAAAACAGTAAATCGGATTTTAAATAAATAAAGGTAGGTACTCGTACATATTTTATGTCCAGGAAATAAATCTAAAAAACTATAGGTACATTTGTAATTAAATCTTTATTTAAAGTATTGTACCTACATTAGGTATATCAGTTATAAATCATCGAAGCTATGTTATGCGCATAAATATTTGAATGTCCCTTTAGATATATCCGTTATAAATCATCGAAGCTATGTTATGCGCATATAAATACTTGGATGTCCCTAAAATTGTTGCCTGATTTCTGTTTTTTTTTTTTTTGCAAAAATTATAATAAAATACTTTTGTCAGAGAGGACAATCCTTTAAAGCTTTTTTATAGATACAAAATATTTTTTTTTTGTCCTCGCTGTTAATTAAAAATTAACATAATTTATATTTATTTTGCACAAATGCTAGGATAACCGAGATATGTAAATTGTGTACCTACAAGTTTGTACAAAACCCTCTGTGGGCGAGTCCAATTTGCACTTGTCCTGTTTTATTAAAAACTCAATGCCCACATATCGGACTTTCAACCAGGACTGCGTTGAAAGTTAGCTTATCAGAAAACGAAAGAGATATCGCAAACACATTAATGTGCGAATCTAAAAATTTATAACTTTAAATTTTGTCAAAAATAGAAGCTTTACATCCTCATCCATAATATTAATTTACGTAAAGATTGCACAATCCGGCAGTGTTATCCACAAAACACGATACTAAAATGGCGAGCGCTGAGATAATAAAGTTGCAACTGCGTAGTAACAGCGTTCGAGGCTACAGATGTAAATACACCGATTTAAAACGTTATATTCCAAATCTTGTGGTATAATACTCCAAATACACAATTTCAAACAGTTTAAAACTCTCCTACAAATATAAAAAAAAATATTTTATTCTTCGTTATTTTGAGCAATTATTGAGTTAAAACCTACTACGTTAACATTACAGCAATGCCATGTCGCCAAAGTAAAAAAATCCTATACCCCTGCAATAAGTAGGTAAGTAAACCTACCTATAGTAAAAATATTATACAACATTAATAAAAAAGAAGCAAAACTAATATAATAAATCACCCTCAAAACAACAATAGCAAAATATTAGTTAATAGAATTTTAATAAAAGTTTATAGAATATCAATAGAGAGTAAGTACCTATTTCCTACAATATTGTCGAGATACCTACAACTGATTACGATATCGTAACGAGGCAAGAGTGTGAGTTTAGTTAAAACCGAATTAAAATTATTAGGTATACCTAAAGTAGGTATATTTATTATGTGGTTATCAAAAAAGTTTTTAATTCTATTCAACCTATAGTTTTTTATTACGAACACAGAGCTTTCACCGTATCAATGTAGTTTTTATAACTAATTCCTATCTCTCCACTTGGTCGGACGGACCAAACTAACTGAACTTACGGTACCTACTTGTAACGCCTATATTTAATATCAGTAAGTACTCAATCTCGATGCGACGTTGCCAGCTTTCAACTCTACATACACGGTAAAGAGTATCTCTTTACCGTGGTGCGGCGCCGGCACTGCTCTTTATGTATGTGTGTGAGTGTACGTAGTTATAGGTAGATTGCGAGTGTGTGAAAATGCGACGTTGCCGTTTGGTGCTGCGCCCGCACTGCTCTTTATGTATGTGTGTGAGTGTACGTAGTATAGGTAGATTGCGAATGTGTGCATTTGGTTAGATTGGTTAAGTTACAAACCGAATTAAATTATAACAAGCTTTTATTTGACAGAAAACAGACAGGTGAATGGTCTGTTGTCTGTCTATCTGTATTCAAATCCTAAACGTTTGTTTGCGCGCGTGTAGCTTAGGTGAGAATGTGTGAATTAGGTGAAAATGTGAAGAAAGTGTTCATCCCGTTGTGGATGTAATGACAAAAAACAAAAGTGCTTAGAAGGGATACATCATGTCGGTAACAAATGTTACAACCAGTATAATTATTCAGAACATACAGATTACGTTGAGGACATTAATTAGATAAAAATATGTTTTATTTTTAATAATTTTATCAGTAAGTTTAGTACAACACATACACCTACCTATTATTATGCTGATCACATCAGAAAAAAACTTGTAAATACAACTTATGAATACGTACCAGCTTACTTAAATTTTATTATATATTTTCATTACTATCGCACATGCTTTTTATTCAAAATTCTATGATCATTCTATAGAAAATCCGTCTAATCGCTTAGCTACCGCTATAAGTTCAGCGCTACCGATGCTCATTCAAACGGCTGCAGTTCCGTGTATATAGCTTTATTGTAATGATTAAAGGTTTTTTAGAAAGCTGATGAAAGAAACTAAATATTTTATAATAACCTATATTTGCATTATCCTAACGGTTACCAAGTTATATACATAAGAAGAATTTTTTTTTTTAGAAATTATGTTTTTTGGAATTATTTCCTTTCTTACTTACTTCACATTAATAGTTCTTAGAAATAAAATGATGCTTATTTAATAACCTTTCATTTGACACCCTACTTAAGTAAATCGGTTTAGTAGATATTGAAATAACCCGCACAATAAATTAGGCTGGCGGCCATCTTTGTGACGTCATAACTACCCCCTCTATACACTTAGGAAGTGACTACCGCACTTTTCGTGTTCAGGAAAATATGACAAATAAGTACATACCAATAATCTGTATGGCGGAGATGTGTCCCACGGAAATTTTATTTTTTTGTATTGGGGACCGTACTATATGCAAAATTCGTAACTCAAATAAAAGCTTGTAATAATTTAATTCAATTTTTAACTAACAATAAAAAAAAAAATATTCACACACTCTCACCTCAACTACACACACATACGTAAATGATTTGATTACAGATAGACAGACAACAGACCCTTCACCTGTCTGTTTTCTGTCAAATAAAAGCTTGTTATAATTTAATTCGGTTTGTAACTTAACCTATCTAACCAAATGCACACATTCGCAATCTACCTACACTACGTACACTCACACACATACATAAAGAGCAGTGCGGGCCCGCACAATACGGCAACGTCGCATTACATACACACTCGGAATCTACCTATACTACGTACACTCACACACATACATAAAAAGAAGTGCAGACGCCGCACAATACGGCAACGTCGCACGACTAGGGCGGATCCAGGATTGGGCCCTGGGGGGGAAGGTGCAAAAATATTATTATAACGTTAACTACAAAATGTGTGAGTTTTGCTCGCTCTGAACAGTTAAAAAATTCAAATATTCTTAAAAGATATATGCAAAATTCGTAACTCAAATTAAAGCTTGTAATAATTTAATTCAATTTCTAACTAACAATAAAATAATAATAATATTCACACACTCACGTCAACTACACACACATACGTAAAAGATTTGATTACAGATAGACAGACAACAGACCCTTCACCTGTCTGTTCTGTCAAATCGCACCTCTCGAAGAAGAAAGAATTAACCCTAATTGTGGCTTTTTGTTTTTATTGCATAATAAAATCAAGAAAAATCCGATACATATTGTCAATTTTTTTCATAAATTTATCTCAAAAAATGAGGGAATTATTAAAAAAAAACTAAACTTGTACGACACTGAAATCAAATATAGTTACTCCATAAAACTGAAGTTAATTACTTTTGCGACCACACTATTTACTAGTTTTCCATGTCAATAACATCATAAATACACTTACATCAATCTTGTATGAACATTTTTACAAATATCTTTACATAACTACAGATAACTCCTTTTTAAAGAAATTTTCGTAAATATATTGTCGTGCAATTACAGTTACCACATTCTTCTACGAAACATTTATCAGCCTTCATCACTTTAACTACTTGTTACTCACTTCTTTCACGAAACTTTAGTCAGAATTAAAATAAATAAGTCTAATTGTTTACATTTTTTATTAAGAAATAGTTGTATAGAGATTGGTTTTTATGTTATTGGAATCCAGCAGCACACGTATCTGTGTAGCCAGTTATGTAAACTGGGTATCATTACGCTAAACGCAGATCATAGTTACTCATTCTGCCCTGCTTCAGCTTGAAATCTGGAGAGTAGCGGGATTCAAGGCAAATGATGAGTTAACCAGTCATGAAAGAAAGTCTCGGCATGCAAGATCGTACCCGTAGCGACTGGATGGATAAGAGGACCCAAAGGACATCCCCAGAGGGTTTGAGTGACCTCGCAATTCTCATTCTAGTTTCTCTCGGTTGACGTAGTATAAGTTTTGATTTCTAATGACCTGTAGCGCAAGATCTCGTTCCACTTCAGTTTCTGTGTTCCATGTCACTCTATAAATCAATGACTAAGAGAACGGTTTCACAGCTTCAGTTATCCCTTTCTCTAAAAGTGCGCCTCTCCAACATTCAACGTCTGCACTCAAATTTTCCACTACCACCACTACTTTGAATCTGAAAACCCTGCTCTCTTGTTCTTCATGGAGACGTTAATAGGTTTGCCGTCAGATGTGTATTTGTCAGATTAACCGGAGGCTCACTTGAAGACAAATTCAAGCCACATGTGTGGGATGCATTTACGCCCGTGATGAACTCGGCAGTTTATATGGCTCTCTTTTTACGGAATCAAAGCGTCTGAATGCTTCTGGCCTCCTTCAATGTTTGTTATACCTATATCTGATTATAACTAATCAGAGGTTCATAGAACGCAGTGGAATCATGTGAATATGCTGGCTTCCAGCCGGAATACCTGCGATAGTGTTAAAGACATGAGCACCAGGGCTCACTCCGATTTTGATTAGCCTTCAGCCTAACACACCAACGTGCAGCCTGTTTTAAAAAAAGGCAGTTGTGCTGGCCCTTCTAACCACTGGTATATCTGTCACGTTCATGAAATGGAACGTCAATCGCGACGAATGATCTCTTGTGTGATCAAAAATTCGGGTCTTGTGCTGGTAAATCTACTGTTGATCTGTTTTGCATATCACTCACTTCTTGGATAAGCAGATAACATCTAGCGGTAGAGCTAATAAAGACGGAAAGAAAAAATGACGACGGGGGGTGCGATGAATAAAAGTTATTTGCTATTAAAAGAATTTTATTTTTTATTTATTATTTATATAGAGAATAGGGCTGCGTTTGACCACAGTCTCACCTGTTGGTAAGTGATGACGCGGTCGAAGATGTGACACACAGACCTAGTAAATACCTATTAACCCTCGATTTGAAGACTCCTAAGTTGTAATTAACAGGAAACACTGAAATAATGATTTAATGAATCTTTTCCTTTCCAAAATGTATGTTTGTAGATAGCTAATCACGTTCAGATACTGGAAATTTCTCTCATTTTTGCCTTTTACTTCTGTAATTACATCAAGTCTAGAGTCAATAGACTGTCAGGAAGTTGGGTAATTTGGCAAAGGTGCAACATTACTTCATCCGGGACATTTGTTTTATTTCTATCATAAAGCCGATCCTATATGTATAGAATATTGTTTTCGTCTTTGGGATGATACTCCCAAATACCAGCTTCAGACTCTGGAGTCGATTCAGGGGAGCGCCAAAAGGCTCGTGAGTGACCAAACGCTAGTGAATTCTAAGAGTTTTGAACACTGTAGAAGAGTCACCCCTTCTAACCGTTTTATTAAGATTCGTTTCGGAGAGTAGCGCAAGAATTACACAAACAAATCCTATCCCGCCCGATCCCGCCATTTATTAAGCCCGTTTCAACTTCGGAAGTCAGGGCTTCCAGCAATTCGGCATCCATACCTAGTGGCGCAATAACTGATCGTATTTGAAACACTTTGCAGTCATTCGTGTTTCCTTGTGTCATAGACTTTGTTTTTACTCAAGCAATGTTTGAAATTGGTTTAATCATCATTAACATACTTCATAAATGAAAAACAATGTTATAATTTAATAAAAAGACATAATTATGACACTTTTCCTGTCATAATACTAGACTTAATCATTGAATACAAATGTATGAGTGGATGAATATTTCTGATTTATTTGCGCCAAAACGGCTAAGTGGATCTAGATGAAATTTTGCACAGATATACAATATATCCTGAAATATTACTTAGTTTACTTTTAAAGCTGTAAAACTACTCAACATAGCTGGTATTAAATTTATTACGAAACCTTTATGATTTTTGGTATAGTACAACAAAAGCTACCTTAAAATACATAATCAGTAATATTTACAAGATCTTTCTACAAAATTTTAATAAGTTAAAAGTTTTACACATTAATCCCTTATACTGGAGTCATTTAAAGGCTGTTTTTTATTTTGTTATTTCTTTTGTACTGAGAAACGACTAATATTTTATAAATTAAATGATTGGAATAACGTAATATGTAAACATACGCCAAAATGTCTGTAATTTTTTTCGTTTAAAAAAGCGCTTACTTGAAATACATTATTTATTTGAATATATTTTTCGAAGAAAAAGGATGCAATTCATTTTACGCAAAAAGACCGAGACAAAGTTTTCGTGGAAAAACGTCGTAAATCATACTAACGCGTGGAGTTTGTAACGCCACCATACGCTCAGAAAGTCGTATCTGCAGTTATGTCAGCATTATAGTTTCCGTTCCATGTTAATAAAGTAATATTTCTGTTAACTACATAAATTAATTAAAATGTGTCGCTGAAAATTAGCGTAAATCTATTTTTTAGGATTTACTCCATGACGATTAATTAAATTGCAAATTGTAATACATAGGCCAATCGAGGTTAATTTTAGCTATTTTTTGCTATATACCTACTAAATTTTTCTCAGGTTGCCGATGATTTTTTAAATCAGTTTTTTGTTGCTCCTGTAAAGTTGGTGTTTTTCAGTTACGACTTTCTTCCTCGGGGGGTGCGAAATAATAGCTTGTTATAATTTAATTCAGTTTGTAACTAAACCAATCTAACAAAATTCACACATTCGCAATCTACCTATACTACGTACACTCACACACATACATAAAGAGCAGTGCGGGCCCGCACAATACGGCAACGTCGCACGACTAGGGCGGATCCAGGATTGGGCCCTGGGGGGGAAGGTGCAAAAATATTATTATAACGTTAACTACAAAATGTGTGAGTTTTGCTCGCTCTGAACAGTTAAAAAAATCAAATATTCTTAAAAGATATATGCAAAATTCGTAACTCAAATTAAAGCTTGTAATAATTTAATTCAATTTCTAACTAACGATAAAATAATAATAATATTCACACACTCTCACCTCAACTACACACACATACGTAAAAGATATGATTACAAATAGATAGACAACAGACCCTTCACCTGTCTTTTCTGTCAAATAATAGCTTGTTATAATTTAATTCAGTTTGTAACTAAACCAATCTAACAAAATTCACACATTCGCAATCTACCTATACTACGTACACTCACACACATACATAAAGAGCAGTGCGTGTCCGCACAATACGGCAACGTCGCATTACATACACACTCGCAATCTACCTATACTACGTACACTCACACACATACATAAAGAGCAGTGCAGACGCCGCACAATACGGCAACGTCGCACGACTAGGGCGGATTCAGGATTGGGCCCTGGGGGGGAAGGTGCAAAAATATTATTATAACGTTAACTACAAAATGTGTGAGTTTTGCTCGCTCTGAACAGTTAAAAAATTCAAATATTCTTAAAAGATATATGCAAAATTCGTAACTCAAATTAAAGCTTGTAATAATTTAATTCAATTTCTAACTAACGATAAAATAATAATAATATTCACACACTCTCACCTCAACTACACACACATACGTAAAAGATATGATTACAAATAGATAGACAACAGACCTTTCACCTGTCTGTTGTCTGTCAAATAAAAGCTTGTTATAATTTAGTTCGATTTCTAACTAACAATAAAAAAGAATTTTATACTACGAAGTAAGAAGACGAGCAAGACGCTCTCCTGTTGGTAAGAGATAACGCTGCCCATTATTAGTACAGTGCTACTCAGTATTTTACAAACGTACGATTCTGGGTGCACTGCGCCAACGCTTCTTACTTGAGAGTCATAAGATGATAAGACTCCTCAGCCCAGTAATTTCATTAGCTACAGTGCCCTTCTACCGAAGCACAGTAATGTTTGCACATCACTGCTCAGGCGGTAGAATAACCGGCACTGTTTGGGTACCCTCCTAGTCGACCTCCTGCAAAGGAAGTTTACCCCGGTAAAAGTAATAATAATATTCACACATTCACCAAAGCTACACGCACACACACAAACGTTTAAGATTTGATTACAGATAGACAGACAACAGACCATTCACCTGTCTGTTGTCAGTCAAATAAAAGCTTGTTATAATTTAATTCGGTTTGTAACTTAACCAATCTAACCAAATTCACACATTCGCAATCTACCTATACTACGTACACTCACACACATACATAAAGAACAGTGCAGACGCCGCACAATACGGCAACGTCGCACGACTAGGGCGGATCCAGGATTGGGCCCTGGGGGGGAAGGTGCAAAAATATTATTATAACGTTAACTACAAAATGTGTGAGTTTTGCTCGCTCTGAACAGTAAAAAAGTTCAAATATTCATAAAAGAAATATGCAAAATTCGTAACTCAAATAAAAGCTTGTAATAATTTAATTCAATTTTTAACTAACAATAAAAAAAAAAATATTCACACACTCTCACCTCAACTACACACACATACGTAAAAAATTTGATTACAGATAGACAGACAACAGACCCTTCATCTGTCTGTTTTCTGTCAAATAAAAGCTTGTTTTAATTTAATTCGGTTTGTAACTTAAGAGCCTGTAACGGACCCAAGAGCAAATATGTGATGTTCAAACATGGATTATTTTGAAAATACTTATTTAAGAACGGTACTTTTACTCACAACTTTTAAAAGAACTTGTATTCTAATCATTTTCTACAGAAATACCCTTTTTAGTTTTGACCGTTTTTAAATTACGTCAAGGTAAATGGATAAAGGTTTTATAGATTTACTTCTGAAGCAATGTTTGGACATGGGTATATCCAAATATACATGTCTTTATTAGAATCAAAAAAATCTGGGGGCACGGTAGTGCCCCCGCCAAGTCGAGCGCGAAGCAAGCACTGCCGTACCATCCTTTACAGGAACCATTTCGCCGCATTTTCAGGCCCCTATTTGAGAACCTCTGGATAAGACCAGAACACAGAAATTTTCGTCATCCAGTAAGCTATAACTACATACTTAAAATCCAAAATTTCAAGTCTGTAAGTCATTAAGTTCTGAAGTTAAGCGAAAGCAAAGTTTCGCATTTTCGACACTCACTCACTCACTCACTCACTCACTCATGATCATCAAAATAGAACTAGTACTTCCCATAAACTCAGAGAGCTGAAATTTGGTATATACTTAGAATTTATTGTATAAGCCATAGGAAAACTAAAAAAACATGCAATTTCGGTCTCGTTTTCGAGATAATTCATCTGCATAAATAACTTTGTAATCTCATATAAATGTATAGGATTACAAAGTTACATTTGCAGTCAATGGTTAAAATTGTATAAAGCTTTTATTTACTTTCGCCTGTCTGCCTGTCGGCCTTATAGTAACCTTATAATATAGCGTTTCTACAAAAAGAAGTGAAATCCCACCAAAAACATTCTGTAAAAAACTAGCCAAGTCTCGATGGAGCTGCTTGTTTATCTCTAAAAAATAATGAAATCTAGACAAAGTCGTGCCAAGTCTAAGATTTCTTACTGCGATTTCTTTATTATTATAGTTAATGTTGTGTGACTTGGCCGTTGAAGGGTACACAAGGGTACAAAACCAGATGCTTCATGACACTTGGATCGCCTAAACATAAGTATTATTGAAATACGCAGCTTTATCAAGCCTACAATTGACTGGTTATTCAATCAACGTTTTCCAAGTGGCAATTTTCTATCATGAATGGTTAGCGGACAGATTGGTGCAATGGTGTCATGGAGCACCTGGTATAATACCCTTGTCTACCTTTCAACGTCCAAGTCACACAACATTAACTATAATAATAAAGAAATCGCAGTAAGAAATCTTAGACTTGGCACGACTTTGTCTAGATTTCATTATTTTTTAGAGATAAACAAGCAGCTCCATCGAGACTTGGCTAGTTTTTTACAGAATGTTTTTGGTGGGATTACTATTACTGGAAAGATCCTAAACTAGTATACTTGTTAAGGAAAAGTTTGAATTATAGGTATTTCTTATTAAAATAAAATCATAAAGATGTGAAATTATCACGAAATTACTGTTTACAAAACATGTTTTTTATACATGACTATTTTATATTTACTCAAAATAATTACTTACCATTAAATAATAACATTTTTTTGATCCAATCGTATTTTTAAATTTACTTAAAATGTAATATTTATATTTTTTCCGAATTTTTCAAAATCACTATAAAACGAGGCCCGCGTTGGTTCTCGCTTGACTTGGGCCTGAGCCCTCTCAGAGAGTGGACGTATCGCTCTGCGCTCCAAATTATTCTCGTCGCTAACCCACACATATAGTGCGATTATAGTTGGACCGCAAAAATTGATACTCTATATAATAATAACGGAATTTTTAGATTTCCTCAAGATCTTTCATTTCTTCCATGACAGCGTACTTATCATGTACTTATCTTCGCCATCGACCCCACTTGGCAAAAATCTTCGCCGTTATCACACTTGGCCAAAATCTACGCCGTAACCCCACTTGGCCAAAATTATTATAATCAAGTCTTATCGGCAATAACTGTGCCGCGGGTAACAGCGCGGGTCGCAGCTAGTAAAATAATAAAAAAACTTGAGAGGTGTCAAGAGACACCCGGATGGAACGAAGTTCCCACGATTTATTATTTACAAAAAACCTGTATACACTCAAAATAATCGTCGAGACACCACACTGTTCAATGCGAAATAGAAATGAAAATATCTGGCTTGCTTTCTATAAGAGAGAGAGAGACAGAGAAACATGCGCACGCCGCACAGCTAGCTTACTATAGCAACAAGTGAATTAAATTAAAAATTTAAAAACAACCCCCAACGCAGCGCTTTCAAAATATGTAATTAGCGGTTTTTTGGTGGCGGCCATCTTAAATTTTAAATTTATCATAGTGCGTAGTATTCTACTATCCCTCCCATCCTCTCCCCTTCACCCTCCAATTCCCCCTCTCCCTTCCCCCTCACCATCCCTCCTCCCCTCTCCCTTTCCACTCCCCTTTCCTCTTCCCCCTTCCCCCTCCCACTTTACCCCTCCCCACCCTTCCCCCTGCCCCCTCACTCCCCCCTTCCCCCTCACCTCCCTCCCTCCCCCTACCCCTTCACCCCTCCCCCTCCCCCCTTTTCAAAAAAGGGGAACTACTGAGAAAAGAAGTTCCCACTAGATCCACTAGGGAACTAAAAGGGAATGATCCGTCGTTTTTGCGTCGGGGGTTAAAAACTTATAACACCCCGTCGTTTTTGCGTCGGGGCTAAACACTTATAACACCCCGTCGTTTTTGCGTCGGGGGTTAAACACTTATAACACCCCGTCGTTTTTGCGTCGGGGGTTAAAAACTTATATCTTCCCGTAGTTTTTGCGTCGGGGGTTAAAAACTTATAACACCCCGTCGTTTTTGCGTCGGGGGTTAAAAACTTATAACACTCCGTCGTTTTTGCGTCGGGAGTTAAAACTTTAATACCTACATATTGACTTAATGATTTCAACAAATAACTTGCATTGCATAGGATCAAGACATTTTATTCCAAGCGACTACATGTTGTATTACTCGGCCGCGTAAGTGATGCATTGGTGTGCGTCGCGCTCAGCTAATATACCTAAACTTGAACGGGCTTCCCTCACTATAAATCCTCTTAACCAATCTAACCAAATGCACACATTCGCAATCTACCTATACTACGTACACTCACACACATACATAAAGAGCAGTGCGGGCGCAGCACCAAACGGCAACGTCGCATTTTCACACACTCGCAATCTACCTGTAACTACGTACACTCACACATACATAAAGAGCAGTGCCGGTGCCGCACCAAGCGGCAACGTCGCACTTAAGACAAGGGCGGATCCAGGATTGGGCCCTGTGGGGAATGTGCAAAATATTATTATAATGTTAACTACAGACAGGTGAAGGGTCTGTTGTCTGTCTATCTGTAATCAAATCTTTTATGTATGTGTGTGTAGTTGAGGTGAGAGTGTGTGAATATTATTATTATTATTTTATCGTTAGTTAGAAATTAAATTATTACATGCTTTTATTTTAGTTACGGATTTTGCATATTTCTTTTAAGAATGTATGAACTTTTTAACTGTTCAGAGCGAGCAAAACTCACACATTTTGTAGTTAACGTTATAATAATATTTTTGCACCTTCCCCCCCAGGGCCCAATCCTGGATCCGCCCTAGTCGTGCGACGTTGCCGTATTGTGCGGCGTCTGCACTGCTCTTTATGTATGTGTGTGAGTGTACGTAGTATAGGTAGATTGCGAATGTGTGAATTTGGTTAGATTGGTTAAGTTACAAACCGAATTAAATTATAACAAGCTTTTATTTGACTGACAACAGACAGGTGAATGACCTGTTGTCTGTCTATCTGTAATCAAATCTTAAACGTTTGTGTGTGTGCGTGTAGCTTTGGTGAGTGTGTGAATATTATTATTACTTTTACCGGGGTAAACTTCCTTTGCAGGAGGTCGACTAGGTGGGTACCCCAACAGTGCCGGTTATTCTACCGCCTGAGCAATGATGTGCAAACATTACTGTGCTTCGGTAGAAGGGCACTGTAGCTAATGAAATTACTGGGCTGAGGAGTCTTATCATCTTATGACTCTCAAGTAAGAAGCGTTGGCGCAGTGCACCCAGAATCGTACCTTTGTAAAATACTGAATAGCACTGTACTAATAATGGGCAGCGTTATCTCTTACCAACAGGAGAGCGTCTTGCTCGTCTTCTTACTTCGTAGTATAAAATTCTTTTTTTATTGTTAGTAAGAAATCGAACTAAATTATAACAAGCTTTTATTTGACAGACAACAGACAGGTGAAAGGTCTGTTGTCTATCTATTTGTAATCATATCTTTTACGTATGTGTGTGTAGTTGAGGTGAGAGTGTGTGAATATTATTATTATTTTATCGTTAGTTAGAAATTGAATTAAATTATTCCAAGCTTTTTTTTGAGATACGAATTTTGCATATTTCTTTTAAGAATATTTGAAGTTTTTAACCGTTCAGAGCGAGCAAAACTTACACATTTTGTAGTTAACGTTATAATAATATTTTTGCACCTTCCCCCCCAGGGCCCAATCCTGGATCCGCCCTAGTCGTGCGACGTTGCCGTATTGTGCGGCGTCTGCACTGCTCTTTATGTATGTGTGTGAGTGTACGTAGTATAGGTAGATTGCGATTGTGTGAATTTTGTTAGATTGGTTTAGTTACAAACTGAATTAAATTATAACAAGCTATTATTTGACAGAACAGACAGGTGAAGGGTCTGTTGTCTGTCTATCTGTAATCAAATCTTTTACGTATGTGTGTGTAGTTGACGTGAGTGTGTGAATATTATTATTATTTTATTGTTAGTTAGAAATTGAATTAAATTATTACAAGCTTTAATTTGAGTTACGAATTTTGCATATATCTTTTAAGAATATTTGAATTTTTTAACTGTTCAGAGCGAGCAAAACTCACACATTTTGTAGTTAACGTTATAATAATATTTTTGCACCTTCCCCCCCAGGGCCCAATCCTGGATCCGCCCTAGTCGTGCGACGTTGCCGTATTGTGCGGCGTCTGCACTGCTCTTTATGTATGTGTGTGAGTGTACGTAGTATAGGTAGATTCCGAGTGTGTATGTAATGCGACGTTGCCGTATTGTGCGGGCCCGCACTGCTCTTTATGTATGTGTGTGAGTGTACGTAGTATAGGTAGATTGCGATTGTGTGAATTTTGTTAGATTGGTTTAGTTACAAACTGAATTAAATTATAACAAGCTTTTATTTGACAGAAAAGACAGGTGAAGGGTCTGTTGTCTATCTATTTGTAATCATATCTTTTACGTATGTGTGTGTAGTTGAGGTGAGAGTGTGTGAATATTATTATTATTTTATCGTTAGTTAGAAATTGAATTAAATTATTACAAGCTTTAATTTGAGTTACGAATTTTGCATATATCTTTTAAGAATATTTGAATTTTTTAACTGTTCAGAGCGAGCAAAACTCACACATTTTGTAGTTAACGTTATAATAATATTTTTGCACCTTCCCCCCCAGGGCCCAATCCTGGATCCGCCCTAGTCGTGCGACGTTGCCGTATTGTGCGGCGTCTGCACTGCTCTTTATGTATGTGTGTGAGTGTACGTAGTGTAGGTAGATTGCGAATGTGTGAATTTGGTTAGATTGGTTAAGTTACAAACCGAATTAAATTATAACAAGCTTTTATTTGACTGACAACAGACAGGTGAATGGTCTGTTGTCTGTCTATCTGTTATCAAATCTTAAACGTTTGTGTGTGTGCGTGTAGCTTTGGTGAGTGTGTGAATATTATTATTACTTTTACCGGGGTAAACTTCCTTTGCAGGAGGTCGACTAGGTGGGTACCCCAACAGTGCCGGTTATTCTACCGCCTGAGCAGTGATGTGCAAACATTACTGTGCTTCGGTAGAAGGGCACTGTAGCTAATGAAATTACTGGGCTGAGGAGTCTTATCATCTTATGACTCTCAAGTAAGAAGCGTTGGCGCAGTGCACCCAGAATCGTACCTTTGTAAAATACTGAGTAGCACTGTATTAATAATAGGCAGCGTTATCTCTTACCATCAGGAGAGCGTCTTGCTCGTCTTCTTACTTCGTAGTATATTGAAAAAAATTGTTAGTTAGAAATCGAACAAAATTATAACAAGCTTTTATTTGACAGACAACAGACAGGTGAAAGGTCTGTTGTCTATCTTTAATCAAATTTTTAACGTTTGTGTGTGTGCGAGGTGAGAATGTGTGAATTTTTATTTTTATGTGTGTGAATTTCATTATTATTTTATTGTTAGTTAGAAACCGAATTAAATTATTACAAGCTTTTATTTGACAGACAACTGATAGGTGTAGGATCTGTTGTCTGTCTATCTGTAATCAAATCTTTTTCGTTTGTGTGAGTGTAGTTTAGGTGAGAATGTGAGTGTGTGAATTTTGTTAGATTGGTTAGTAATCGAATTAAATTATTACAAGCTTTTATTTGACATTAGAGTTATGAATTTTGCAATTTTTTTTTTGCAGTCTCAGCAAGCTTCTCGCTCTTATGTTATTAAGGATATTGGAATTTTTTAACTGTTCAGAGCGAGCTCAACTCACACTTCTCGTAGCAAACATTATAATATTTTTGCACCTTGCCACTTGCTGACGCAGCTCAAACGAGTTTGGGTTCATTTGATTTGTCTGAAAGAGTAGGAGTAATAATAGATTGTTTTTATTAAAGGGTTTTATAATTTTCTTTATGATAATATTATTTTTTTCAAAGAAGGAGCTTTTAAACTTATTACTCCTTTGTTTTTATAAATACATTAGGTAATCTCTGCTCTTGGTGGACTGATTGAGCTGAAATTTCGTATAGAGATAGCTTAGAACACATAGACTATAATATTATATAGAACAGCGGGTAAAACCGCTGGGGGCAGCTAATATGGACATAAGACACGTATTGCGTCTCGAAAAAATCAAGAAATGTAGTTATAATTACAAAAAAATGTTTTTTAATTCCAAAGGTTTTAAATGGTGTTTTACGGTGTTTTTGGGTATTAAATGGGTTTTTTGGTAACTAACCGATAGGTAAGATTGGTTATATACCGGCCTCACATCTATATTCGAGGCTCGAATCCACACATCTATGTACCTACATAGCATGCATAGCACATGGTAACTGTGCTAGTGAGCGGTGGGGCCGTACAATTCGGGAGGGCACCTTCAAACGAGTCGTTGACCGTGGTCAGGGACGACGGGCCCTGACCGTCGCCGCGCCGTGTCGCGCCACCGCCATTGGCCCAAATCTCACTGACGTAATGTTAGCTTACAGCTACAATAACACTTGGCAAAATAATGAAAGCGAAATATTCATGTCTGTTCGCACTTCGTCTTGTAACAGATGTATTTGTTCCGAATATATTTCGGAGCTTGTCGATTTAGTGATTCTCTCACTATGTAGTTTTAATAGAGTATTTAGGCGATCGCTTTTTCTTTATTTTTGGAGTTATAGCATTCTGCGCCATACATATAATAACGAGGAAGATGATATAATATTATCATCCCAATTGTAGGTTTTTTATTATGTCTGCTGTCTGACTGCTTCATTGCCTATCGTGTAATCTTAATGATGACAATATACATAGGTATAAACTTTAACAATATACATAGGTATAAACTTTATATAGGAATAAAGGCTTGATGTGAATATTCATGACCCAGTCCAAGTGCTACTACAACATTCAAGTAAAGTGTAAGTATCAGAAAGCGAAACTTCTAGAATCCTGCCTACAACTGGCATCCACGGTCCTACACAAAACGTTATCTACATAGGTCGCTGCCAACTACTCAATGATATTATAATACATAGCTGCCCTGCCTTTATAAGTGCGTCAATAGAGACGTCTGTAACCCGTTGCAACTTGCAACATTGTTGTTATCTCGTCACTCGTCACGTTAACAACAACGTGCACAAGGAGTGCTGCTATCGTCAACATATACAACAGTTATAACGTGGAAAAATGAATTTGAACAATGATTTATAATTATTGTCTGACTCACGCCGCTTGCAACTTGCATTCTGACTTCTGACGTAGTCGTAATATACCATGTTTTATGTACACTGTGTGCAAATAATAATGCTTGCTATTTTTGTTGCCGACGACGAGTGAAGGACGACAGATATAAAGTCATCAGTGTGAAGTTTAGATCGTTTTATGACACTACGAGGGATCTTTTACAGACTCTGATCTAACTAACATATAGGGTTTTATTTTAGAGACAATCTTTTAAATTCATCTAGGCCACGAGTCTACATTCATAACATGGGTTTTAGTAGACCCTGGCATGCCGATTTCAGTGCCTATAATACCTATATTGTATTATTAAATTTATGAGACCACGAATGAGACTTCTGTAAGATTAATCAGAAGCTGGATGTGCTATTTTCAGCCAAATGCTTGACAGTCTATAAATTTGGAGTTGAAGTAGCTAAAATACTAACAAAGGCTTCATAAAAATTTACGAATATTACAAAATTCAGTGTGTAGAAATTTGGTAGGTACGTGCATCCAAAGAAACAATCACCATATACTTTTACGTAATTTTATTACATCAAATAATATCAATGTAACGTGCATGTCACAAAACATCCATACATAAAATATTTACATTGCAGTAGCATATACTGCTAAATGTCATTATACATAATTGATTACAATATTAAAATATCCAAGACTTATTCTTAATTGAGAACATCAGACCACAATTCTTATGAAATAACAATACAACTAGCATGTTTAGAGTTTAGATGTAGCCTATATAGGTAACCTAAGATATTGGCTTCATTTTAAATGTACCTTATTAAGGTACATTCACTCTATCATTCAACAGTTAGGTACACATAATAATATGTAAGTATACTAAATTCGGTCCATATCTACACTAACTGGTTTTAAACTAATAATTATAGTTTACTCTTCGACATTATAAGTTCAGTTGATAACTTCACATCGTTAAATAATTAATATTATGGCAAAACAAAATATATATATACAGGATTTCATGAACATTCATATTTTGATTATACAATGATCATAATATTTCATAATAATTATATGTTTTATTACAATTTGATAAATAGGTATCGTAGCTGCCTTTTAATAATTAAAACTGCATTTATATAACAATAGTATAGTGACAAAAAATACATTGTTATTAACTAGATGCTAGTAGTACATTCAACAACTGCTCCATATTTTCAGGAATTAATAATTATTATAAGTAATCAAAATTAAAATATTCACATAGAGACATAGAACAGGAGACGTTAAATTAAAAGTCGTTTCTTAACTATACTCGTATACGTCGTATAATACGCGGTGGTGTTATGCGACACAAGTGAATTATTTTAAAAATTTTAAAAACCCCCAACGCAATATGTAATTCTCCATTTTTTGGTTGCGGGCATCTTGGATTTTAAATTTATTATATACTAGCTGACCCGCGCGCACTTCGTTGCGCGTGAGAGTCAATTAATAAAGCGAATTCGGTGCTGCTATTTTGACTATGATTGTATTTCCATCCCCGAGACTTTGTAAGCGTAAAATAAGGCATGGCTATAATATTTGCTCCCGCTGTGGATAGCGAAGAATATCGGGCTGGATATTTCTATGCAGTTTTGTTCGCTACCGTAGGAACCAATGCTATGTCCTTTCTCAGAGATCACACTATTTAAGTTTAGCGGTTATTGATTTCCATCACAAATTTTCACGCCTCTCCTCAGGAATTAATACTATTTGTGGTCCTTTCCCGGTAACTCTTTAACTTATCTCTATTATAATTTTTCTAAGCTAAATTATAATTATAGGTTACTAATTTCTCACACCATCCTTCCCGCGACTCAAATCAATTCCGTGGTTCCTGAATTTCCATTAAAACTCTGACCCTGAAGGTGGGGGAAGGATCAATACTGAGTCTCCTTAAAAGTTAATTTCTGACATAACAAACTATTCATTAACAGAACCAAAATTCTGAGTACTGGTGAGTTCGCAAAATCTCTTCTTATCGGTCGCCTACGTTACATAAAAAATACGTTGTCCAAATTTTAGCTTAAACGAAGAAGTGGTTACCGATATCCTACACAAACTGCACCCCCTCTTTCCTCCCCTCAAAGGTTGATTTCTGGGATAAAAAGTATCCCATATTTTTTTTAAGTCTCAGTCTACCTTTGTATCAAATTTTAACTCAATAGGGTCCTATTTCCTATACAAACTTTGACCCCCTAACGCTTCAATTCGAAGGTAATTTTTGACATAAAACTTTTTATTATTTCTCAACACATCCCCAATAATCTTATTGTGGATTTGTATACAAAAGTTTTTTAGGAATAATAATTCCCGTTCCCGTAAGAATTTCGCAAAATCCCCTCCCCTCTTACGGGTCGTGAAAGTCACATAAAGAACACGCTGTCTAAATTTTAGCGTAAAATATAACTGGTTACTGATTTCCTACTCAAACTTCTACCCCCCTTACTCCCCCGCACCCCTCCCTCTTAAAGTAAATTTCTGTCTAAAATAATATTTAGTGTTCCTAAACAAAACTCAAACCATGATTCCACAAAATTTCACCTGAATTGGTTTAGCGGTTACGGATTTGCATACAAAAGTTTTTCGGGAATAATTCTCGTTCCCGGGGGAATTTCGCAAAATACCTTCATATCGGTTGCTTACGTTACCTAAAGAATACGTTGTCCAAATTTCAGCTAAAACAAAGAAGCGGTTAACGATTTCTTACCCAAACTTGCATCCCCCCTTTATCCCGCCTTTGAGGTTGATTTCTGGGATAAAAATTATCCCATATCATTTTGTAGAACTCAGTCTACCTCTCTACCAAATTTCAGCTCAATAGGGCCAGCGGTTCTAAATTTCCCATACAAATTTTGTACCCCCCTTACCCCCTCTTAGAAGTTAAATTTTGTCATAAAAACTATTTAATGTTCCTCAAAACAATCCCAACAATCGTTTTACAAAATTTCAGCTCAATCGGTTCAGCGGTTAAGGATTTGCATACAAAAGTTTTTTAGGAATAATTCCTGTTCCCGCGGAAATTTTGCAAAATCCCTTTATATCGGTCATCTACGTTACATAAAAAATACGCTGTTCAAATTTCAGCTTTAAAAGATGGCCGATTACTGATTTCCTACTCAAACTACTACCCCTCTCTTCCCCCTTCAAGGTTGATTTCTGGGATAAAAAGTATTCCATATCATTTATTTGGATTCAATCTACCACTGTACCAAATTTCAGCTCAATAGGGTCAGCGGTTCTAAATTTTCCATACAAACTTCGACCTCCCTTTACCCCCCCTTAAAAGTTAATTTTCGTCAAAAAAAAAAAACAATATTCCTAAACACAATCCAAGCAATCGTTTTACAAAGTTTCAACTCAATCGGTTCAGCGGTTAAGGATTTGCTTACAAACGTCTTTTAGGAATAATTCCCGTTCCCGTGGAAATTTTGCAAAATCCCTTTTTACCGGTCATCTACGTTACATAAAAAACACGCTGTTCAAATTTCAGCGTTAAAAGATACTGATACTGAAGTTACTGATTTCCTACTCAAACTTCTAACCCCCCTCTTCCCCCTTCAGGGTTGATTTCTGGAATAAAAAGTATTCCATATCATTTATTTTGACTCAATCTACCTCTGTACCATATTTCAGCTCAATAGGGTCAGCGGTTCTAAATTTTCCATTCAAACGTTGACCCCCCTTTACCCCCCCCTTAAAAGTAAATTTCTGAGATAAAAACTATTCAATGTTCCTAAATACAATCCAAACAATCGTTTTACTAAATTTCAGCTCAATCGGTTCAGCGGTTACGGATTTCCATACAAACGTTTTTCGGGAATAATTCCCGTTCCCGGGAGAATTTTACAAAAATCCCTTTTTATAGGTCGCTTACGTTACCTAAATAACACGCTGTCCAAATTTCAGCTAAAACAATGAAGCGGTTTACGATTTCTTTCACAAACTTGCAACCCCCCTTTCCCCCTTTTAAGGTTGATTTCTGGGATAAAAAGTATCCAATATCTTTTTTTAGGACTCAATCTACCTGTGTACCAAATTTCAGCTCAATAGGGTCAGCGGTTCTAAATTTTCCATACAAACTTCGACCCCCCTTTACCCCCCCTTAAAAGTAAATTTCTGACAAAAAAACTATTTCATGTTTCTAATCACAATCCTAACAATAGTTTTACAAAATTTCAGCTCAATCGGTTCAGCGGTTACGGATTTGCATACAAACGTTTTTCGGGAATAATTCCTGTTCCCGAGGGAATTTAGAAAAATCGCTTCTTATTGCACGATGAAGTTTTTCAAAGAATACGCTGTCCAAATTTCAGCTCAATCCGTCCAGCCGTTTGGGCTGTGCGTTGATAGCACGAAAGTGTACGAACGATTTTATATAATACTAGCTGACCCGCGCGCACTTCGTTGCGCGTGACAGTCAATGAATAAAGCGAAGATTTGGTGCTGCCATTTAGACTATGATTGTATTTCCATCCCCGCGACTTTGTGAGCGTAAAATAAGTATAGGCCTGTTTAAACCCTCCCGCTGTGGGTAGTGTGTAGTGAAGAATATAGGGCTGGGTATTTCGATGCAGTTTTGTTTCGCTACTGTATTAACCAATCCTAAATCCTTTCCCGGAGGTTGAACTATCTCGGTTTAGCGGTAACTCTTTAACTTACATCTACTGTAATGTACCGGGAGTAGACTTCCTTTGCAGGAGGTCGTCTAGGTGGGTACCCCAAAGCCCAAAAGTGCCAGTTATTCTACCGCCTGAGCAGTGATGTGCAAACATTACTGTGCTTCGGTAGGAGGGCACTGTAGCTAGTGAAATTACTGGGCTAAAGAGTCTTAAACATCTTATGACTCTTGAGTAAGAAGCGTTGGTGCAGTGTTCCTTGAATTTCACATCATTGTGAAATCCTAGGTAGCACTGTACTGATTATGGGCAGCGTTATCTCTTAACATCAGGAGAGCGTCTTGCTCGTCTTCTACTTCATCACATAAAAAAAACCTAAGCTAAATTATTATTGGTATAATTTCTCACACTATTCTTCCCGTGACTTAAATCAATACCGTGGTTCCTAAATTCCCATTAAACTGGCCCTCCCTCCCTCCCCCTCTTAATACTGATACTCCCTATAAGTTAATTTCTGACATTAAAACTATCGGTTACGGATTTACATACAAACGTGTTTCGTTTTTCGTGAATAATTCCTGTTCCCGAGGGAATTTTGCAAAATCCCTTCTTTTCGGTCGCTTAAGTTACCTAAAAAACACGCTGTGTAAATTTAAGCCAAAACAAAGCAGCGGTTAACGATTTCCTACACAAACTTGCACCCCCCTTTTCCCCTCCTTAAAAGTTGATTTCTGGGATAAAAAGTATCTCATATAATTTTTGAAGACTCAATCTACTTTTGTATCAAATTTTAGCTCAATAGGGTCAGCGGTTCTAAATTTCCCATACAAACTTTTACCCTGCTTTACCCCCGTAGGAATTTCGCAAAATCCGTTCTTATCGGTCGCTTACGTTAGTACCTAAAAAACACGCTGTCCAAATTTCAGCTAAAATAAAGAAGCGGTTAACGATTTCTTACTTAAACTTGCACCCCCCCCCCCTTTCCCCCCCCCCCCCTTTAAGGTTGATTTCTGGGATAAAAAGTATGCCATATAATTTTCTAGGACTCATCTAACTCTGTACCAAATTTTAGCTTAATAGAGTAAGCGGTTCTAAATTTCCTATACGAACTTGGACGCCCCCTTTACCCCCCCCCCCCCCCTTAAAAGTTAATTTCTGACATAAAAACTATTCAATATTCCTAAACACAATCCAAGCAATATTTTTACAAAATTTCAATTCAATCGGTTCAGCGGTTACGGATTTGCATACAAACATTTTTTGGGAATAATTCCCGTTCCCGTAGGAATTTTGCAAAATCCCTTCATACCGGTCGTTCACGTTATCTAAAAAACACGCTGTCCAAATTTCAGCTAAAACAAAGAAGCTATTAACGATTTCTTACACAAACCTGCACCCCCCCTTTCCCCCCTTAAAGGTTGATTTCTGGGATAAAAAGTATCCCATATCATTTTTTAGGACTAAATCTACCTCTGTACTAAATTTTAGCTCAATAGGGTCAGCGGTTCTAAATTTCCTATACAAACTTTAACCCCCCTTTAGACCCCCTTAAAAGCTAATTTCTGACATAAAAACTATTCAGTGTTCCTAAACACCGTCCAAACAATCGTTTTACAAAATTTCAGCTCAATCGGTTCGGCGGTTACGGATTTGCATACAAACGTTTTTCGGGAACAATTCCTGTTCCCGAGGGAATTTTAAAAATCGTTTCTTATTGCACGGTGAAATCTTCTAAAGAACACGCTGTCCAAATTTCAGCTCGATACGGCCAGCCGTTTGGGCTGTGCGTTGATAGCACGAAAGTGTACGAACGATTTTATATAAGAGATAGATTACTGAACAATATACCTACCTATCCTAAATAATTGATGATTATACTCAATACTCAATACTTTATTTGCTCCCTTAGAATTAGGTACATAATAAGGTCTTAGTGTAGTTTGCACGTAAGTATTTCTAAGGACCCTGGTGGGCACATGCAATTTAGAATGTACAATAATTGTTATTAAAATTAAGAAATGAAATAATAGTATTTTAATAATTTTAATAGGACGTGTTAGAGAGGATGATATACATTATGTACATATTTTTATAATTTATTTATTTTAGTGTAAAATCTTGCAGATATTCTTCTATATACCTATGTAATTAAAAAAATCAATATAAGAAATTATGAAGAATTAATAATAAATTTTGCTTTCGAGAAAAGCACTTTAGCTAATTTTAATTATAATAGCGCCATCTATCAAATTTCAACAGATTGCGCCAATTTCATAAACTATCAACAGATGGCGGCACATGTTTTGAAATGTGCGTATTATTTAGCTTTTTCTATATATTTCAACTCAGGAGTTAAATTTCGAAAAACCCTGCATGAAATGTTTAATTATATTCATTTAAGAATGTTTTTACCAAGTTTTAAGTAAATCAACTCAAAAATGTGATTTTCTCCATACAAACTTTGAACCCCTATTTAACCCACTTAGGGGTAGAATTTTCAAAAATCGTTTCTTATTACCTGCCTCCAGGGTAAAAAGAACCTATGTTCCAAATTTCGTCTTTCTAGGTCCAGTGGTTTGCCGTGTGCGATGATGAGTCAGTCAGTTTACTGTTTTATATAATAGTATAGAAAAGAAGATAAGTAAATCTTTAGATAGATATAACTCTTTTATTTAAAAACCGATTTAAATAAAACCAATACTATTTACAAATTAGAGAAATTTGCAACGTTTTAGCGAAAACTGCATACAATTCGGTTGTGCCGTTTTATCACACGTAAGTAATAACCTTTTTACAAATTAAGCCTAATAAAACTACTCTGGTAAATTTTCGTTTATGGCCACATCGATAGATGGCGTATTTTTAGTTTGTCGCACTTTTTGCTTTTTGATTTTTTTGAATTGAATTTACTTTATATTCTATTACTTTTACTTCGAAATTTTGATGTAAATTAGGGGCGATGTGTCCGATATAAATGATTATTATTTATTTTATTATTTTATTTTACGTTTCCCTAGGAAAAATTGACAAAATGTTTTACGATCTAGATCGCGCAAGCGACTTTTTCGCGTCGTTTTGTTCATATGCGTATTTTCACAGTTCACCTTAGTAAAGGATCACAATGAATGGGGAGAAATTTCCATTCTTATTATATGTATGGATAGTGCATTGTATTCTACTCTTTAAGCCCTTTCATTTGATACCCATATTGATGGGGTCGTAGAGAAAAAATCCGCCATTTTGTAGCGGCGGCCATCTTGGACCGATTTACACCAAACATAGCTAAGAACACTCTCGACTAACACTACTTTCAAACAAAAAAAACTAAATTAAAATCCGTTGATCCGTTCGGGAGCTACGATACCACAGACAGACACACACACAGACAGACAGACACGTCAAATTATAACACTCCGTCGTTTTTGCGTCGGGGGTTAAAAATTGAGAAACGCTTATTCAGTATTATCTATGTCTCTAAGACATTTTATTTTTGTTGCCTTATAGTGATTACCAGCATCCCAACTCCCAACTTATCCAATACGTCCTTAGTTCATTGAATGACTGTCAGTAAATAGACAAAAATACTAGATTAAATACCGAGATATTACAATATTGCATTAGGATAATAATGTATTTGGTGGTATGGAGAGGAAACTTATAAAATTACAGCATTAATAGGCAATAGACATCATTTTAAAGTTCAACCACTACAAGCGCCCTAAAATTTGAGTTCAATATTCGACTTTACGCTCTATTGGTTCATTGGAGCGATGGCATACGTTAATTTAATAATAATTTACTCGTGTATGTTAATAATCAAACAACTCAGAATTCTAGAACGTGTGTAGGACCGGACACATCTATATTCTAATTGTTTGGATCATTGACCATCATTGCATCACATTCGTTGTAAATACGCGAACCAAACACCTCTCATATTCCAGTTCCTTATTTGATCACAACCATTGGATTCTTTACTCATAATTTTAGGGTTAAACCATAACTGGCCGGATCGAATCGCACTTCTATAAAATTGCAAACGTGCTATAATAGTAGCCTATTTGAATAAATGAATTTATCCTTTTAACTTGTCATTTTACTGACGAGAAAGCGAGCGGGAGTACAACCACACGCTACAGAATCGACATGGCAACCACTCTCTTGCTCTTTCCCGCTTTAGTAAATGACCGTTTTAACATAATGACAGAAAAGGATAGATGTAATGTGCGATTCAGTGCGGCCATTTGTGATTTAACCCTTATACCCTGCCACCTAGCTACAAACATGTGGTCCTTTTCGTAACTGTATACCTTATCCATATTCCTTGAAAAAAGTTTAATAAATATCTTATACAAGAAAGTCATGCGTAGACATCAAATAGAACACTGAACACATCAAAGACCGCAGTACGAGTTTTAAATATCCTCGCACGGCTATTCATAAAATTGACCGTGAAACGACACACATATTATCAAATATTATGTATAGCTATATATATATAAATATTATGTTTTCTTACATATTTTATCTACTTAACATAATAACAGCATTGAAATACGTCTTAGGCTATATCGAATTAATTTTTAAATTATTTATTCCATAACTATATGATATATTATAACTAATATACCTGTATTTTTAGTCGTCTCCTCGCCTTTGTCTCAAACGTTTTCGAGTAAAAGGGTACCTATTCTAATTTGAAAAATAAATGATGGGAGGACGCCATTTTTTCTGACTTCGAGGTTGAGAAGAGCGGAGTCGAGGACGGGGATACGACTAAAAATATGGATGTAAAAAACTTAAACCATTCACGTAAAATTATAAGCTACCTAACTAGGCTTTAATATACTAATTTATATTGGCATATTAATAAAACAAGTTTTAAGTATATATGGCAATTAGATACTACTTGTACCTATATTATAATAAGTTTTTTAACCCATTCGCATAATGATTATTACGATTTAAAACGGCTGACCAAATATAGTTCCAAGCTTATTTAATTTCGCATGAAATTAAATTTAATATTATCCTTTATTAATAAAATATAGAATGTCTTTAGTTAATAATAATATTATCTATAATATTATGATTTAATTTTTCAGGCAACTTATACAAATTTCCGCGAAATTATACTGATCACATTTTAAAATATTAAACTATAATTAAATGCGTACTTTTATATCATCAAAGGATTTTTAATTTCAAATTTAATTTACCTTATCTCAATAAAATATTAATGCGCGTTTTGGCACAATTTTTAACATATAAAAATAAATTTATAGAGCCGTTTTCCATTTTTATTTGAAAATAACCATTCGGTAAGCTGTTTAATTTTTTAATACTTTGTTGGAAGTTGGAACTGTCAGTTATTTTAAATTAACTTGTTTAAATGTGAACGAAATACTATAATTAGAGTTATCTAGGGTCAATGGCACTGTAAATTTCTCTTTTTGAGTTTATTTGTGTTCAAGTTATCTATAAATCGAAGAAATTCAATACAGAAAAATATTTATGTATATTAGGTGCAAAGGGGTGGGAAGATTTGCCATATTGTTTTTTTTAAACATCGTGGCCAGCTACGTCTTCTATTTAATCTGTAAATCAATAGCTGAAATCAATATCAACAAAAATATTCAGTCACCAATCTCTTAAACTGTCGGGATTCGGAATTATTAGGTTTTAAAGTTGATCAAGTGACTAATATTTTTTTATTTTGACAATAAATTAATCAAACAAAAAAATTTTAAATAACATAGGTGTGCCACGCTTCATATCCTACTAATATATTATATAAACGTAAGTAAGAATGTATGGATGTCTGGATGTATGTTACTCTTTCAAGCGTAAACTGATTGCGCTGAAATTTGGTACCTATGAGATAGCTTAGACCCTGGAATAACACATGGGGTACAGTACGAGGAAAACCACTGGGCGCAGCTAGTCATTCATATTATGGTCAATGATCAAGCATTCAATGGAATATCCTAAAGAAAAGACTTGCACATTAAATCTCTTTTCATGCGATACTTTGCGATACCGCCCGCTCTTGTACGCGGTTAGCTTTATTTATAGGTTTTTAGTCAAGAAATTGTGTACTATTGTGGTTGTATAATAGTGGCCTTGATTTAAACATTTTCATATAAAATATAAGTACAACAATTAAAATTATATAGGCATAAAACCATGATTAATTACATTTTATAAAAAAAAAATATTAACGTTTCAAAACAATAAAAATTCAGCTTCATAATTATTAAAATAATTACCTTTTATAAATAAATTATTTGATAATAAATAATAATTTATTATCTGGACACATTTAAGAGGGCTTATACAGCTGGACGCTTTCTGACTTGCACTATTTGATACATCTTGAGATATAAATTCATAGCATTAACTTATTGAAAAATTCCTCAAGAGAAGCCCGGCACAATATTATTGAGAGAGCATCCAGCTATAAAAGGCCTTAACATTAAAAATAGCGAAAGCTACATTAACAGATAATTATTTACATAATTATACAGTTATTTGAAAGGATGAGGTCTCAAAGAAACAAATTAAATTATTTTACTCAGATACCTGTTTGAGGTAGGTTGCTGTAGGTTTTTATTAAGTCGTCACCAAGCCACTTATTGTTAGGTAATTTATTTTAAATGGTTCTTTTAGACCACATCCTTAACACAAACCTATATTACAACTTAATTTTAACTTAAATTACATGCTTTTGGCAAGTTATTGATAAAATATGTTGACTTAGATTATAAGCAGGTCTGTGATAGCCATTATAATATTACTTATATTCATATATTAACTAAGTAAACAAACGACGAAACTCACGACTCACGGATATAATAGTCGAAGCTCGAATAGGCTCGAACCTGGGTTCCTGGCTACTGGAGTAGCCAGCGCAGCGTCGCGACCTCGAGGCGTGAGCTCCTGATGAAGGACTTCGTAATTGTCCGAAACCCAGGGTCGAGCCTAGCTTCGACCATTATATTCGTGACTTTAGTCGTTGGTTTACATAGTTAATATGAATAACACGTTAGTTTTCAAAAAAAAATCATAGCTCAGAAAGACTTATGGGAACCCATATTATTGTGCACAGTACAGGGTGAATCTAAGTGGATTTCAGACACCGCGATACAAACGCTAACACTAATTTGTACATAGGTAGCTCTACATTATGATCATCGAGAATAGGACGCAAAATCGTAGCGCATAAATGGGATTCCAGGGCCATTACTACAATGACATTCCCATTGATCACTTACTTCAACTACGGCGCAGCGACCCAAACTGAGTCTTGGGCTCCAATACAAGATTATGCAACTCATTCCGATTCTGGGCCACTTCCTGCCATGACTGAGCTCGGAGCGCTTCCAGATCCCTTTCCACTTCATCTTTCCAGCGATCACTTAAACTATTGTTTTAATTTACAACTTTTGTGGTAAGGATCATCTTGACAACTTGTGCGTGTGCGCAAACACTCAAGTTTGTGTTATCAATTCTGTAATGTGTCAATTCCGTATATGCTCATTCCATAGACAATTAAGGCCAAGGGCACTTATATAACATCTAGGCGCTACTGTGTATCGACGAGATGTTATATATTAGAAGCGCGGCGCGGAAGTGAAGCCATTTTGTGGGCCAAGCACAGAGTTCTAGGGGTCTTGCCACCACTTGCCACTTTAGAGGTTTTGTTGTGAAACCACCGTCCTTAAAGTATTGTATAATTCCTCACCCTGCACGGTTGTCTGGAAGATCGCTCTGAGCGTTAAGACCGCCAATTGGTACTATTACTGTTAGCTTTAAGTTTTTAGTTTGTGAATTTTATTTTGTTTATCTTAACTGTCATTATTTGAATGGGTCAAATGAAATTTCATTTGCAAAACTGGCATCAAAAATTACTAACAGTCAATTTAGGAACAATGTATGCCTGGAAGAGATCGCTCTAAGCGATAAGGCCGCCCATTGTGGACATTAATATTAGTACTTTAATTTAGTTTTAAGTCTATTTAGTAATTTTTTGTCCCAATAAAGAGTATTGTATTGTAATGTATGTGTGTATATTATCACTTATGTAACTTTATTTTTACTTTTAGATAAATCCTGAATGGCCCACTAGAAACCACCCTGTACCATTATAATATTATTATTTGCATATTAAGTTATCACGTTAAGCTCAAGGATGAGATGTTAGGCGATCAGCAAACCTGCCTCGTTGATAACAAATGAGATTTAAACACATAATATTAAGCCACATTGTACACTTGATAACATTTGGCGGGTCAAAGGGCGTTCTGATGAGACTCATCCTTTAAGATTACAGATTTCTATGAAATCTGGTTATTGGTCATTGGTCATCCTACTTTTTTTTTCTCTTTGGCCATGTCTAACATCCATGTAATGGCCATGGAAATGGTCCTTTGGCCATGTAATGTAATGACACTTAGCATGTATTATATAAAAATGTGTGTAATTGTTAGTAAAGGTGTACATTATGTTGGCATGCTTTAATAAATAAATAAATAAATGTCTTTTGCAGATAATGAGCTTTATTTGTGGCGTTGCCAAATAGTATTTCTTTTATGGAATGGGTACATTGGCCCACCCCAGTATGGGAGGGTATGCGTAATGCATTTTTTCCCAGCGAACACAAAAAAAATCCTTCTTCACAGTTATTTATTTTGTTAGATCTTAAGATTATTTTTGCATCTCCTCACAGGTTCTCTTGCCATCCTGCTAATCTTACTAATATTATAAACATGAAAGTTTGTAAGAATGTATGGATGTCTGGATGTATGTTTGTTACTCTTTCATGCCTAAATGGGTGAAATTTAGTACAGAGATAGACCCTGGACTTTTTAGCAGAAAGCTGGGCTGCTGGCTGCAGCTAGTAGTAAAATAAATATAACACAATAAATTTAAATTTAACATTATAATGTTAAATGACATAAGTAATAGACCTAAACTCGTAAATGGAAGAAGCCAATGGTTCCTGAAACACAGTTTTTACTAGTTCGGGAACCTATGAATTCAGTATATTGTATCGTACATTTATTGTGTCAAATAAAGTTTTTTGTAAAAGTACCTACTAGAACACTTAGGTACCTATTGACACACCAATTGTTATCAAATGTGTACATGGCTTTATTTCATCATGAGACGTACTATGAAATAATATTCATATAGTCCATCAACATAACTAAGTTGTAATTTTTGCTGCCCAGAGGGCCTATCGGCTAATTCACACCCACTATGACTGAAGACAAATTCAATGTACATTGCTGCGTTTGTTATTTTACTCATATTAATGAGGAGGTTTAAGCAAGTAGGTAATCTATGTATGCTTTTTTGTCTATGGATTCTAGTGCTTTGTGGGTGATAGCCAATAGGCCCCCTGAGTTCAGAACTAGCCATTGATTTTAACAATGAAAACCAGAGGGCCTATTGAGAAGAGCAACTACTGACTATCACTATTACCTAACCACAAAAATTAAATCTTCATATTAGAGCTAAAGTAAAAGGATGTTTAAAATTTGTCATGTTACATGCTAATGAATTAGCCAAAGTTGAATACAATGTTGAAAAATGCCTTTTTAACTATATCACTCTATGTCTCTGAGTAAATCTTAGCTCGACTTGGCGGGGGCACTACCGTGCCCCCAGATTTTTGCCAGATAATAGTGATGCCCTTAGGCACCAATATAGGTAAAAACTAAAAAATTAGTTATGTTAAATGGATTATAAACAATGATTTATGATTGACCAAAAAATCTAATATATAAAATTGTACTAAATGTATAAAAATAATTATTGTAAATGAACATTTGATGCAAGCTGTGCATTTTCAAAGAATATCCTCAAGTATAGAAACCCATAGGTATAATAAGTTTTATAACTTAATTTCTTTTGAAATAATATGATAGTGGCTTTCGTTGCCGCTTCTTGTAAACCATTATAACTAAAATTCACTAAGTCAGTTATATGTAAACTGAATTAATATTAAAAACACAACACTACCTAACCTAGTATCTCGATTCCATTGTGTCTTTTCGTATTGTCCTGATCCTCATCAAAATCATAATCAGATTTTTTTCTTTTCCTACAATCAAACCTTACCCCTGTCTCTTGAACTACTTTTTCACTATTTTGAATGGCAGAGATTATGTGCTCTCTTGACGGAGGAATTAACTTCAGTTCGTCAATACTCTCGCTCGTGGGTGGTTCTACTAGATGCATTATTATACGCTCGATTCTCTTTGGGTGCTCCACAGGTGCCTCGTCCACTGTAATGCATTTCTCATTTTGTTTGTCCATATCAACAATAACTGAGTACTTACGTTTCATTTCCTCCATCATCCTCTTGCCGTAATCCTCACCGATCACACTGTTGACACATACGAAGCTCTGCACTTTCTTAGTATCTCTATCTATTTCTAGAAAACCTCTAGTTCTCATGTAAATGAAGTGACCCGATCTGGACATCAGCCGGTAATATGATTCACCAAATTCTCTGCTTTCGTCGTACATTTGCCGTAGGACACAGATCACCCAACGAACATCCTCTTTGTGCATGAACACGAATGCCGATGTTCCAGTAACTTCTTCTGTCATGTACCCAGCAGCTAGGGATATGCTCTGGTCACACTGAACTATACGTCCATCTATGAGATGTCTCGTCCAATACTCAGAGTATGCGGTGGGAGGCAAGATTCTAGGAGGCAGGTTGTTGGTCATCACATGAATCATTCCAATAAACACAAAGTCATTCCCGCTAGATGAGAATGTACGATTGACTCTCACCCGCTGACGCCTTATTACACGTTCATCTTGAACCTCATTGGATGTTGCTCGATCTGCCTTCCTTATCACTCCATCAATGCGACACCTCTCATATTTAGGAGCATCTGAACGTGCGCCCGCTCTCATGATCCGAATATTGAAGTTATGGTGTTGCTCTAGCAGTCTCTCATTAAACCCTGACTGCAGTTCAGGCGGATATATATGATGGCGCAGTATTTCCTTGTCCTCGGGATGCACATAGTTGTACAGGTCCACCCCCAACAAGTCTATATGACAGTACCCCAGCTTGTCCTGAATGTTAGGCGACACGACGCATATCCTGCCGCGGCAGGTCACAGTAAACAAGATGCCACCGATGAGATCGAAGAATTTCGGAAATTTCTGGGACCATGTCTCAGTGTGGCAACATTTGAATGATTTACCGAACACATGTTCTATACGAAGTTTGTTTGCGGCCAGTCTCAATACACTAGTCTTGTCAACCTTACGCTGAGTTTGCACTATATCAGACAGCAGGGTCATCAGTTGGCTAATTAACGCGTTGTACTGGCTCCTCCGCTGTTTCTCCGCAATAATGCGCGATTCTCTATCGCTGGCTTTAGCAGGAGTCTTTGGAGAGTGAGAGTCTGAAGACTCGCCGCCGCTGGCTCCTTGTGCATCATAACGCGACACAGACGGCTGAGGTACCACGGCTAGACCGAACTCATCGCGGGGCTGTTCGGGCGGAGTCGCCCCTTGCCCCTTCTGGCCGGCCATCGCGGCGTGTGACTCGAACCGAGTACCTGCCGCGCTCGCCCGGAGAGGTCAATAAGACGACTGATTATTCAAAAGTACGTCCTTGTTTGATATCATAACCAAAACACTTCACTGAATCGTAAGATTTTACACTTTAAACGTTCATTGTATCTAATGTTTGAAGATTTCCAACATTTTCAATATGTATTATTTAACAATCACATCACAATAACACAATTTATGAATGAATTTTGGATTTTACGATCCAATTCCAATCATAATCACAACCACCTTGCGAGACGCAGTGTTGCCAACTGACAATTTCACATAAATTTGACAAATGACACTTCTGGAAATTGACAAGTAAGACATTTAACTAATTTTTTTTATATATAGTAAACGCCACGAAATTTCTACACTTGCCGCTTAAAGACAAAGGGCAAGGCTGTTTGATTAATTGATATGGTTTGATTATTTTGTTTTTAGTATGTATGTATTACAGTATAAATCTAAAGAACTTTAGGACCGATTTATTTTAGTAAGTTTACAAAATATGCTTCTACAAAGATTATTAAAAATTTGTACATAATGTGGCAAATGAGAAAAACAAACTAACAATAAAAATTTAACCAACATATATATTGCGATGTCACTGTCAGTGTCAGAACTGTCAGTCTGGGAGTTTTGGCGGCAAGCCTTGATCATATCATTAGCTCCACGTCTTTTGCTTAATAATCGTGTAGAATTTGATTGTTAGCGTGTAATAATGGTGGAATATTGCGTGTTAAGTGTTTTTGAATGTGCACAGATGTAGGCAAGTGATATGGTGCTGAAATATGAATTTTGGTGCCCCCTCCAAAACTCCTCCGAACTTTCAGTAAAATTCCACCCATTTTACTGGAAGACTCACGTGACTAGACGAGCTATTAAGCTCACTCTGACTCTGACCTGACTAACTAACCTATTACTTAAAAAATAACATTTAACTTGACACTAACAAAACACGAAAGTGGAGACCATAATTTAATATCCCGTGAACAGTCACGAATTTTACTCGACACTGGCAAAATGCACATGTTGCCATATTATTAAAAAGAAAAAAAAAAATGTCAAAAACCAAAACAACTCGGCGGTTTGGGCGGTTTGGGACTTTGGAAGCAAAAGCAAAACATTTTATTTATTTTCCGCTACAACACGAAACCAGTCGTGATAAACTTACTAGCACAAATTGCATTATTAGCGTCACTGATAAAACTGGTGTATCTAATTTTACACGGTGTCTGGCAAAGTATTTTTGATAAGAGTACCTGCTCAAATATTTTTTGCGTTTTGGTGTTTTATTAATTTCAATTAGATTACTATTGGATAAAAACCGGTTCGTGAGGAGGAAAACAATTCGAGTTGTTGTCGTGGGGTAATCCACAGTTTTGGAACAATGTGGTTAAAGACTATAACGTGTTTGAATATTTTATTGTTATTTCTATTCTTCACAAGTGTTAATGGAGAAGACGGTTAGTACCTATACCTTCATAGTTCATACATAATATGTTTACTAGAGTTTATGGGCAACGTTATCTCTTACCAACAGGAGAGCGTCTTGCTTGTCTTTTTACTTAGTTCTATAAAAAAAATCAATAACATCTTGCAATTCTCTCATCTTGCCAGTTTCAATAAACTCATAATGTCTTGTTAAAAAAAATGTAGTTACATGGTGTCTACTTCTAATGGATAATCCAATATTATTCTCTTATACAAGTAGGTATCTAGATTTATGATGTTAGGAGTCTGTTTGTCTATTTGAAGCCTTAGCACCAATGCTTCTAAAACTCCTTTTAATCCTCCTCCGTAAAACTAACACTGAATATTCATTTAAAACTCTTTGTAGGGTCTTTATTAATATCTCATGACCTCACCCTAAGATTATTCCAAAAGAGGGACTATACAATAAACCAGTATATAAAATCTGGTGTCAGTGTTTGTTATTGAACTCTGAAATGGCTTGACCAATTTTTATGTTTTTTTTGTATTTATTTAGAAAAAGTTTGTAGCGTCCGTGGCCCAGTGGTCATACGTCCGGCTTTTAATCCGGAGACCCTGGGTTCAAATCTCAGTGTGTGGCAAAAAGTTCGCCTGGATGCTACCGTGTTTCGGAAGGCACCCAAAACTGTGGGTCCCGGCTGTTTCCTATAAGATATGTAGGAGGCAGTCGTTAGGTCATGTTGCAGGCCCTGTAATAATCTCAGCGACCTGAAACTGCAACATATAGGTTGGCCACACAACCTATAAATTGTGATTTGACTCTGACAGTGTAATTAGGGTAACCTGTTCTGTTGGAGTATAAACCCCAATTATTATTATAATTATTATTATGGAGTATCACCAAGCAGTCATAACAGTTAAGTGTGTTCCGGCATGATGTCCAGTGAAGCTAGGGTGGAATAATTAATCCCACCTTTTGGTTTAGTCTGCTACCATCTTTGGCCACATCATCACTTAACACTAGAAAGAAGGGGGCCTTTTGACTCAATTTAGAGTTTTATAGTTTCGAAACTACTAATTGTTGTGCTTTACTATAGTTCAATGACTTTTAACAAAATAGTTTATATTTCAATACCATTACTGCTAATGACACATCATTGGCTGGCGCCAGTCATTTGACCCCTATGGCATTTATTGATGTAAACAATATTCATTTGAAGGTAGGTTAAAATATTTACAATAAATAACATACCTAGATGATTTGATATATTTCTTTTAATCTTTTATTCAGCTACTATAAAATGTCAACAACCATATAAGTGAAAGAGACAAGTGTGTGGAATTTGTGCAATCTACGCAAGTACAAGCTACGGGTCACAGGTATTATGGATGAAAATAGTATGGTGTCAAGAGTGGAAGAAAATGTCTGGAACAGAGCCTGAAGTAGGCAGACGAATGCATACATACATATATATATTTTTATATTAATCCTGCTTTTCCTAAAGATACAAATACATTTTAAATCAAATTCAAATTGCATAAAATGTTATTAATACTAGGGGTCATTTGACTCCTAGCTATCTTTCTTGGGAAGAGTATTTTTCCGTCCATTCAAGTAATTCAAGGTCTTTATTATGTTGTTGCAAATAAGCAAATTAATCAACTAAAATGATATAAATTAGGCTGGGTCTATGCATTTAATGAGCACACAAAAAATAGGGTAGGTAGATACATTCATATTACTAGCGTAACTCATCACATTGTGTGATGCAAACAGGAAAAACCATGGACATTAATGATATAATTATTTTCCCTGAATATAGGTACAACAATAAACAGTAATTAGCTCGAAGTACCTACTTGTTTGTTAAGTTTATACGATAAGACTTGAACTGCGAAACCCAGCACAAACACTCAAATTGCAATTATTCAAATAGGCTACAATATATAATAGAGTATAGAGCTTTTGATAGTAAATCTTTATAGAATAAGTAACTTAGTCCAGCAGTTTTACCTGGTAAATAGTGTTATTATATTATAGAGACTAAGCTACCTAAATACAAAAATTTCAGCTGCAGCAGCACATTATTGTAATAAGTATTATCAATATTAAGTATGTATTTCCAAATTTGATCCCAACTGGTCCAGCACTCCCGGAGTGATAGAGTAACTCCGTGTTTCTTGGCCTTCCTGTGTTGAATGGCAATTTTATTTTCAGTTGGAGAACAATGTGAGGCAAACAATCAAGGAGCAGAAGGTACTTGCACTTTGGTCACAGATTGTGAACCCGCAGTTAGGTATGATGATTTTTTTATGTTAGAGACCGACACACAAGAAAAAGTCCCTAATGGTGAGCGGCTACCATAGCCTACCATTATCAGCCTACAATCTTCAATTGCTGGATTTCCTCCCCCATGGCACGCCACTCAACTCGATCCTCCGTCTTCCTCCTCCACCCACTCCCTGCGACCCTCCAGATATCGTCACCCTATCTCGACCATGGGCGCCCGTCACCTACAGACGACTGCAACACTGCTGGAGTAGAGTTGCCGATGCGGTGTTGGTCACGTAGGTAGGGTCACTCCCTGGCTTCACTAAACATCATGATGTAAATCGGTTATCATAGGGAACCAAGCCCCTCCCCCAGAAGCATTGTAGAGTATCAAATTAAAAAAAAAACGCTCGGAATAGGCCGACGGCCGATCACACATATTTCATGGTTAACATTTTTTTTCGCTCATATAATGTTTAAATTTTCTAACTGTACTGAGCGTGCTAAACGCACACTTTTCGTAGTAAAACTTATATTTTATCCAACTGCACCTTGCTCCCAACCATAAATACAGATTTATATAATATTTTTGCCCATTGCAGAGAAATCAGAAAAAAAAGGAGGCACAGTTTCCAAAGATGTGGCTTCAGTGGCGTGCAGGAAATAGTTTGCTGTCCCCACGACAATACCAACAAGTTTGGGGAAAGTAGTAAGTACTAAAGTACCTACTACATTCATCAATAGCTTAGCTTTTCTTAGGTCAGGCTAAGACAAGCGCCAATCGCTAGTGGCAAACGCAAAAAAATTCTTCTGGGATGACAGTTGTATTGGAAAAACAAACGATAACAACTGTCATCAATACATCACATCATAAGTACATCACACACATCTCATCACCAGCCTATGTTCGTCCACTGCTGGACATAGGCTTCCCCATGGCACGCCACTCAACTCGATCCTCCGTCTTTCTCCTCCGACCGCTCCCAGCGACCCTCCGGATATCATCGCCCCATCTCGCCCAAGGACGCCCTACACTACGTTTGCCGAGACGCGGTCACCACTCCAGATCACGTCTACCCCATCAGTCTACATCACAACTTAGTACATTTTATTAGCGTAAGCCTCAAGCGATTTTCGCTTGTCTAAACCCCCCAGTTCCCAGCTTATTTATAGTAGTAATAGTTTTTATTCTTAGCTTATAGTGTAATCTTATATTGAGAATTGAGACCCAAAAATGTGAACATCTCTGAATCCAGTTTCCAATGAACTATATTGTCGACACCAAGTACTAAAATGTTAACTCATAAATTTTTGCTATACCGTGGCGGTACTAATTTTAATTAAATCGATTGTTACTGTACTTTATATCCTAAATACTTTTTATTTCTTTGTAAAAAATACAAAGAAAAAAAAGAAGAAATACCACGGTAAAGAGATATATCTCTTTACCGTGGCGGTACTAAATTTAATTAAATCGATTGTTACTGTACTTTATATCCTAAATACATTTTATTTCTTTGTAAAAAATACCTTATTATTGATATAGTAGATAATATGAGGAGTCAAAATATTTTATAGTATTTTAACTTTAAAACGCGCGATAGTGGTGCCCCGCCAAAGGGAGTCCTTTCGTGAAAAGCACTCGAAATAAAATTGCTCAATAGTTTCAACGTAAAGATGTATCAAACATCGAATCATTTATATTGGAGATCTGCCTAGCACCAAAACCTATATCGTTAAAACTGGTCCGGGTGCAATAAAATTTAAAACATGTTTTGTATCAACTTTTTAGGTTCAACTGAAAGGTCGGGCGGCGCTCAGCGGATAGCCGATAGAGGTGAGCCACACTTAATGTAATCACTTAAATATGCACCACTAATGTATTCAGAATGTGATTTTATATCCATTAGTTTGAATCTTCTCTTTGTTTTCTAGAACAAGTTTGATAATACTTACTTAATTATATATATTTTGTGATAGATTCCACTCAATCGACAATATATTGGTCGAAACGCCTATTAACTTTACGGTCATATACAAGGGCAGATCTAGGATTTTTGTTCTAGGGGGGCAAGGTGCAGACGGGCAAAAATATCATAATTTTTACTACGAAAAATGTGTTTCGCTCGCACCGAGTGATAAGAAAGTTAAAATAGTCTTAATATAAATAAGCCGAGAAAAAAATGATATCTTGACCATGAAATAGCGCCAAAATTCGTAACTTCCCAATGCTTTTGGGGGGGGGGGGGAGGCTTGGCCCCCTGCCCCCCCTCCCCTGTATCCGCCCTTGGTCATATATATGTCTAAGAACATATAAAATGAATTAGAACATGCGCCACCCGCGACTAATATATCTACTGATAAAAAATGCTAGTTTAGCATTAACTGAGTCCTAGAGTTGTGCTCGATAATAAAATAAATATAATAATATTGAAGCCGCTGACAAATGCTACTGTGTAAAAAAATAGTAGTTTTATGTAATTTCAGAATGTCAGAAGATAATCGCCAACAGCATTCCATACTTGAACCTGCATATTCTCGGTGGAGAGGCAGCATCGCTCGGGGAATTTCCCCATATGGTATGTGTTTTTGATGACCTAGAACAATTGGGGTTTTGAATTAAAAAAAAATCAGTACAAAATGTATAACATATTGATGTCATCACTCCCACCAAACCACTTTAGTGTGTTGTATCTCTGACTTTTTTTTTTAATATACAATAAATAAAAAGCAACCAGCAGTCAAGGTAGCCGCAGGGTTATCATGGCGTCACGCTGAGTCTGCCCCCTTTGGCAGCTGTTTATTTTTTTTTTTTTAAATTTTCTATGTCTAGCTTATATTTAATATTATCACTTTTGTTACTTAAGTATGCCAATAAACTCATTTCATTTCATTTTCATTTCATTTCAAAAAAAATCGTGTCCAATATTTTTTAATAATATACATTGTGGACAATATTTTTTATTCAAAACCCTAATTCATTCACTTTGTTAATTTTCATTTAGTCTCAGTTTTTTAATTATTTTACTGGTGGTAGGCTTCGGCCGCGGCTAGTTACCATCCACTGGACAAACCGTGTCGCCAAGTGGTCATTAATGACTGTGTTACGGCATGATATTCTGTGAAGCCGGGGAGGGATTTATCCCGCCTTCTAGGTTTAGTCTGCTGCCATCTGAAGCTGCATCGTCGCTTAACATCACGCGAGATCTTGGTCAAAGGCTAACCTATTTTATTATATTATATTATTATATCTAGCCTATACTGTCCCACTGCTGGGCAAAGGCCTCCCCCAAGTCTCTCCACATATCGCGATCAAGCGCCGCCTCTTGCCAGTCTGCCTGGTGTGTGTGCAGATCGTCACGCCATCGCTTTCGGGGGCGGCCTCGGCGGCGCTTTCCATCTTCTGGTACCCATTCTGTAGCGACCTTTGCCCAGCGGTCGGGATGCATGCGGATGGTATGACCCGCCCAGCCCCACTTCAGCTTTCCAGCCTTAATGCCTACGTCTGTTAAGCCCGTTTTGGAGCGCAGCGTGGTGTTACGTACTCTATCTGCTCTTTTTATGCCTAAAATGCTGCGCTCCATTACTCTTTGGCAAACCCCGAGGCGAAACTTTTGCGATTCAGTCAGTGACCAGGTTTGGGCACCGTAGGTTAGGATAGGAAGAATACACATGTCAACAAGCCTTCGCTTCAGGGAGATTGGCAGATCTCCCTTCATTAGCGTCTTCATGGACCAGTAGCTTTTCCAGGCATTCTCGATACGGCGATCGATTTCCTTCTCTTGCCTGTTTTCGAAAGATACTAGCTGGCCCAAGTAGATGTACTCGTTGACATAATGTATTACCTCCCCATCTACCACTACCTATTATAATGAATAAAAAAATGCATTAATTAAGAGCGTATATATCGAGTGACGCTCTCTCGCTCGCACTATTTGCAAAATTTTGAAGTATAAATTCATAGAATTAATTTATTGAAAATTCCTTAAGAACAGCCCTCTATAATATTATTGCACACATTTTAAGTTTTTCCAGTTTGATAAAATTCAAAAATTCTTTTTTTTGCCATTTTTAAATATATCAGACTGGAAACACTTTTAAAATGTGTCCAATAATATTATTGAGGGCTGGTCTTAAGGAATTTTCAATAAATTAATTCTATGAATTTATATTTCAAAATTTGTCAAATAGTGCGAGCGAGAGAGCGCCACTCGATATATACGCTCTTAACATATTAATACTAGCTTATGATCGCTGCTAATATATAATCCTCCTTGTTTTCCTTGTTGCCTTTGTTTTTTTCTCCCTGTTTGGTTGTCTGGAATAGATCGCAATAGCGATAAGACCGCCAATTGTTACACTGTTTACATTACAAATTGTATTTAGTTCTAAGTTCTTGTAAGTTGCATCAATAAAATGTTAACTAATCTAATCTATAACACAAGCATTGAGTTTCTTAACTTGGGGTTAGATAACACTGTGTGAATAATAAATGTTCTCCAATATACATATTTATTTAATACACAAATTATTATTGAACAAAGCCGTTGTTATATCCATTATAATTATTTTTTCTTTTAAAATGATATATTTACAAAGTTCAGGACTATTTCAAAGAATGAAGAATCAAATGAAATAAGAAGAATATTACCTATTTTTTCCTCTTACCAAAAGACCTTGAAAACTGGGATATTCTATTAAAATAAATATTTTCCCGTTATAATAACGCATATAAGGAAAGCCGTACATCTCAGGCATTTTTTATTTAAAGCTGAAATTTGGTAAAGAGAAAGCTTAGGACCTTGAATAACACATAGGCTACAGTACAGCAGGTAAAACCGCTGAGCGCAGCTAGTATTTTATATTATTTAAATTATAGACTACTACTACTGCTCATGTTGCAGGCCCTGTAGTAATCTCGGTGACAACATATAAGTTGGCCACACAACCTATAAATTGTGATTTGACTCTGACAGTGTAAGTAGGGTGACCTGTTCTGTTGGAGTATAATTATTATGTCGCTCTTAAACACGGGCTAAGCCCGGGCCTTTTTATAGGCGTACACGGAAACAAAATAGCTATTTTGTTTCCGTGTACGCCTATAAAAAGGCCCGGGCTTAGCATAGTCCAACGTGCAGAGGCCCTTTTGAGCTTTTACTATAAATGTAATGGGTGACACTTATTATAGTTTGTCTGTGAGTCCATCCATAGAAAATGGGCTCAAAGACAATATCCGCCAAGTGACAGGACTATTGCTGACTAATGTAATGGGTGACACTTATTTGAGTCTGTCTGTGAGTCCATCTATAGAAAATGGGCTCAAAGACAGTCTCCGCCAAGTGACAGGACTATTGCTAATTAATGGAAACTACTTGAACTAGGCTATGGATGTGTATTCTAAATGGATGGTTAATGAGGCTATTTTTGTGACTACGGCACCTGCCACTTCCATCCCATTAGGAAATATATAGGCAGGTGATGACTCGCCACTCACTAAACGGGCCCCCATAAAGGCCGGCATTACATAGCCGACGAGAAGGGCAACGTTGGTGCAAGTGGCTGGAGAGGGAGAGGTGTCCCTGGACTTTAAACACGTAGGCCAACTCGCCACTTATGCTTCACATCCTCCCTCCGAGCGAAAAGCTCTCGCGACTCCACTCAGGCCGGCCAATAATTATAATTATTATTATAATTAAGGTGGCGCTCGGATTTGATCGCGGCTCTGGTTATGAGTTCGACTGCGGAGGATCTGTGCTGTCCGAAACTTACGTACTAACCGCTGCGCACTGCGTCGATACATTAGACAGGTAAATATTATATTATGTTATCATACTAATATGTTGTCTGGAAGAAATCGCTTTTTAGCGATAAGACCGCCGCTTGTACATTAATTTTTTGTAGTCAATAAGTCCCTGCTTGTAATGTATTTCCTTTGTGTGTTGTACAATAAAGCGTTATCTAATATTATAAACATGAAAGTTTGTAAGAATGCCTTTCCATCAGTTGAAATTACTGAAATGAAAAAATGTTTATTCATGTACAAACATCTCAGATTTTGCAAGAAAACATCATAAAATATTATAGAATATCAGAAGAAACATTTATACATGAAACGGAACCCTTTCTCCAGAAACTTTGAATGGCTAATCCCTGGGCAGCCTTTCCCGAGATCGGTTGACTCTGCAATGCATGAGTTTTAGGGTTCTGTGTTAAAAAAGGTTACAATATTTGGCTACAATTTATTTGTGAGGCTGTGGGTTTATGCAAAAGTTTCCAGACATGTTTGTGTTTTTAATTGTTTTTTTTTTAATGTATTACAGGATAGAGCCGAGTATAATCCGCGCGGGCGTAGTGGAGATCGGAGGGACGTCGTTCGACCCCGAGACTGATGTTAACATTGCACAAATACTCATACACCCCAACTACACGCGCCGCGAGAAATATCACGACTTGGCTCTACTCAGGTTTGACTCACTACACTCTAGTCATATATTTATTCTAAGATAGAGCCGAGTTTAATCCGCGCTTGCGTAGTGGAGATCGCCGGGACGTCGTTACACCGAGACTGATGTTAACATCGTACAAATACTCATACACCCCAACTACACGCGCCGGGAGAAATATCACGACTTCGCTCTACTTAGGTTTGACTCTCACTATAAACTAATCATATTTATACTTCGCTTGCTTGTGTTGTTCTTCCTGCCCCCCTGGGGGAGGGTTGAGTCTACCGAATGAAATATCGGGTGTATCACACCGTCCGCAATGGGTTGTTCACCGGGCTCCATCGTCCTCCCGGGGGTGAGGATGTCGCACGGCAAGGCTGGCGGGTAGGGCGCTTCCGGTGGACGGGCATGATGCGGCGCCATTTTCTGCACCACTTGGAGGCGCTTCTTCTGGTACGTCCGCAGCAGCGCATACCATGCGGGCGCGGCGTACGTCAGGCGGGATCGGATGTACGCTTTGAAGACGCCCACCTTCGTCAGTAACGGCAACTTGGAGTTGAGGACCGGGCGAAGGAGAACACGGGCCTCCTTGGCTATTTATACTTCCATCCAACTGGATATGCCAATGTCAGCCCCCAAACCCCCCCCCCCCCCCCAACTTTTCGCTTGGACGCTACCGTGTTTCGGAAGGCATGTAAAACTGTGGGTTCCGGCTGTTTTCTATAAGACATGTAGATGCAGTCGTTAGGTCATGTTGCAGGCCCTGTAGTAATCTCGGCTACCTGAAACTGCAACATATAGGTTGGTCACATAACCTTTCAATTGTGATCAGTTCACATTCTAGCTATCCATAATCGTAGCTTGATAAAAAAATCAGCTGATCGTAAACAAAATAAAGCTACTCATGTATATTGTATATGTTGTCATTATGTTGATATGTTTGTTGTGTTGTATGTTTTGACGACCTCTGTGGCGCGGTGGGCTAATACCCGCCTGCAACGCAGAAGGTTGCGGGTGATTCTCGCATGGGACAAATGTTTGTGTGATCCACAGGTATTTGTTTCTGGTCTGGGTGGTTTTCAGTATCTATTATAAGTATGTATTTACAAAAGAAAAGTATATAAGTATTATATATCCGTTATCCTAACCACCATAATACAAGCATTAAGTTGAGTTTGGGGTTAGGTGGCGCTGTGTGAAAGTCCTGAAATATTTATTTATTTTTTATGTTGTACCAGACTCAACAAGCCGCTGTCGTTCTCGAGCACATTGAACGCGGTGTGTTTGGAGACTAAGGATGGCAACCCCACCTCGCCGCTCGTCATCACCGGCTGGGGGAAAACTAGCAACACCAGTGAGTATTATTATTATTTATTTATCTAGTATCTATTTATTTATATATATTACTATTTATGCCGTGGGGTGACCGGCCTTAGAATAGTCCCCCACCATATCGTCCCGTGGTTGCAGTAGGAGCCTGCTAAGGGAATATACCGGGAGATGGGCAGCAGCATATCCCGGCTTCTTATCAACTTAATAAAAAACTGCGCGCGCCAACCCGCCTGCCAAGCGTGGCGCGTATGGCAAAACCCCCCTTACAAATGACGAGCAATATATATACCAGGCCCCCAGTCCCCGGCAGCTCCCTTGTTCCTGACGCGGGTAGCAGTCAAGGTAACGGCGGAGCAGGGGGTGCTAAGAATCACCGGCAGATGCCCGGCTACCCATCCCCACGACGACTGGCCCTGGTAACACACAACATACGCACTCTGAGGACTGACGAAAAGATCTGCGAGCTGGAAGAGGAACTGAGCAGGTTACGCTGGGACATTGTCGGGTTATGTGAAGTCCGTAGAGAGGGGGAGGACACCGTAACTCTGAAGTCCGGTAACTTGCTCTACTACCGGGAGGGCGACCAACAGTCCCAAGGTGGTGTCGGGTTTCTCGTTCACAAGTCCCTCGTAAACAACATTATAACCATCGACAGTGTGTCGAGCAGGGTGGTATACCTAATACTCAGAATATCTAAAAGGTATTCGCTGAAGGTCATTCAGGTATATGCGCCGACCTCGTCACACTCCGATGATGAAGTAGAGGCTATGTATGAGGACGTAAGTAGAGCCATACATACTTCCGAAACCTACTTCACTGTTGTTATGGGGGACTTCAACGCGAAGTTGGGCAAGAAAAGCGGCGATGAGTTGAGAGTGGGGCGATTTGGGTATGGGCAACGGAACCCTAGGGGACAGAGGCTGGCTGATTTCCTGGAGAGAGAGGAACTCTTTATGATGAACTCTTTCTTCCAGAAGCCGCCTCACAGGAAATGGACCTGGATGAGCCCCGATGGTTCCACGAGAAATGAGATAGACTTCATCATGACCGACAAGAAACGGATATTTAGTGATGTCTCTGTGATCAACAGGGTTAAAACCGGCAGTGATCACCGACTTGTACGAGGCTCACTAAATATTAACGTTAAGCTAGAAAGGTCCAGTCTGATGAAGTCTACGCTCCGACCTACCAGTGCCCATATTCAAAACCCCGAAAGCTTTCAACTCGAGCTCACAAACCGCTTTGCTTGCCTTGAGAACTTAGCATCAGTGGACGAGATCAACGACGGGCTAGTGGAAGCTGTACGCACGGTAGGGTCTAAGTTTTTTAGACCCCGTCGTAAAGATAGACCTCAGAAATTGGCTGATCAAACCATAAACCTCATGGCTGAACGACGCTCGTTACAGTTGCAATCTCCCGACGACGCCGAGTCTTATAGGCAGCTCAATAGACGTATATCTAAGTCCTTGCGTCATGATCTGCGTCTCTTTAACACTAACCGTGTTAAGGAGACAATTGAGCGAAACCAAGGCTCCAAAGTGTTCGCAAAGGACAAGTCTATTGGGCAAAGCCAGCTGACGAAGCTGAAACGGGAAGATGGCAGCATTGCGTCGACCAAAGCAGAGGTTTTAGGGGAGATCGAGAGGTTCTATGGACAGCTTTACACTTCGGTCGCAAAGCCCGTTGACAGCTTGGTAGGAGATCCAAGAGCCAAACTGTCCCGACATTATACCGAAGATATCCCGGACATCAGTCTTTACGAGATTAGGATGGCCCTGAAGCAGCTTAAGAACAACAAGGCGCCGGGCGAAGACGGAATCACTTCAGAGCTTCTGAGAGCGGGTGGAACACCGGTACTTAAAGTCCTCCAGAAACTTTTTAATTCCGTCTTGTCCGATGGCAAAACGCCTGAGACATGGAGCAGAGGCGAGGTGGTGCTATTCTTCAAAAAAAGTGATAACAGCCTATTGAAGAACTATAGGCCCATTACGCTTCTGAGCCATGTTTATAAGCTGTTTTCAAGGGTCATCACGAACCGTCTCGAACACAGACTTGATGACTTCCAGCCTCCCGAACAAGCCGGTTTCCGAAGAGGCTTTAGTACCATAGACCACATTCATACGCTGCGGCAAGTTATACAGAAGACCGAGGAGTATAATTTGCCACTATGCTTAGCGTTTGTGGACTATGAAAAAGCCTTTGATTCGGTGGAAACATGGGCGGTGCTCGAGTCACTTCAGCGATGCCGTATTGACTATCGGTACATTGAAGTTTTGAAGTGCTTGTATAAAAACGCCACTATGTCAGTCCGAGTACAGGAGCAGAGCACGAAGGCGATTCCATTAAGAAGAGGCGTAAGACAGGGAGACGTTATCTCTCCGAAACTGTTTACTGCCGTAATGGAAGACACCTTCAAGCTCCTGGAATGGCAAGGACTTGGCATCAATATCAACGGCGAATACATCACTCACCTTCGGTTTGCTGACGACATCGTAGTCATGGCAAAGTCGATGGAGGAACTCAGCATGATGCTCGATGACCTCAACCGAGCTTCACAACGGGTGGGCTTAAGAATGAACATGGACAAGACGAAGCTTATGTCTAATGCCAATGTTGTGCCCACCCCAATATCTGTTGAAGGATCGGTACTCGAAGTCGTGGACTCGTATATCTATCTAGGACAAGTAGTCCGATTAGGTAGGTCCAACTTCGAGAAAGAGATCAACCGCCGAATCCAACTCGGTTGGGCAGCGTTCGGGAAACTACGCAATGTCTTTTCGTCCGATATACCTCAGTGCCTCAAGACGAAAGTCTTTGATCAATGTGTGTTACCAGTGATGACTTACGGCACCGAAACGTGGTCCTTCACCAATGGCCTCATCTCGAAGCTCAAAGTCGCCCAGCGTGCTATGGAAAGGGCTATGCTCGGGGTTTCTCTACGAGATCGAATCAGAAATGAAGAAATCCGTAGACGAACTAAAGTCACCGACATAGCCCGGCGGATTAGCAAGCTGAAGTGGCAATGGGCAGGCCACATAGCGCGCAGAGCGGATGGCCGATGGGGTCGAAAAGTGCTCGAGTGGAGACCACGGACTAGCAAACGAAGCGTAGGACGTCCACCCACAAGGTGGACAGACGACCTTATAAAGGTCGCCGGAAGACGCTGGATGCAGGTCGCTTCCAACCGGTACATATGGAAGTCCAAAGGGGAGGCCTATGTTCAGCAGTGGACGTCCAATGGCTGAGATGATGATGTATCTATTTAGAATATGTAACACGTCAATAGTTAAAAATAAAACAAAAAAAATGGCTACTTGTTAGGTCATTCTACTCCTATACAGAATTTTTAGATTATAATATCAGCAGTAGTTGTAATGTTTTATAATTATTTCAATTTATTGGAATACACCAACGGAACAAGGTGGATCACACAAACATTTGTCCCGTGCGGGAATCGAACCCGCAACCTTCTGCGTTGCAGGCGGGTATTAGCCCACCGCGACAGAGATCGTCAATTAACTATTGATTTGAGGCACGAACCACCAGCACCTCACTCGGATTCTGGAACCCCCTACGTTTGCGATCTTTGCAATCGCTTTTTTTTTTTTTTTGTGGGTAAGAGTGAAATAAAAACACATGTTTTAAGATATCTCTATTATAATTAATTAAATAAATAGTAAAAGATAATAAAATATAACGATTTATGTGTTAGTGAAAATACCAAACTGTGACACCTACCAGTGAGTGTTATCTCTAATATTCACTGCCCACACACTGAGTTTTTTGGAGTCGACATATAACACTTCAACACACACACAATGGATGCCATCCAAGAAAATATGAACTCAATGATGTCCATGTTCACAAAAAGGATGGATGCGTTTGAAGAGAAGCAAGCTTCTAAGCCAGGTACCCCAACATCTGAAGGCGATAGTTTATCACTGGAGTTCTCTACTTTTAAAACATTTGTGCTGACATCCCTCCGAGCTCTACAAGCACAAATTGAAATACTGGCTAGACAGGTCGATCTTCAGGAAATGCATGGGCGACGGAAATTTCTTTTGATCCATGGAGTACGCGAGGAGCCAAATGAAAAGACTGGCGATGTAGTTGCTAAGGTGTTGAGTGAGCGGCTTAAATTGCAGACATTCACTTCAGGCAACATTAGCCGGTCTCACAGAATGGGTCGCACCGGTAACGCTGACAAGCCTCGCCCTATACTATTTAAGCTTCGCGATGTTGCGTTGAGAGGGCAAATATGGGCTGCTAAGACAGGATTGAAGGGCACTGGTGTTACTTTGTCTGAATTTCTAACAAAGTCTCGCCATGACGTATTTATGGCAGCCCGGCAGCAGTATGGCGTGACGAAGTGCTGGACCCGCGACGGATTTGTCTTCGTGATGGGGTCCGATGGGTCACGACATCGCGTTAGCTGCCTGGTTGATCTAGAGGTTATATCGGAGAAGAACAAGCCGAAGCCTGCGTCTGCGCCTAAGTCCAATTCAGCGACTGTCGCCGCAGTTCAAACGAAGCCTCGTCGTATAGTTAAAAAGTAGACGCAGAAAGTTTGCTAAATATTATGTCGGTATGCTTCTTTGTTTGTAATATGTAATTGTTTGATCTTTGTTTTTCTTTCTCTTTAAAATTATAGCAGGGTAGATGTCATAAAAGAGCAAATTATTGTTCACAGCTGTCCATAGGTTCCTTATACTTATAATGTTTTCATCGCACAACTATATTTATCTTAAATCTTTATTTTATTTTAACTTTATTTCAGATCACCGCTATTTTACGCTCTTGTATATTTTATTGAATTCGTTGACATATGACATGATTAAATTGTCAAGTTGACGACTGTCAACTGTCATTGTCAAAGTCGGTTTTTTTTTTCTAACTTGTAATGTGTTGTGCATTTGCCAAGTATCAAAAATATTTTTTTTTCCCTTACAATTTCTTGTTATTTTGTTTTATTATTTGTTTCTACTAAAGTACAATTTGTTTTTATTTAATGTACTTATCTCAGCATACCTACAGTTACATATTGGATTAATGAGAATAATATTTTTGTAATATACTGTTAATTTTTAATTTATGTGAATATTAGCAGTGTGCAGTGTTTTAGTAAAAATTGTGTATATAATAGCACTCAGTCGGTAGGTGGATAATTATGTAAACAGACAAATTTTAGTGTGTAATATTATAATAATTTATATTAGGTATCTATTTTATATTATATTTATAAGTTATAGTGATATTGTATAGTATATAATAATATTATTATGTTATCTTGTGATTTAGAAAGTGACGATAATTCTGAGTTCTTGTCCTGTTCAGGAGAAGACAGCACCGACGACAGCTATAATAGTCTTCCATCTCTCTCTGACTCACTTGGGTCACTACTGTGTGGTGGCTCCAAAAACTTTAACGTCCTTCATTTCAATGCTCAGAGTATTCCGGCTCATTTTACAGATATGTTAGCGTCTTTCGATAATAATAACATTCATGCCATACTAATCTCGGAGTCCTGGCTCAAATCTTGTCTACCAAGTGCTTCATACTCACTTCCTGGCTTCCAACTAATACGCAATGATCGCACTGGAAGTGGTGGTGGTGGTGTCGCTATATATCTCCGTTCACATATCCCTTTTTCAATCGTTAGTATGTCGGCACAGCCACCTCCTACCAGCGCAGGCGAGCATCTTTTTCTCGAAATTATGATATCCCATACCAAAATTCTTCTCGGCGTGTATTATTGTCCATCTCTTCGTATTAATTTCTTCTCGTCATTTGAAACTCTCCTAGAATCTCACTGCCCATTATATAACCATTCCATTATTATGGGCGATTTCAATACGTGTCTTATAAAGCAGGACTCTCGAGCTAAAATTTTTCAATCGGTTGCAAGGGCAAACAATCTCACTATTCTACCTCTTAATGCTACGCATTATTTTCCAAATTCTACACCTTTGTTAGATTTAATTCTAGTTTCTTCTCCAAATTATGTTAAAAGCCATGGGCAATGCACGGCAGACGCTTTTTCTTACCATGACTTAATATTTGTGTCATATAAAATTCGTCCGCCAAAATACAAGCCAAAAGTCCTTCTGCAACGCAGTTTTGGTGCTATTGATTTAGAATCATTGCGGAAAGATGCAAGGGAGTTAGACTTTCTACACCCCCTTATCTCAAAGTCCGCTTTCGATTTGTCTGTGACTCTCATACTTTTTCTCTTCGCTCTTCTAGTAACTATCTTCTACAGACCACTACCCCTATTACCTCTTCAAAATTTATCAGTGACTCCTTCACTCATTACTCGGTCCATTTGTGGAACGCTCTCCCTGTCCCTATTCGATGTGCAAAAACTCTTGAAAATTTTAAAAGCCAATTACGTGACTACTATCTGTCACAAATTTAACTATGTCCCTTTCTATTTAATATCGGTATATATTGATTAAAATATGTGTATGTATATATATTAGTATCTTTTATATTTAGTATATACACACTAATTATATTTATAATATTCTTATACGTATTTATAATATGTATGTTTTATGTATTAGATAATATTTTTTATTTTTTTTTATTTTCTTTAAATTATATTTGTTTGATTGTTTAGAATTTAGGTATAAATATGTTTTTACTCTCTGGTACCAAATCTCACTCCACTCATTTAGTGAGCTACATATATTTCCATACAAAGGCTGGTTGCCTGGAAGAGATCGCTCACAGCGATAAGGCCGCCCATTGTGGACCAAACTGTTTTGTAGTACTAGCTACTAATAAGTATAATGTAATGTTTATTTTGGTTTTAACAATAAAGAGTATTCTTATCTTATCTTATCTTATCGCTGCTGCAAGTGTCGTACAAGCCTATTGTTCAGCTATCAAAAGAAGTGCCGCACACTAACTTGACGCTACATAGATCATCTTATATAAATGTTACAAGGCCTATGATGATGTTTTTCAGGGAATACTCGCAGCAACGTGCTCCTGAAAGCAAACGTGACGGCGGTGAGCAGCGAGGAGTGCGGCTCTTCCTACACCAACTGGCGCAAGTTGCCACACGGGATCGCGGCCGAGCAACTCTGCGCCGGCGACCCCACGGGGACCTCCGACACTTGCCAGGTATCACTAGCTGCTGTGTGACGTCACGCGGCCGAGCAACTCTGCGCCGGCGACCCCACGGGGACCTCCGACACTTGCCAGGTATCACTAGCTGCTGTGTGACGTCACGCGGCCGAGCAGCTCTGCGCCGGCGACCCCACGGGCACCTCCGACACTTGCCAGGTATCACTAGCTGCTGTGTGACGTCACGCGGCCGAGCAACTCTGCGCCGGCGACCCCACGGGGACCTCCGACACTTGCCAGGTATCACTAGCTGCTGTGTGACGTCACGCGGCCGAGCAACTCTGCGCCGGCGACCCCACGGGGACCTCCGACACTTGCCAGGTATCACTAGCTGCTGTGTGACGTCACGCGGCCGAGCAGCTCTGCGCCGGCGACCCCACGGGGACCTCCGACACTTGCCAGGTATCACTAGCTGCTGTGTGACGTCACGCGGCCGAGCAGCTCTGCGCCGGCGACCCCACGGGGACCTCCGACACTTGCCAGGTATCACTAGCTGCTGTGTGACGTCACGCGGCCGAGCAGCTCTGCGCCGGCGACCCCACGGGGACCTCCGACACTTGCCAGGTATCACTAGCTGCTGTGTGACGTCACGCGGCCGAGCAACTCTGCGCCGGCGACCCCACGGGGACCTCCGACACTTGCCAGGTATCACTAGCTGCTGTGTGACGTCACGCGGCCGAGCAACTCTGCGCCGGCGACCCCACGGGGACCTCCGACACTTGCCAGGTATCACTAGCTGCTGTGTGACGTCACGCGGCCGAGCAGCTCTGCGCCGGCGACCCCACGGGCACCTCCGACACTTGCCAGGTATCACTAGCTGCTGTGTGACGTCACGCGGCCGAGCAGCTCTGCGCCGGCGACCCCACGGGCACCTCCGACACTTGCCAGGTATCACTAGCTGCTGTGTGACGTCACGCGGCCGAGCAGCTCTGCGCCGGCGACCCCACGGGGACCTCCGACACTTGCCAGGTATCACTAGCTGCTGTGTGACGTCACGCGGCCGAGCAGCTCTGCGCCGGCGACCCCACGGGGACCTCCGACACTTGCCAGGTATCACTAGCTGCTGTGTGACGTCACGCGGCCGAGCAGCTCTGCGCCGGCGACCCCACGGGCACCTCCGACACTTGCCAGGTATCACTAGCTGCTGTGTGACGTCACGCGGCCGAGCAACTCTGCGCCGGCGACCCCACGGGCACCTCCGACACTTGCCAGGTATCACTAGCTGCTGTGTGACGTCACGCGGCCGAGCAACTCTGCGCCGGCGACCCCACGGGGACCTCCGACACTTGCCAGGTATCACTAGCTGCTGTGTGACGTCACGCGGCCGAGCAGCTCTGCGCCGGCGACCCCACGGGCACCTCCGACACTTGCCAGGTATCACTAGCTGCTGTGTGACGTCACGCGGCCGAGCAGCTCTGCGCCGGCGACCCCACGGGCACCTCCGACACTTGCCAGGTATCACTAGCTGCTGTGTGACGTCACGCGGCCGAGCAGCTCTGCGCCGGCGACCCCACGGGGACCTCCGACACTTGCCAGGTATCACTAGCTGCTGTGTGACGTCACGCGGCCGAGCAGCTCTGCGCCGGCGACCCCACGGGGACCTCCGACACTTGCCAGGTATCACTAGCTGCTGTGTGACGTCACGCGGCCGAGCAGCTCTGCGCCGGCGACCCCACGGGCACCTCCGACACTTGCCAGGTATCACTAGCTGCTGTGTGACGTCACGCGGCCGAGCAACTCTGCGCCGGCGACCCCACGGGCACCTCCGACACTTGCCAGGTATCACTAGCTGCTGTGTGACGTCACGCGGCCGAGCAACTCTGCGCCGGCGACCCCACGGGGACCTCCGACACTTGCCAGGTATCACTAGCTGCTGTGTGACGTCACGCGGCCGAGCAGCTCTGCGCCGGCGACCCCACGGGCACCTCCGACACTTGCCAGGTATCACTAGCTGCTGTGTGACGTCACGCGGCCGAGCAGCTCTGCGCCGGCGACCCCACGGGCACCTCCGACACTTGCCAGGTATCACTAGCTGCTGTGTGACGTCACGCGGCCGAGCAGCTCTGCGCCGGCGACCCCACGGGGACCTCCGACACTTGCCAGGTATCACTAGCTGCTGTGTGACGTCACGCGGCCGAGCAGCTCTGCGCCGGCGACCCCACGGGGACCTCCGACACTTGCCAGGTATCACTAGCTGCTGTGTGACGTCACGCGGCCGAGCAGCTCTGCGCCGGCGACCCCACGGGCACCTCCGACACTTGCCAGGTATCACTAGCTGCTGTGTGACGTCACGCGGCCGAGCAACTCTGCGCCGGCGACCCCACGGGCACCTCCGACACTTGCCAGGTATCACTAGCTGCTGTGTGACGTCACGCGGCCGAGCAGCTCTGCGCCGGCGACCCCACGGGGACCTCCGACACTTGCCAGGTATCACTAGCTGCTGTGTGACGTCACGCGGCCGAGCAGCTCTGCGCCGGCGACCCCACGGGGACCTCCGACACTTGCCAGGTATAACCAGCTGCTGTGTGACGTCACGCGGCCGAGCAACTCTGCGCCGTTTGCTTGTCCATGGTCTCCACTCGAGCATTTTTGGTCCCCATCGGCTCTACATGCTATGTATAAAGTTATTTATATATTTTTAATTGACTAGTATAATGTAACTGTTGCAGGGCGACTCAGGCGGTCCCTTACAAGGCAGTGACGGCGCGGGCAACTACCGTCTGGTCGGCGTGACGTCATTCGGACGCGGCTGCGGATCTCCAGTACCAGGCGTGTATACGCGGCTGGCTCGGTACCTCGACTGGATCGAACCGGTCGTTTGGAACCGGTAAACGTGAAGGATTAAGGCTGTTGTCTGTGTGTCCGAATGACGTCACGCCCTAAGCGCTCTAAATCGCTTAATACGCGGGACGCTCTCAAATTCAATTTGACACATTTTGAAATATAAATTCTTAGAATTAACTTTTCGAATATCCCTCAACAGGGTCACTGCATAACATTTTTGCACACATTTTAAAAGTATATTCAGTTTGATATGTTAAAATAAGGCAAGTTGAGATTTTTTGAATTTTTTTTTTAATTGCTTCTATTATCATTTTGTAATATATAACACTGAAAACACTTTTAAATTGTGTGCAATAATATTGTGTAGCGATCGTCTTGAGGAATGTTGAAAAAAAAATTCTATGAATTAATATTTCAAAACGTGTCAAATAGTGCGAGCGAGAGAGCGTCCGCGGATTAAGATTTAGAGCGCTTAGGGCGTGACGTCATTCGGACGCGGCTGGCTCGGTACCTCGATTGGATCGAACCGGTCGTTTGGAACTGCAGGGTTATTCACTTATCCGTGAAAGAACCGAACCGAATACCAAATTGTCAAAAATGTGTGAAATGTCGTGACATATCATGTCAAGTTGTATCTACGTAATATGTCATTTCATACATTTTTGACAATTCGGTATTCGGTTCGGTTCCCTAACCGATAAGTGAATAGCTCTGCTGATCCCGGTAAACTAGAACCACTCTTGTAAACCTTAGCTGTTGCATGTTACCAAAACAAGTACATGTTACAAGTTTACCGGGGGTAGACTCCCTTTGCAGGAGATCGACTAGGTGGCCCCAACAGTGCCAGTTATTCTACCGCCTGAACAGTGATGTGCAAACATTACTGTGGGTAGTGGGCACTGTAGCTAGTGAAATTCTACCGCCTGAGCAGTGATGCAAACATTACTGTGCTTCGGTAGGAGGGCACTGTAGCTAGTGAAATTACTGGGCTGAAGAGTCTTAACATCTTATGACTCTCAAGTAAGAAGCGTTGGTGCAGTGCACTGGGTAGCACTGTAATAATGGGCAGCGTTATCTCTTACCATCAGGAGAGCGTCTTGCTCGTCTTCTTACTTCGTTGTATATTAAAAAAAATGTACTATCGGGTCGATGTGTTGCTGATTTTGCAAGCCCCGCTACAAGATTAAGAGCGTATATATCGAGTGACGCTCTCTCGCTCGCACAATTTGACGAATTTTGAAATATAATGGAAATTAAATGATAATGAAATTCATGCCATTAATTTATTGAAAATTCCTCTAGACCAGCCCTCCATAATATTATTGCACACGTTTTAAAAGTTTTTTTTAGTTAGATATATAAAAAAATGGCAATAATGCGATTTGTTTGAAAAAAAAAAATTTTCAATCTTGCTCCTCATCCCATATTTTAATATATCAAACTGAAAACATATTATGGAGGGCTGGTCTAGAGGAATTTTCAATTAATGAAATCGTATATTTCAAAATTCGTCAAATTATGCGAGCGAGAGAGCGTCATTCGATATATACGCTCTTAAGTACGTGGTTCGCAGGTTACGGCTCACTATCCCATATCACTTTCGTAGATACATTTTTAAATGGCGAGACGAATCGTCCGTTTGTAGTGTTCGCCAGCATTAATAGTATCAATGTACAGAAACGTCACTAAACTAGAACTTTGTAAAGGTTTACAGTTTATAAGTCTCAAAATTCAGACTAGTCAAGCCGTTCTCTTGCTCTCTAATAGGGATGTTGACTAAAAAAAAATTCTATAATGAAGATTATTGAAAAATATTGGACACGTATTTTTTTTATAAGGGTCATCACTCATCAGAGCCACCCGGCACCCACTCGGCACCGCCTCGCCTCGTGCGGGTAGTATTCTTTATATGGATTTGTATAAGCATGCGCTCGCTACATCATCTCCGTAACGCCGCCGGATCGCCTCGGTCGCGAGGCGTCCGCGCGCGGACGGCCTGTGGACCACGCGGTGACAACTCGCTGCTCGCATGCTTGCCTTGCGTTGGTCCCGAGTTGACCGCGCGCTACCCGCGAATCACGTTCATCGTATTTGAACTTATTAGTTGCTAATATGGACATTTAAATTTAAAATTTGTAAATCCAACAATCTAAAATGTTCTGAGTGTGAATATTCCTTTTGTTAATTTTAATTTTAACAATATAATAGGTATTTAATCATTATAAAATTTTGCATGCTTGACGGTGAGACATGGAGTACTTATAATTTTTAAACAATAAGATCTGTATACTTGTAAACATGTGAGCGAATAAAGGATTTGTATATTTGTATCACGCGGCGTACACTCGTTAACCGCGCGACGTTCGTTGGTTATAACGCGGCGTCCACCCGTCGTCAACGCGTGGACGCCGCGCGACGAGGCGGTGCCGAGTGGGTGCTGGGTGGCTCTGATGAGTTATGACCCTAAGCAATATATGTCAGCCATTTTTTATTTTATTCACAAGAATAAAAATACGTATGATTTTTTTTATTATTAAAATTACGCACAAATTGTATTTTAATAATTTTGACCTGGTCAACATCTTAATTAAGGCAGATGTCCCACCGGCAACGATTAGCGAGTAGCGAGTAAAGCTAGAATGTAAAACGAGTTAGCGAGGAGCAAGTGCGTAGTTCCGATAATTGTGTAGCTCAGCTATAAGCGAGTGAGACAAGCGATTACTTGCACTGTAGAGAAATGACCGCTGGTTGCTCGCTCGGTGTCAGTTCTGATAAAGCGCGAGAATCGCTGAGCGAGTGTTATCTTTCGTAGCTTTTGTCGCTCAGCGACAAGCTAGTGAAGCGAGTCCTCGCCGGCACTGTGAACAGTCAGCGATCAACTATTTGCACAGAAGTAATACAAGTAAAAGTAGCCATTGTATGTGTAAGTGTGATAGGGCAATAGAGAAAATTCTGTGTGAAGAAAAAGGAGAACCTAGTATTTTTTTCCAACCCTTTCAGCGTGGCCGATTTATGCTGTTTGTCAAACTGCTTCACTTTGACAATAATACCTATGTGTTTCGTTTTTTTCCAAAATTTTAAAGCAATTTGAGACAATACAATGATATTCAACTTGTTTATGACCTAAAATATCAATATATCGCGTATTTTCATAAAATAATGAAAATCCGTAAACTGTTTTTTGTCTCATAGGCATAGGTGGCCACGATGATGTGACCCCCCCTGAACTATTTGTATATGCATCTCTTTTGTTTACACAGAATGTTATATCTTTTGTACGTTTCTTGAGCGATAAAATCGCCGATAGCTTCTCGTTTTCTCGCCTTCGGTGGGACAACTACCTAACTGTGTTCCATGACATTTTGTCGTATTTTAAGTAATCTCCAAACTGCCTTTTTTATTTTGTGTACACACGACGTAATAGTTATTAAGAATAAAATTCTCAAAGAAAAATTGTTTCAAATAATATACTTAATTATTTTTATTCGAATTTATTATGCCATATTATAATTAAATAAATAATTTAATTTAAAATTAATGGTAGTTTGCAGAAATGTGTAAGTCGATTTAGACGTTTCTGAAAACTGCCGAAATGCGGGGTATACACGGATGGATTTTTGTCGTGCAACAATAAAAATCCAACCGTGTAAACTTTAGCACTATTAAGGCGACCTCACACAGTTCCTGATTGTGCCGAATCGTGCCCTCTTTATATAGAGTGCTTTTCGCAAAAGAAGTTCCGCGATACTAAATTAAATAATATAATCGATAAATATTATAATCGATTTATCAACGATAATAATAACTGTACTTCATGTCCAAAACTTATTTGTTAGACAATGTAAATACATATATAATTAAGAAATTCATTATTATGAAAAAATAAGAGGAGTCAAAAATCTATAAATATTTTAACTTTAAACTTCGTGACGTACGGTCCCGTCTAAGGGACTACTTTTGTGAAAAGCACTATGTGTGGGCGTACAAATCTTTTCTGCAACAACCAAAACGCAGTTACTACTTTTTTATTGTCAATTATTTTACCATATTTTACAAAATAGAAAAATATACAAATTTTTGAATATTCCTCTTACTGCGTTTTAAGTTATGCAGGAAATTTGAACAATATTATTTTACAATTTTTCCCGAATAGCGCCCGTTTTTCCGCGAGTTCAGGATTTGTGTGTCGTCAGATTTAGAGTTAAAATAGTCCTAATAAATAATCACAATGTTTTTAATTGAAACACTATTTATACTACACATTAAATAGTATATTTTACACAATAAACAGAATATAAGTACTCTTTATTGTGGACCAACATATTTACAAAACACAAACTAATACTTAAAATTATAGAAAAAAAGTTGGTCTACATTGGGCGGCCTTATCGCTTTAAGCGATCTCTTCCAGGCAACCGCATGCACACAATTATTTAATTAAAACACTATTGTGATTTAAATTAAAATAAGTCTCAAAGAAAAAATAGTTTAAAATGTATTTTATTTACCAATTTATTTACTCTTAAATAAACCTTTATTATTAGTTGTAATAATAAAGTAGTACGTAATAACCGATTTTGTACGAATAAATAATTTTCCATTGAAATTATGTAAGTTTAATGTTTAATATTTGTACCTATTATTAAAACTATGCATTTATATACATGTTGTTTTGTTCTTATGTACCTCTTTTTAGGGTTCTGTACCTCCAAAAGAAACAACGGAACCCTTATAGGATTACTTTGTTGTCCGCCCGTCCGTCCGTCCGTCTGTCTGTCTGTCAAAACCCTTTTTCTCAGCAACGCGTGAAGGTATCAGGCTGAAATTTAATGGAAATACTAAGCCTACTGCCTCTTAGAGCTATGAAAAAATCAAACTTCTAGAGGCCAACGCAATCAAAAGATATGTAGATTACTAGCTGCGCCCAGCAGTTTTACCCGCAGTACTTATTTATGTAGTCTATGTGTTATTCCAGGGACTAAGCTATCTCTACAACAAATTTCAGCACAATCCGTCCACCCGTTTAGGCTTGAAAGAATAACAAAGATCCAGACATCCATTCTTACAAACTCACGTTTATAATATTAGTAAGACAGCTAGCGATATTTCTTAAAAATTTCGCGTAACTTGCTAGTGGATGTCGTAGAATAGTGAATTAAATAATATAATCTAAAATAGACTTAATTTTTAAATTTGCCGCTATTTGTGACTGCATTTCATTCTCCAGACTATAAATATTGGTTTTCATCTGCCCTAAAACGAACACGCTACTAGAATGTAAGACGACAAAAATCTTAAATCGTCTGCAAAGTGCAATTTTGTCAAATTATACAATTTTATTCCATAGAAATTATTATATTAGCGGAACGATTATTCTAATAACTTTTTAGACACAATCTGTTTAATTAATGTACCTATTTACAATAATATAATGAATTTTATCGTCAGCTAAACTTGATTTAAACTCTATTTAACTCGATTGTAACGGAACTAACAAAACGAACATTCAATTTGATATGAGTAAATCCTAGTAGGTACTATAAGTCCGCGTTTTGTAATAACTAGGTAGGGTATAAAAGGTATTTAAATATATTAGGAATATTAAAGGAAAGCGCAACTGAATGATTTATCTATCAACGCAACGCCGCAAACATAGACCATACATAAAAGGATTATAATGCAATTTTAATATTGAAATAATTATTATACGAGTATATCATTGGATGCCGCCAGCAATGTACTCGTTTTACGTCCCAAGCCTGAGCATTGTAAAATATTATATAATCTGTGGCTAGATCTTATTTGGAGCGATTTGATTGGTTACATTGCTTCTTGTCATCGCGCCATATTGTCAATTTATGAACCGTTGAAATCGGGGAGTTCCCACGAATTAATTATAGTGTTGCCACGTTAGGAATCATACCGATATTTTAAGTAAATTTAGAAAATAGAAGATAATAATAATTAATAATATATCTAATGGGTATGGGGTCAAGTATAATATTATGTTCCTTATTGTATTCGATATTTCTATAATATTAGTTAATATAAATAAACTATAATAGGATGTTTATAATAGTAGGTATGTGTATGCTTATGAGTTTTTATTTTAACCGACTTCTAAAAAAAAGGATGAGTGCTTTACGGATCATTGGAATCCTTTTAATTTATATTTTATTTTTTATGTACCTTTGTTTTTAAAACCTAACAACGACCCGAACCAACCTACGAGCTCAAACCACTAAACGGATAGGGTTAAAATTTGTAATAGGTACTTACAGCAGGGCTATTCACATATTCGTCAGGGTTTGCAGAAAAAAAATATAACCAAGAAAGAACTTCACCACGCGGGTAAAACCACAAGCACAAGCAAGTTAAGTAAGTAAGAAAACTTACATCATGTACAATATTTCATTATTTATATCATAAAACACTTAGATATGGCAACATTGCTATGCTATGTGAAACCGGGTAATACCGGAAAGCGATAAACTGTCTCAGCTTTCCAGAATACTTATTATAGTTACTAGATGTGGATGGAAATACCAGTTAATCCATGTCTTTTGAAGAATATAGTCATACGAGGCTAAATAAGTGCAAAAATCGGAGGAATTATACAAGTAAGTCCAATTACCTATTTTAATCCATCGCATTCAGTACCTATGTAGGTTTTAAAGTTACCCAGTGCCTTGTAACTTGTGACTACTTGTGACTTGTGACTAATGAACCTTTTAAGAAGTACCAGTCTGAATTTTAGGGCATTTCCATAGACCTTAGTAACATATTTTAGCAGCTGTAACAATGTAATTACTTATATAAATGAAAGCTTGTAAAAATGTATTATCTCTTCCTACTTCCTCTTGTACATATTACATAGGTGTATAATATGTACTTACGTGTTCGCAGTTTAATATTAAGTTGTTAGGAGTTCTTTTTTTGAACTCTAGCTCTGATAATATTCAGAGTTTATGTACTATTAAGATAAAAGCAATTTAACATCTTAAAGTTATTGGCATAATATGTTTCAAAGACAGTTTCATTCGCGTCATTAGTCATTGCCATTGCTATTGGATTCAAATCCGCGTTTCAAGTTGTTAGAGTTAGGACTTAGGACACTCCCTTTCCGAGTAGCTGGATAGGTCAAGCAGCTTGATTGGGGTGTAGCGTTCGGGGCACTATGGAGAAGACAGAAAAATTTTGATCAAAAAATTTAAATTTCAAATTTGTATTTTTTTTTATTTTATCATATAAGACATCCAAAAATAAGAGAAAAATTATCCGGGTCATTTTTTCCTCCACCCAGCCGAATTTCGCGGAAACGTTGCCAAAGATCAATCGTTGTGAAGGGAATCAGGACTTTGAATATTTTACATGTGTTTTCGTATTCCGGCAACAGTATTTTTTTATCACGGGATTGTGTTAAGAACCTCACCAGGACTGACGTTTGTATGGGTCATATTGACCTTGACTCAAAGGTCACTGACCTTGAACCAAAATAAGAGAAATTAGCCCAAATACAAAGGTCAATGACCTTTGGGTCAAATTCAGTGACATTATAATATAGGTACGACGACGAGCGAAGCGAGGAGGAGTGTCAGGTTTTACTTATGAGCAACGCGCGAGCCGAGCGAGCGAAGCGAGCGTGCCGCGGCAGCGGCCGGCGAAGCGCCAGAAAAAGAGTGTAAACGAGGTTACTGATTGGTCTACATAGGTATATGTCATGTAATTATAATATAGGTACGACAATTTCATTTATTTTGGATCAAGGTCAATGACCTTTGGGTCAAGGTCAGTGACGCTTGGGTCAAGATCACTAATAATTGGGCCAATTTCACTTATTTTGGGTCAAGATCAATGACCTCTGGGTCAAGGTCAATGACCTTTGGTTGCTCGCGGAGGGTTCCCCACCCTTATACTCCCACATCCCACCGGGTCCCGAAGGTTACATAAAGCGTAGTATTTTTGATCAAAATTTTTCTAAGTCTTTTTTTCATAGCGCCCCGAAGGCTACACACTGACCAGCAGCTGGACAAGTGAGCAGTTGATTTTTATATTTTTTTAATATAATTTATTTATTTTAATCTGGCTTAGACAATTATTACTTATTATTTAATATTTAGTGTTAATTCCGCTCTAAATTTGTGAGTCTAACTAAGTTTTAAGAGACGACGAGGAAAGCTTAGTTAAAACTTAGTTAGACTCACAAATTTAGAACGGAATTAACAATTAACCTAAATAATAACTAATAATTGTTGTGATGGATTTCCGCAAAGTAACGCCTAGTTCCATTAATTATCTGGCTAAGACAAGACAAGACTCTGAATTAGATAACTTTCCTTATTCAGAGGCAGAGGGCCACCAAAATTCAGATAGGTGCCTACCTAAATTAAATTCTTTATGTAGGTATATTCATAGGCGGATTAAGGGGGGGGGGGGGGGCAGGCAGGGGGTCAAGCATTGTAGAGTTATGAATTTTGCACACATTTCATGGTCAAGATTTATAATTTTTTTGGCTTGGCCCCTTCCCCCCCCCCCCCCAACTCCCCCCCCCCCCCCTAAATCCGCCTATGGGTATATTCTGCAGTTAATCACAAAAAAGACAATTTAGATCATTGAAACTACGCAACAGATTTTGATATGGTTTTATTTTATAAATGGAGTGATTCAACTGAAGGTTTGTACAGTACCTATAATAGATGCATAATAAAATATAAGAACACAGATAAGTTTCTGTTAGGCGGGGTGAGTCCACTAGAAATTATCGAAATTGTTTCTCGTCTGGCACAAAAGTTAAGTCACCCCCAATTGAAAATTCCTGGATCCATCACTGTAACCTACAATATTACCTATGTTTTCAGGTGTATCCCCGATTCCTCCAAAACGAAGAAGGATGGACGAAGACTTATTTCGAGGTAATTTTTATTGTAACTACTGAACTACTTACTACGCATTAGGTACGCATAGGTACCTACTCATAACTCATACCCCGTGACGTCCACATGTCACACTAATATTATAATGATGCTCACAGACTTATTATTTATTCGTAGGCTCGCACATCCATCCGTATCACCGCGCCAAATGAATTTTAGTCTATGAAAACTTCTTCCGATTCGGACGATTCGACTCCGGCAAGTGTGTTCTCCGGCAAGTTTTTCATGACATTTCATATAATTCAAAATTAGATTCTTACCGTCTACGGCGCGGTAGATGCGGATTGCGGATAGATGTGCTCATAGGCGGATTTTGGGGGGGGGGGGGGGGGCAGGGGGCCAAGGCCCCCCCGGAAGCATTGTAGAGATACGAATTTTGCACATATTTCATGGTCAAGATTATAATTTTATTCTCGGCGCTTGCAGGAAGCTGCTCGCGCACTTATTATTAAGGATATTTGAACTTTCTAACTGTTCTGAGCGTGCAAAACACACACTTTTCGTAGTAAAAATTATAATATTTTTGCCCGTCTGCACCTTGGCCCCCCCCAGAACCAAATCCTGGATCCGCCAGTGGATGTGCTATGTTCGTTACTTCTTCACGTCTAAACGGGTGGCCCGATTGAGCTGAAATTTCGTATAGAGATGGTATCTAAGCCACCCAGGGTCTACCCTGGAATAACTGTAACATATTACACTATACAGTCTACTGTACAGCTGGGGCGCAGTTAGTATTTAATAAATTCTATTTGATCAGTTCTCGCGTAGCGAAACATGTACGTAAGTATACTTATAATAGATAGGTTATATTATTATCAGCCCACGTTCGTCCACTGCTGGGTATATTCCCATTGCCCCCCCACGTTTTCCCCCCCAGGTGGCAATAAATGCCCATAAAATCCCATTTGCCACCGGGTATGGGAACTTTTGCCACATAAAACTATTTCGAACATTACAAAAAAATTCCGTCCCACTTTCCCGCGCGATCCTGCGGCTGTGTGGCATCCTTTAGGGGGTAACCGTTATCTCATTAACGTATAATAAATCTTTAACATAATTTTAATTCTTTAACCAGACCTTTTTGGAAGTAGAACACACAGGGGTAGAGGAATTACTCCCCACGCACGAAGAGGTGGGTTATCTAACCAAAGAAGTAACTCCACTAATAGGAGAAACAATCAACCTGACTCTTGGAGAAACAATCGCAACAATTCCTCGGGGCCCTCGGGCTCGAGGGGTAGAGCTAGAGCACATTCCAACGACAATATTAATTTATTGACACGACACTATCGTAATCCTGATCAAAGAGGTAAGAAAACTGACTCGCCTAATTTAGAGGTACCGTTTGGCGAAAGTTTTGAAACGATTTTTTTTTATTATTTAGTGATGAATTACATTGAAGCATGAGGTATACGGCCCGGACTATTGGTTGTTTAAAAAACATCTCTCCACTCGTCTTGTATGTCTCTGCTTTGGTGGAGTTCGGGCCTAAAAAAGATTTACTTTCAAGCACGCTTATATTCCCTTATCTCTTTTTATTAAATGATTTACACTGGCGGCAAGATTAAATATCGGCGGCGAGATCATTAAAAAAGTTGCTAGTATAATATCTAATTATTATCATTTCATATTTTAGCATTGCCGCAAAACCGGCCTTCTGATTCAAGACCTCAAGGAAAAATTGATTTTAACAATGACGACAAAGCAAATGATAATTCATATAACAGAAATAACCGTCCCAACGACAACCGTGGAAACGGAATTGATAACCGTAATCGAGGTCAAGGAAGAAAGAAATACATTGGATTCAAGAAGCTTGAAGAAATCGCACATTGCGACAGTCAAGATGCACTCGCAAAAATTACAGAGAGCAAAGATGCTTTCATAGAAATCTTGCAGTCGCCTATCGACAGATATGACGTTTTCGTTTTGGTAGTAAAGTGTTTGGAGAAAGTCTGTATGTCATCGTTCGACGAGCTAAAACTTAAATTGTTAATGAACACATGCAACTCTCAATTCATAATGAGCCTTAAGAGTTATCTGATGGAGCTACCGTACCCTGCCTCTAAAGCAGCAAACAATATGTATTGGAACGATCAAGATGCATTTTGGAAAAACTTAATATCCTTTTTCGAATGTTTAGTCAACACTTCGCCGACTCTGGCCATGAATAAATGCAGATCTCTAATAGAGGCAACATCAGCTGCATGTTTGGATGGATTAAAAGAACGCCATGGGTACAATTTGCCAACTGAGTACATGACCAAACTAGGTGAGCTGAAGAAGAAAATGGCGAACATCGAGAAGATGCGAGAGGTAAATTTAGAATATTTTTTTTATAATAGAATAAAATAGAATAAGAACCATAAAAAGACCGATTAATAAGAAAAAGAATGTTATAATAATTAAGCCTGCTGTAGGTAATATTATAAATAGGAAGGTTTTTATGGATGAATGTATGTTTGTTAGTCTTCCATGTCTTGACGACTGGACTAATCGGGCTGAACTTTGGTATGGAAGTTTAGCGCCTTTTTGGCTCAAGAAGAATGCATTACGTATCGTCACGGTAATCGCGCGATTGTTATATGGTACAAGCGAGAGAGCGCGCGCTTATAATATAATTGTTTAATTTTCCGCAGCAATCAAAGGTTGGCACCTCACAAAGCAGGATCATAGGAGATCAGGGGGCGCCACCAGAAAATTTCCGCGAATTAAGTTTAATGCCCGACAACGGCGATCTACTTGAAATGAAACCGTTCCTTCGGCCCAACATCGTGGATGGAGCGTATGAAGACGTGGAACATTACCTGGATGTTCAGTTCAGGCTTCTGAGAGAAGATTGCTTCGGACCCCTTCGCCAAGGACTAAGTAAGTACTATATTTCATTTACCTCTATACAATGCAGGCGCGGATCCAGGGGGGTCAAGGGGGTCATGAAGTCTCTTTGCGCTCGCAGCGAGCTGCTCGCGCTCTATAAATAAGGGTATCTAAGTTGCCACTTGGAGCAAAATAAACGCACATCATTCGTGCTGACAAATTCAAAATTTTCTCTGCGCTCTCAGCCAGCTGCTCGCTAATATTTAATATAATATCTAATATTTAATTTCCTTGCCACTCGGAGCAAGCTAAACGCGCATCGTTCGTACTAAATGTAAGATTTTCAAGACTACGCTTTAACGTGTCGCCAAAACAAATTCTTAGCTAGAAAATATTTCTAGCCAATGACCCCCCCCAAAATCATGGTCTGGATCCGCGCCTGATACAATGCTTGTAATTGCGACATTTTTCTAAGAGTAGTAAATATATTCCTCACCTCTAAAGTTGGTCCTATCTACCACCAACATAATATGGGAATTCATGATGGCAACAAACATAAAACTATCAGTAGACCCATTGGCTATCTCCCACTAGTTACTAACTAAACTGACAAAATTAAAATGTTAAAGTACAAAAATGTGCAAAATATCAATAAAAACGGAAAGGGATATTGAAGATTTTTTCAAAATATTCTACGTTACATAATCCTTTAATTTTAAATTAGAACGGTAGGACTTCTAAGTTCTATTACCAAATTAGGTATATTCCCATTGGTCCTCCCAGGTGGCAAATGGGGATTAATTTTCATTGGCGTCCGTACCGTCTATATGGCGGTCCGTGCAGCAATGTACAGCGATTTTATGTGGTGGCAAAAGTTCCCATTCGTCACCCGGTGGCCAATAGGAATTTATTCCCATTTGCCACCTGGAGACGAAAAACGTCGGGACCAATGGAATATACCCCAAATTATATATAACTTATTTTATATTGAGCGTCTTTTAATAACTGGTCAATTGCTTCAATTAGCTTTATTCGGCGCATTTATAAATGAATGTTTTGTATTTCTTCTAGCTCAATACATGAGAGAGAATAGAGGAAAAAAATTCGACAACATTCGGTAAGTAAGTCTTGACACTCACATTAGATAGGTACTTAATTAGTCGCTATTAGACTTGGTATTAGTTTTTTAACCCCCGACGCAAAAACGACAGGGTCATATACGCATACATTTTCTAAGTTAGAACTTTGAATGTCGATGAGGTTCAGATCCCCCCCACTGACATTTCTCAATCCGCTACTACCTACCGTTACGGATGAGTGCCCGCAGATGAGTGCTTCGGCCCAGGGATAATGGCGTCCCGCAGGAACACCCCCAGGTTTTTTAGTGGGCTCCGCCGCGCCCATTTTCGGCGGGGGAGTACCACATACCGCCACGCGCCCCCCGGCGTGGGGTGATGATGGGTACCTAACACATTTTACCTCTGGTAATTCAAAATCTATAAAAATGATTATTAATTAATTTGATTTTCTAGCTACCTCACAAATTAGCGCGAAACTAATAATCATTGAACTAATATTTATATAATTCATTAATTTCCACACAGTAACCCCTATACCATTAATTTTGTAAAACTAACCATTCCAGAGTATTTCACAATGTTAAATTCATCAAGCCCTACGTGTCGGACACCAAAATAGGATCGCTGGTTCAGATAGACCTCAAAACCAACAAGGGTTTCTCAAGAATCAACTGGCAAACCAGCAAGAGGTTCATATACGGTGGACTTGTGTTGTTCACGAAGGACAATTGTAAGAATTTCCTAGTGGGAACGATCCTGGATAGAGTACAAGCGCATTTGGTTAAAGGCCAGGTATTTATTCTTACATAAGTAGTACCTATTATAATCGACCCGCACGCACTTCATTGCGCCTAGCAGAGAATTATCAGTGTTTCTCTACTGTATTATGCATGTTTATTATAAACATTCCTCTTGAATCACTCTATCTATTAAAATAAACCGCATTGATATCCATTGCGTGGTTTTTAAGGTCTAAGCATACATACTTAGGTACAGAGTACAGATAGACTAGGGGAGAGATTTTGTTTTATTCTATGTAAAATAAGGACTAAGTCTCTTCCCGCTGACTTTGCAACGGATTTTGATGCGGCCTTTTTTAATAGCTAAAGTGATTCAAGAGGAGGATTAATATGTGTATAATATATGCATAATATAGTACTCTGATCATTTTCTATCAGGCACTAAGAAGTGCGCGTGGGTCCACAATCCACATAATAATCTCTTAGTATAATAAGTCTCTTAGTTATCGTGTTTCAAAATATACCTCTATAATGAAAATGAAATGAAAATTGTAATATTATTTAACTATCACGGTTCATGAGATAGAGCCTGGTGAGCAAAAGACGGACGGACGGACGGACGGCCACCGACGCCTTGATAACAGGGTCCCGTTTTCCCCATTTGGGTACAGAACCCTAAAATCTAAAATGGTGGTTTAATTAAAATTTATTTATTAGATCCCGGTGTCGTTGATGGGTGGATTCGATGCCAGTCTGTACAACGATTTGGTGGCATACACAATGGTAGAGAGCGAGGTTTATTTTGAGCCTTATTTCCACGTGCTTAAGGCTCTTCAAGATCCCAGCTTCCCCGAACACCTTGCTATGAAACAGTATATAGTGGAAGTCAATGTAAGTACTGAGTACATACACCGTATATTTGATACAAATTTTCAATATTCAGGGAAACTTCAAAGTTCGGTCATTGTGATGACCGTGTTCCGGCATGATGTTCAGTGAAGCCACTCGGAGCGATTTATCCATCTACGGCTGCATCGTTACTTAAGATCAGTCGAGATTGTGGTGTGGTTGTGGTGGTTGTGGATTGTGGCTAACCTCTATAATGAAATAGAATCACACTAAATTTTCTTTAAAAAGATTTGAGTAACAAGATGACCTTATCAAGTGCCCGAGTCTTAGCGTCACGATTGACCATAGACACAGTGCTATTAAGTATTTTGAAATACCTTCATAATTTCTGCTTCATGTATGAAGGTGCAAAGTTTTCAACAAGTCATCCTGTTTAAAATAAACATCATTGTTATCATTTTAAAATTTAATGAGTTGCAGTTGCATTGTACATAACTTTTCATTTTTAGCCTGAGCCGAAACACCCTGCTTATTTGGCTCCCAACACAGTTTACAAATTCGGTGATACTATAATGATCGAAGAGGATGAAAAAATGGACGACGTTGACGAAACTGATCAAAATATGCAACCGCTCCGGGTCGTACATAACGATGTTGTTGAAAATATAGAAGAACAAAACCCAATCATAGAATTCACAGTTCTTCAAGATGAAACATGGCCAGGGAAAGAATTAATGCATTTCAATGGTAGCCAAATGGAAGCCTACAAATTAGCCCTAACACACGAGCTAGCAGTCATTCAAGGACCTCCAGGCACCGGAAAAACATACCTCGGCATCAAAGTGGCGGAAACTTTACTGAGGAACCTACGTAACGAGATGTCAGGGTGCATTATGCTTATCATTTGTTATACCAATCACGCCCTTGACCAGTTCCTTGAAGCTTTGCTGAAATCAACGCAATCAATCGTTCGCATCGGCGGCCAGTCGCGGAATGAAGCAATGGACGCTATCAACTTGACAAAACTGCGGAACAACGTTGATAGGTTTTGCGATGCTAATCGAGTATTCCGTGATGAGAAAGGTGATCTCCGAAGATTAATAACACAATTTCAACATGCGAACATCGAGCTCGACATATTGACGAACGGTGTTCTTCATATCCAAAAACTGAGAGAAGATGTGCCTCAAATTGAACTCATCGAAAAATTTTACGGGTTTTCAAATGGAGATCCTTTACTGCGGTGGCTGTTTAACAATGAGTCTGCCTATTATAGAGATGTCTTGACTATGGATATGGACAATGTAACCGACAATGTGCACGAGGAGCTGGCAAGAGAAACCCGCAAGAGAACTGGTGTCGAATTAGATTACGAAGAAAAAAATGAAGCAAAATTGAAAGAACACCGCAAAGAAATTGCAGCATTTTCTATGGTAGAAAATGACGAAACACTAAAGCAGTTAATGACTGAATACAAAGAATGCATGGATCCTAATATGCAAGACGGTATACGACACCGTATAAATATTTTGAATGCTCGTAAAGCGCTATACAACGTAAGTACATAGTAATTTATGTATATGCGTCGAAATATAGGTATAGGTCATCTATATGGCGGTCCACGTAGCAATGTACAGAGATTTTATTTGTTGGCCTATGGGAATTTATTCCCATTTGCACACCTGCGATTAAAAATGTGGGAGCGAATGGAAATATGTATTTTATGCCATATTAATATTCTTGAATCATTACTACTTATCGTATGACCATAGAAAAAACACTCAAGCTACGATTTTTTTTCCACAATTACATACTATTATGATTACAGGAGCTTATCATATTGTTAGGCGGAGTGATAAACGTCTAAAATTGTCCCTTTGCGGGCCGTCTGTTTATGTGTCAAACCCGTCTTACATAACAAGTGAATAAAATTAAAAACTTAAAAAAACCCCTAACGCAATATGTAATTCACCATTTTGTGGTGGCGGCCATTTTTGGTTTCAAATGTATTATAGTGGGTTGTATTCTACGCGCCCTTTCATTTGATACCCATATTGACGGAGTCGTGGAGAAAAAAAGTATTTTGCCATTTTATGACGGCGGCCATCTTGGACCGATTTCCAACAAACATGGCTAAGAACACTCTCGACTAACTCTACTTCCAAACAAAAAAAACTAAATCAAAATCCGTTCATCCATTCGGGAGTTACGATGCCACAGACATACACACACACAGAGACAGACAGGTCAAACTTATAACACCCCGTCGTTTTTGCGTCGGGGGTTAAAAACATTGTAATTAAACGTGATATTTTTCAGGATATGTCACAACACCGTGGCCGAAGAATCCAAATACGAATAAATGAGAGAACCAACTTTCATCATATTGCGGATGTTGACAGATGGGCATTGTACTTTATGTGGATAGAACCCCGCATTAGAGACATCAAGGTTGAAATCGGTAGATTGCAGGTAAGTCTCCAGAGGGCCTATTGGCTAATTCTCACCCACTACGATTGATGACAACTTCGATGTACATTGCTGCGTTTGATAATATACTCATTTTAATGAGGAGGTTTAAGCAAGTAATGTACGCAAAATTGTCTTTGGATTCTAGTGTTTTACATGTCGTTTGGCGATAGCCAATAGAACCTCTGATAGTAAGAGCTTAAAATTAGTGCCTACAGCCAATCATGAATGAATGTGTTTTTCAAAATGTTAGTTCTATTTTTTCAAAACACTTACCGCCCGTTCTGAATGTACATTCATGAAAACAAGTGAATTAAATTAAAAATTTAAAAAACCCCCAACGCAATACGTAATTCAAATTTTTTTGATGGCGGCCATCTTGGATTTTAAGTTTTATATATTTAGTGGGCTGTATTCTACTCGTTAAGCCCTTTCATTTGATACCCATATCGATGGGGTCGTGGAAGAAAAAAGTAATCCGCCATTTTGTAGCGGCGGCCATCTTGGATCGATTTCCACCAAACATGGCTAAGAACACTCTCGACTAACTCTACTTTCAAACAAAAAAAACTAAATCAAAATCCGTTCATCCGTTTGGGAGCTACGATGCCACAGACAGACACACACACACACACAGACAGACAGTCAGACACGTCAAACTTATAACACCCCGTCGTTTTTGCGTCGGGGGTTAATAACAAGCAAGTAATTCGTAGGTATAGATTGTTTTTGGGAATGGACCTGAATGCACCTTTATGAAAATAAGAAACAAGAAATTCGTATACCTATATATTGTTTTTCTGTTTTAGCTTGATTACATAATAATTTAATTATCTAATAAAACGCGCGCACATAAGATAAGATAAGATAAGATAATCATTTATTAAATAAAGTGCGTTTACAGTCTTAACATAAAAAATACATTAAGTCGTGTGCTGCACAAAATAAATACCTATCACTGTGTACTTTCGTTCGGTTTCGGCATACTTGTTATAATTTAGCTCAGATAACTATAATAAAATCCCTGATGAAATAACGGGGCTCACAGAAGGTAAATTCAAAAGCCGTGTTAAAGACATATTACAAAAGAAAGCCTATTATAAAATTAGCCAATACATAGAAGACAAAGATGCCTGGAAACCTCTACAGTCACCTACCTGTAAATAAATTATGTAACCAAGATTAACAATTTTATTGTAAACACTTATTTAAAAAAGCAATCCCTATGAGTTTCTTGCTCATTCTTCTCATAGAGGTGCCTTGCGAATGAGCGGTAGAATATTAAAATAAAATGTAAAATTGACTTGCAAAAGTGCTCCATTGTAGCCTATTTGAATAAATGAATTTTGAGTTTGAGTTATTACTATGACTATGGTTTTACTATAGCGATAAGACAGCCCATTGTGGACCGCGTCTCGGCAAACGTAGTGTAGGGCGTTCTTTGGCGAGATGGGGTGATGATATCCGGAGGGTCGCTAGGAGTGGTTGGAGGAGAAAGACGGAGGACCGAGTTGAGTGGCGTGCCATGGGGGGGGAGGCCTATGTCCAGCAGTGGACGAACATAGGCTGATTATTATTTTTATTTATGTTTTGCGGCTGTGATATCACTGCGGCCATGATTGGCCTATTGTGATCGCCGCTTATTATGGTGAGAAAAACCCATAGGCGCGGCGCTAGAGTTCACCACAGACCATAGCAGCTTCTAGAAACTGCAGGATTTTCCTAGGGGTTATCTCTCTTAGCTCATTCGGGCTGAGCAGGTGCTGTCCCAAAATAGAGCTACGTTTACGCATCAGTGCTCCACACTCCCCCAGCAGATGAAGAGACGATTCATCAGCCTCATTGCAGAATCTGCAGGTTTGGGTGTCGCATAGCCCTAGCTTGAACATGTGCTTGTTAAGGCGACAGTGTCCAGTCAGGGCTCTGGTTATGATGCGTATATTTTCCCTACTTAGCGCTATGATTTGGTTGCTGAACCTGGTATCATAGGCTTTTATAAGTAGTTTTGAGTGCCTCATGCCCTGAGAGTCCTTCCACAGTTCCATTGACTCCTCAAAGCATAGGTTTACTAAGGTTCTCTGAGCTAGGCTTTTAGGTATGCCACAAAAAGGCTCAGGGCCGAATTGCGTGCCTTCTGCCCCAGCGCGCGCGAGCTCATCAGCACGTTCATTGCCGTTGATACCCGCGTGCCCCGGGACCCATCTGAGGACAACATTGTTCCTTGAGCCTAAATTATTCAATTGCAGCATACAATCCTCGACTAGCCTGGACGTGAAAACTTGCGAATCCAACGCTAGGAGGGCAGCCTGGCTATCAGAGTTGATGTAAATGGTTTGGTTGCTGTAGTGCTTTTGCAGGTTGATGTGCGCGCATTCAAGAATGGCGAAAATCTCTGCCTGGAAGATGGAGGCGAACCTTCCCAGATTTAAGCTTTTGCTAAGCCTGGGTCGCTCTCCATACACTCCACAGCCTACATTACCTCCCATTTTAGAACCATCCGTGAACCAGCTCAGGCTCCCGGTTTTGTAGAGTAGTTGGTTATTGAGCCAATCATCTCTAGAAGGTACTTCCACGCTGTATCGTTTTTCAAATACATAACGTGGTAGCATAGCATCAGTTGTCATACACAACGGAGACAGTTCCAGAATTGAGTCTTTAAACGATCTCATTTTCTGGGAGAGCCAGTTCCTTCCTCCCCGGATTGTGGACCTACGCATGCTAGCCCTTGCCTCCCTAAGCATATGAAGATGCAGAGGAGGAAGCCCCAGCAGTGCGCTAAGTGCCGCACCAGGGGAGGTGGACATTGCTCCCGTGGCCATAAGGCATGCAGTCCTTTGCAGACTGTTAAGTTTGTTGGCAGCAGATGACTGTAAGGCTTTGTCATACCACACAATGGAGGCGTAAGTTATAGTCGGCCTCACAATGGTAGTGTATAGCCATAGTACAACTCGTGGATTTACACCCCAGTTGTTTCCTACTAGTCTGCTGCTCGCGCCTAGCGTCATCTTAGCTTTCTGCAAGACGTTGGTTAGGTGCGTATTCCACGTCAGTTTTTGGTCGATGGTTACGCCCAGGTACTTTGTTTCCGTGGAAAAAGGTATGATTGTCCCATTCAGTTTGGCCTGCACAAGTTTGTCGAGCCTTCTCTTATTTGTGAATGGCACTATCACAGTTTTCGCGGCGTTAACTGACAGTTCGCTTTCAGAGCACCAGTCACTGACCACGTTTAATGCTCTCTGCATTATACTTGATATGGTTGACTGGCAGAATCCTCTGACGACGATCACGAGGTCATCGGCGTAACCTTGCGCATCGATTCTCAGGTCTGCCAATCGGCAAAGCAGCTTGTCCACTGCTAGGGTCCATAGGACAGGCGACAAAACACCTCCTTGAGGACAGCCCCTCGCAGTGGATATCTTAATAGTTGTGTTGTGAAGGGACAGTATAGCGCCTCTATGTGAGAGCATACCTTCAATCCATCTGGTAGTTGTAGGGTCGACGTTCTTATCAATCAACCCGTTAACCAGCAGAGGGACTGGGGAGTTGTCGAATGCCCCTTCAATGTCAAGGAAAGCACAAAGTGCAATTTCCTTGTCCTCCAAGGCCTTTTCCACTCTATCAATGAGGCAGCTTAATGCTGTCTCCGTGGATTTACCACTACAATAGGCGTGTTGGCTTTGGTGGATGGGAGAGGTGACCAGTGCCACATCTCTTATATATCTGTCAATTACCTTTTCCATCGTTTTGAGAAGAAACGATGAAAGGCTTATGGGCCTAAAGGACTTTGGCTGGCTGTAATCCTTTTTCCCAGCCTTAGGTATGAAGACAACTTTGACATTAGTCCATTGTTCTGGTATATATCCCCAGGCGTAACTCGCCCTGAAGATCTTAACCAGGCATGGAGTGAGGACATCAATTCCTCGCTTTAAAAGAATAGGGAGAATCCCATCCTCACCGCATGCTTTAACACACACATAGGCTGATGATGATGATGATGATTGTGGACCAAATTGTTGTTTAATTTAAATGCTAGTTCTAAGTCCAATGGTATTGTTTTGGTTTCAATAATATATTTTAAAATAAGCAAGGGGTTATGAGATGCAGATGTTATTCTGGATTTATGTTATTCAGTTTGGATTTCGGCCCCGCCCCAATGACTATTATTAGTTATGTGCTGTTTTTCCACTCGCTATACTGGTGCTAGGCTTCGGCGGTGGCTAGTTACCACCCACTGGACAAAACCGTGTCGCCAAGCGGTCATTGCGACTGTGTTCCGACATGATGTTCAGTGAAGCCTGGGAGGGAATTATCCCACTTTTTAGGTTTAGTCTGGCACCGTCTACAGCCTAAAATCAGGCAAGATCGTAGTCAAAGGCTAACATATAACGTATAAAAAAATTATAAAAACAAGTGAAATTTAAACAAGCTTTTATTGTTATTACCATTTAGCACCAAAGTACCCATCAAGACTAATCTAATGAGCCCAAACTCGAAGGGGTCGCGTTGTTTACGAAATTCTTATGGCCGTCCTGCTTCAATATTCGGATCCATGCCATTCATTATCATCCAGCTCCATGTCATTAAAATATTACATTTTCATCCGATTTATACATGCATGTCAAATTTCGCTCAATCAGAAATCGGGATGTGGTACAAAACTTCGAAGATATAATTACAGTCACACAGCAGACAGGTGAAAGTAAATAAAAGCTTGTATTATCTTATGGTACAGGCGCAGGTGAACGCAGCAACGACTGCGTATGAAGAAGCGAGGATGTTGGTGGACATGCAAGTGTTGAGGCACAAGCGAGTGGTCGGCATGACGACCAGCGGCGCGGCCAGGCTCAGGAAACTACTGCAAACCTTGGCACCGCCCATCGGTAAGCTATTTTTCATCCCCCCATCTCGGAAAGTGTACTTTTACTCTTCGATATCTGACTGGAAAAGTCCATTTTATCCTCTAGAGGACAAAGTACAATTGAATTTAGAACATCGTGAGCACCGAGTTTGTGAGTCAAAAAAATCATTTAACCTATTTACTTCTACCTCTATGTCTCGTGGTCCCGATCATACAACTTTTTAAAATTTGTTAAATCCTCAAAATTAGAACCTCGATGATAAACTTTTTTTTTTATTTGCTTTGCGCGCCCCATCAGTCTTGCCAGTAAGTTACTTTTGTAACATTGTAAGTTCCTTTTTGAATTATAAGCAACGTTTTTCACAAACATTGCCAAACTACACTTTTTGTTTGGTCCAACAATGTTTTTGCTTTCCATACCCGATGGAAAGCAAGTACAACAAAACATAATATCGATATTCATCAAAATCGCCGAGATTTTTTTTGAATATTGTGATGTTTTTGTTGAATATTTGAACACGCGCTGGAGACGCGGCTTTATATTAAACGAACCAACATTTTTTCAGTGATAGTGGAGGAAGCTGCCGAAGTCCTGGAACAGCACATAATCACTTCGTTGACTAAAGATTGCAAACACCTTATTTTGATTGGTAGGTTGTATTTTTTTATATTCCTATTCGCCTCCCCATTTTGGCCCCCAGATGGCAATCGGGAATAACCATAAATACCAGAATTATTATAATCAGTAATAGTGCCAGTGTTTTTGGTAAATTCCCATTCGCCCCCACATTATCATCGAGAAGAAATTCGCCATTTAGTAGCTACTGGGGATTTATTCCCACACAGAAATTTTGTTTATAATACAATACTGCTCCCCTAATTGAGAAAACACATAGGTGTTTTGTACAAACAATGTTATTGTCACTAGAGTTTAAGGTGTTTTTTTGTCGGCGGCCCTTAATAAATAAATAGAATAGAAAACTCTTTATTGTTCACACAAATACAACAATATAAACTTAGAACTAAGATTACACAGAAAGAAGTGTTACAATTGGCGGTCTAATCGCTAATAGCTATCCATTCCAGACAACTAAGCAGGGAAAGGAAATACATAAAATAGAGCGACGATGGTAAAAAAGATATATATGGAGACATAAGTACATATTTTTAATCATAGCATTTTTAAATACTAGAAGGACGGTAGTTTCACAAGATTGTTATCTACAGGTGACCACCAGCAGCTGCGGCCGTCAGCCGCTCACATGAAGCTGGCTAGAGACTACCAGCTGGAGGTGTCTCTATTCGAGCGAATGATCAGCAACGGGATGCACAGTCGCCGGCTCGGCGTTCAACACCGCATGCGGCCCGAGATCGCCGCGCTCATCTGCCCCCACATATACCAAGAGCTGGAGAACCACCCCACCGTTCACGACTTCCCCGATGTCTTGGGAATGACCACCAACTTGTTCTTCCTGACGCACAATCGTAGGGAACAGGTAAGTGCTAGCACCACAATGTCGAGTAAAATCTTCAGTAAAATCATGAAAATATAACTCAATTACCACTGTGTTTCATTAGATAGGTACGTGAAACTTTTACAGCGTTCATCATTGGCTATTATTTAGAATAGAAAACTCTTACTCTCTCTCTTCTCTCTTGTATTTTTTATTATATTTAGAATATTATGTTGTCCTAAACTTGTTGGTAGGCAAAGACCTCCCCCAAATTCTTCGATTCCTTTCGATCTAGCGCCACCTCTTGCCATCAAGATATGTGATCAAATTTTGGGGCCGGCCTCAGCGACGTTGTCCATTTTCAGGCGACCATTCTGTGGCAACTTGCCCAGCGGTCGGGATGCATGGGCTATCATTTATTACAAGCTTTTATTTACTTTCACCTGTCTGTTGTCTGTCTGTCTGTAATCAAATCTTGCAAGTTAAATTTGACCCACTTCCCGGTTTCCGATTGAGCTAAAATTTTGCATGCATGTATAAATCGGATGACAATGCAATATTATTTTGACATCGAGCTGATGATGGAGCTGGAAGGTGGCCATAGGAATTCCGTAATTAAGCGACGCAACCCCAATGAGTTTGAGCTCATTTGATTCGTCTTAACGAGTACTTTGGTGCTAGATGTTTGATGTTAATAATAATAAAAGCTTGATTTTTAAGTTTTTTTTTTTAATTTCACTTGTTTTATATGTTGTGATTTATTTTAGGAGGTGACAGACACGAGCCATACCAACCACGAGGAAGGAGACCTTGTTCTGGCGCTGGCGAACTATCTGATGCAGCAAGGCTATAACCCTGAAGATGTCACCATACTGACCGCTTACAAAGGACAGATGTTTTACATGAAAAAGGTACATATGTGGTTTATTAACCAAAGCAAAGCAAACTAAATGCGAAATTAAGAGATCGCTGTGAGCAATGAGGCCGCTCATGGACTCATGACCTTACTGTAACATGTATGTACCTATATATCTAGTTACTAGTTTGAAATAATAAATATTATATATATGTTTTGAGTAGTTGCATTGCTAGCTATTTAGTTTTAAGTCAATTGTTGTGTTGTATTTTAAATCTCAATAAAAAGTATTAGTAATTGGCATAGATAATTAAATATCCACGTATTTGGTAACCGACATAAAAAAGAAGGTTCATAATTCTATACGTATCAGGTTAAAGAATTTTATAATTTAATTGTCATAAAGAAATACATTTATACTTACTTGAGAGCAAGTATACACGACTAAATACGAGGGTTAACATTTAACACATTGAATGCGGGTAACACAACGGGTGTGTTTTTGAGATCGGAACGCGAGTGCTTAAAAACACAAAAGTTGTGTTTTGTCAAAGTATTTTTCCATACAAAATTAATTTCAGGCCCCTGGCCCTGGGATAGTTAGACGCCGCTGCAGCGAATGTCGTAAAAATATTTTTTTATTATATAGGAAAGTGACAATTACACACACTTGAAAAATGTGAAAATCACCGTGGTCGACAACTACCAAGGAGAGGAGTCCAAAATAATTCTGCTGTCGCTCGTTCGCAACAACACTGATAACAACATCGGCTTCCTGGGAACCGCCAACAGGATATGCGTCGCATTATCGCGAGCTAAAGAAGGTACCTACTTTACAATACAATAACTCTTTATTGAAAACCTGGTTACAAAAAATTGTTTCATTAGTAGACACAAAGCGTAAGCTAATGGTATACAATCGGCAGTCCTATCGCATAAGCCAATCTCTTACAGACAACCTGGTTGGAAGGAATATTGAGAACATGTATAGAGGCGGTGTGCAATACTTCTGGAAATAATTTTATCTATTGATACAATAATTAAATAATAGGTACCTATATACATACACTAGCTTATGCTCGCGGCTTTGCCCGCGTGGACAAATCCTTTCTTAGCGGAGTAATAAGACCTATATATGTTCCAAATTTCGTTTCGTTTGGGCTATGCATTGATAGATCAGTCGGTCAAACAGTGCCTCTTTCCTTTTATATATTTAGATACTGTGTAACCATAAAGCTACATATTAGTAGGGTCCACGGCCCAGTGGTCATACGGCATACGTCCGGCTTTTAATCCGGAGACCCTGGGTTCAAATCTCAGTGTGTGGCAATAAGTTCGCCTGGACGCTACCGTGTTTCGGAAGGTACGTTAAACTGGGTCTCGGCTGTTTCCTATAACACATGTAGGAGGCAGTCTTTGGGTCATGGTGCGGGCCCTGTAGTAATCTCGGCGACCTGAAACTACAACATATAGGTTGGCCACACAACCTAAACATTGTGATTGACTCTGATAGTGTAAGTAGGGTAACCTGTTCTGTTGGTGTATATATAACCCAATTTTTATTATTATTATATTTTAGAAACCGACCAAAACAATAATCTGAATGATCTATTAATAATTTAAAACATAAAAGATTTTACCGACTTGGTAAGGTATGTTCGGGTAAGATCGGACGTGGGTTAAGACCGTATGAATTGAATTTCAAATGAATTTGAGTATATTTTCTAAAGCTGGCAACATTTTACACAGCGCCATTTCAGTCTGCCTCGACTGATAGTTGTCGCTAGTCGCTACAACAAGGCAGACATTTTTTACGCGCCACTGAAAATAAAAACGTAATTTTTCAATTTTTATGGCCATCCGTTCTTGCCCCTTAAACTTTTATTTGTGTTTGTGGTAAATAGAAACCGTCTTTTGTTATTATTTGGTTAAAATACCCCGTTTTATGGTCTGTTATTTTACTATAACTGACCTATATTATCCTAAAGTTTATGTAAACAAAGATCCGGTGTTGCCCCTTTCAAGTGAAGATCGGATAGTTTCATCCGATCTTTACCTACTTTAATAATGGAAAGTGATTGTAAAACTTTTTCGATTTGGCAATGTTTTTTTAGTAGGAACACCCGTTGCCGGGATACGGGACGCCATTGCGGCGGGGCTGTGAGTAAAGAAGGACCCCGCCGCGGTGGAAAATTACGTCACCTTGGTAAATAGTGCGAACATCCGATCTTTCCCGTGCGTTAGAAAAAAGTTTGAGAATCATAAAATTATCTATTTATTGTATCCGGGGTAACATCGGACGCTCAGGACCAAAAACAAAAACAATTGATCAGAACATCTATATGAGTAGGAATTTATAAATAATTTCTATATTAATGTTAAGTATGTGAAAGATCGAATGCATTTATATTATGGGCATTATTCTCCAAGCACTAGAAGCTACTTTAAATCAATGTCCGAACTTACCCCTTGATGCTTTTTTTTTAACATGCGCATAAAAAAATATATCCAATCTTTGCAGATGTGCACAGTCGGAATCACTGAGTAATTAAAACCAGCAAAATTCGTGCATTAACTATGTTTTTCCCTTAACATTTTGCGCCATATATCTATAATCTAACTATAACTAATGTCGAGAAAAAATTTTTTTGTCTGGCTCTTGCAACTGGTCAGAAATCCATCCGGTAATACCCGAACGTACCTTATTATATGGATGTCACCTTTTTACGGTCGCATAATAAGTATTTTATACGACGAAATATGAAATTATTGTTCCGTAATAGTTGTATATTAACAGAAATAATTCATCTAGTAAGTAGGTACCTAATACTTGTGTAAAATAATAAACAAAGAACTTTTTGTTATCCTAGCTTAGTTTATAGTAGAGGAAGTCATATAGACTAAACAGGAGTGTGAAGCCATTGTGTAATCTTGCTAATATTATAAACGTGAAAGTTTGTAACAATGGATGTCTGGATGTTTATTACTCTTTTACGCCTAAACCGGTACACCGATTGAGTTGAAATTTGGTATAGAGATAGACCCTGAAATAACACATAGGTATAGTAGTATATAGTATACCGGGTAAAACCGCTGGGCGCAGCAAGTTTGTTATATAAATATAAGGTCTGTTTCTCGATATTTTTATTACCTAACTAAATAGGCCACCTATATTATGTATGTCTAACGATCGGGACTGCCATTCCGACCAATTGAACCGACCAACTAGTTGGTCAGAATGGACTCGATTAATGGATTTGTTCCGATCGGACAAATACGCTAACAAACTTTAATATTTTAATTACCAGTTTAATTAACAAACTTTAATTAACAGTTTTTGCATAATAAACTAAATTTTTTTATTTAACAGTTTTTGCCTGTGTGCTACAAAATAGTATCTATACGATTTTTAAAAACAAACACACAAATACAAATAGTATCTTCATGTTTTTTTTTATAAATCGATACTAAGGATATGATAGCATTTGGTCACAAAAAAAGGCACATTATCATTTTATATTATGTAGTAGCAAAATGGCACAGTAGCATGTCGTAATAACATGGACGATTTTCAGGCTTCTACATATTTGGAAATATCGACAATTTAAAAGCCAAGTCCGATCTATGGAAGAATATAGCAGTTACATTGGAAAACAACAACTCATTGGGAGAAGCCCTCACGTTGAAATGTCAGAATCACCCACAAAGCTTGACAACGGTAAGTTTTACATTGAGAATTCCTTGCTGAGGACGGAATGTCTTAAAAAACGCTAACAACTGAAACTGAAGGTATCAAAGCGCAGACTTGTGATTCATAAGTTCATAATGTGATTGTAGCCTAGCTAATCCCTTCTATTCTAATTAGCGGGGATATTTCACAAATAAATTTCTCACTATTCCATAACAATATACACATAACGAATTGATATCATTTTTAATTTTGCGTTTACGTGGTGGCTAAAGTTGCAGTTGCCACATGGGGGCGAATGGGAATTTATTCCCGATGGCCACGTGGGGGCGAATGGGAATTTATTCCCGATTGCCATCTGGGGGCGAGTGGGAATAGCTTATTTTGAGGTCTGTAAGAAGGACAATTTTTTTAGATAAAGGAGGTAAAAGACTTCGAAGAAGCGCCCGAGGGCGGGTGCCGGTTACCGTGCGACTACACTCTGGCACGCTGCGGACACCGCTGCCTGCTTTGCTGCCACGGGTATGACAGAGACCACAACACTTCTTACACTCGATGCCCAAGGCAATGTGAAAAGTAAGCTTCCTTTTTTACAAGCTTTTATTATTATTTAAATTCAACACAACGCTAGGACTAACATAATGCTAAAGTAGCATTTTCTACCAGTTGACCTGTTCCTGGAGAATATTTATAATGGATGAGTGTGTGTATGTATAAACCGGATGACAATGCAATAGTACTATGACATAGCTGGTCTGATGATGTAGCTAGAAGGTGGCCATAGGAACTCCGTAATTAAACGACGCAACATCGAGTTTGGACTCATTTGATTCGTCTTGACACGTACTTTGGTGCTAGATGGTAATAACAATAAAAGCGTGTTTTTTTAACACATTGGCTGAGGTTGGGATAGTTCTATAAAACTATCTCAGGTGCCTGAAATTAATTTTGTATGGAAAAATCCTTTGACAAAACACAATGTTTGTGTTTTCGGCACTCGCGTTCAGACCTCACACAGGTATTGTGTTTTCCGCAGTCAAATGTGTTAAAAGTTTGTTTTTCACTGGTTTCAAAGAACACATGAACAAAGTGACTTCGCAAAAATAGAGACAGTAAGAATACGTGTTATTAGACACTTTCTTAGTTATATCTTCTTAGCAGTTTATGTTAGACCTAAATTACTTATTAGCCTGAAAAGGCTAGATTGTAGTTTATTGTTATGTCTATAGTACAATACATGGTCAACTCAAAAGGTATTTTACTTGGCCCCCTGCCCCCCCCCCCCCCCTAAATCCGCCTATGGTCGAGAGTGTTCTTAGCTATGTATGTTTGGTGGAAATCGGTCCAAGATGGCCGCCGCTACAAAATGGCGGATTACTTTTTTTCTCCACGACCCCGTCAATATGGGTATCAAATGAAAGGGCTTAACTAGTAGAATACAACGCACTATAATAAATTTGAAATCCAAGATGGCCGCCACCACAAAATGGTTAATTACATATTGCGTTTGGGGTTTTTTAAATTTTTAATTTGATTCACTTGTTAAAAAGTTTGTTTTTCACTGGTTTCAACAGGATTCTGTGCGAGTTGAACCACGTGTGTCCAAAGAAATGCGCCGAGGACTGTGGTCCTTGCAAGCGGAAGATGACGAAGAGGTTGCCGTGCGGACACGACGCCGATATATTCTGCTACTTGGAGCCCGACGATCCTGCTGTACTCTGCCACACGATGGTCGAAGTTACCCTGCCTGATTGTGGCCACAAGGTACTTAAACATTCATAAATGCATAATGCATACATGCATAAGTGCATTTCGGTGAGTGTGCCCAGGAGCTTCATGATCTGATCCCACCATCTCCTTTTTACCACCGAACATCTAGAGGAACAGCGCTGCGTCATCGCTACATGGTTGATATTCCATTTGCCCGTACGAAGCGATTTAGTTCAACCTTCATTATCCGGACGGCGAAGGTTTGGAACTCCCTGCCAGCATCAGTGTTTCCTGTTAATTACAACTTAGGAGTCTTCAAATCGAGGGTTAATAGGTATTTACTAGGTCTGTGTGTAACATCTTCGACCGCGTCATCACTTACCAACAGGTGAGACTGTGGTCAAACGCAGCCCTATTCTCTATAAAAAAAAAAATAGTATAGAATAGAATAGAATAGAATAATACTTTATTGCATACCAAACGATTACAAAAAAGCTTAATGATCTAGATATCTTAATGCTAGGTAAACAATCGGCGGTCTTATCGCACTAGGCAATTTCTTACAGACAACCTGGGAATGGAACAGGACTGTAAATACAATAATAGACGGCGGTGTGCAATATGGATATAGTTATTTGACTTCCTAGAAGCGGTTGACTCAAGATCGCGCGAGTTTGCAACGCGGTCGAGAGGGATCGGCAAGAAGCGAGGTTTCGGCACCTCGTTTCGGCATATATAGACGTTTTTATGCATTAAGCTTCTGAATAAAATTGAGTTTATTCTTTTTAATTGAAAAGTTAATTAACTTAATATTATTTGTTTTTATCAGTGAAAACTATTTAGGCTAAATGTTTATTGTATTCCCATTTTGTACTCGTATCTAAGATAAGAAGCTATTTAATTCGAGATAACGCTGCCCATAATTAGTACAGTAATACCCAGTCCACGGCGCCAAGGCTTCTTACTTGAGTCATAAGATGTTAAGACTCTTTAGCCCAGTAATTACACTAGCTACAGTGCCCTCCTACCGGAGCACAGTAATGTTTGCACATCACTGCTCAGGCGGTAGAATAACTGGCACTGTTGGGGTACCCACCTAGACGACCTCCTGCAAAGGAAGTCTACCCCCGGTAAAACTTTGAGCGTTTCATTTAAAGGTAATGGATTAAACTGAACGGACCGGACCGGAGGCTGTTGTTCTCTGTCCACAACACAATAATACTGGTCTAAATTTTTTTTGTGCCACAAGAACTATTTTTATATTTTTGTTTATGTTTTAGTATTGTGAATAAAAAATGAGCAGTTATTTTTTTCTAGCACGTCTGGATTTTTTTTGGCTAAAGAATATGTATTGTGAAGAATAATTGCACCAATGTTTCAAGAATATGTGTATTACAATACTTTTATCGATGGTTTTCTGAGATATTTGGCTTCTGGTTAGTCTCTTTTAATATTCCAGCAGTAATCAATCAACATTCTTGGTAGAGACCAACCCTGACTTTTTTTTCCACTTTAAAAATGTGCTGACGGAACTATTCGCCATGCTTATAGCTAACAGCCCCAATTTTTCAGGAAATAAATATGTGTCTGCCAGGAAAATAAAATTTAAGCAACATATCGCAATCCAAAACTTCAGGTTGATAGAATATGTCAATAGAAGCTCATCAATGAACTTCTCATAGTTGTAACTTTTAAGGTTTTCAAGAAAATTTGCAACCACATTCTTGAAGCTTTAGTCATGCTTGATTTATTTAAAACATCCAATTTTTCTGCGAATATTGTATTTTATTTTTTGACTCCCTGTTTTGAGGTCCAATAAAAACACCCTATTTGATTTAAGCATTACTTCATTTATGCTTTTTATTGGAGTAAGAAATAATAGCAGTCTAAAGCACGAACTCTAGGCGCAGCCAATATTACTAGGAATATAAACGGCATAATGTGACATGATCCTATACTCCAATTAGTTTTTTTTTTTTGCAAATTTTATGCAACACATATATATGGGGTCCAGGTTATGTCTAGATTAGCCACTGAAAAAATAAAATACTTACAGTATTTCCTTAAGATATGATCGGAAAATTTTCGCTTTGGTTTTTTGTAAGTAAACTCTCTACAAATATGATAAAAGAGTTAGAATCGTTAAAAAAAAGTATTCAATCATGTTCGCACAATCACGAAAGTTAAATAAAACCAACAAAATTTAAAATTATATCTGAAAAAAATAATTTAACAAGTACTTTTTACGGCCGTTCAAATGAATTTCTCACTGCATTTCCAAAACTGAACTTGACCTTGTCACCAGAAAACTGAGGGTGATTGAAACCAAACAAATACATTTCATAATATAGGTAAGTAGTCAAAACACGATCACCTATCAGAGTTCGTGTGGCATAATCCTTGTTGACCAGTGTAATTAAACCGTAAATGGCTGAAAAAGGTATATTCCCCCCAATTTATCACCAATTTATCCCAGGTAGCAAATACCACTGAAAGGCGACTCGGAAGTTGTATGTTCCCACTTTTAGATTACTTTATACTGCTATGTAGGTCGCGAAACCCTCTCATCACTCTATTTTTTGACTTTTTTTTCCCGGGGAAATGCTTTACGCATACCACCATGAGCCGTCGTAACGCTAGTCTAGGGTGGTTATGTGGGACTCCCCGCCGGAGAAACCGGGGAATATACCCACTAAAACCCCGGGGTCCTTCCAGCCGCTGTCCTGCGAGAACGACGAAGGTACGCTCTCGCATTCTTCTCCGTACCCCATTTTTTGCCCTAGGAAAAGTAGGAAAAATGCGTTACGCGTCATCCACCTCAGCTTAAACCATACCGGGGCGAGATGTGGGACTCCCTCTCATCACCCTGCGACAACTAGGAGAATTTATTCCCAAACGCCACCTGGGGGCAATTGATGTGGGGGCGAATGGGAATGTACCGTGAAAAAAAATTGTAATTTCAGGCTCAAGCGAAGTGCTGCATGGATCTGAAAGACATCAAGTGCACGGTGAAGTGCGAGTACCGCGTGGAGAAGTGTGGCCACAGTTGCTTGCGGACTTGCCACGTCAATGACGATCCTGACCATGAGAAGGTGAGTCACATTTAGAATAGGGTTAAGGTAAAAAAAAAGATAAATACCTTTTACAAGCTTTTATTTACTTTCACTTGTCTGCTGTCTGTCTGTGTGTCTGTAATCAAATCTTTCAAGTAAAATTTGACCCACTTCCCGGTTTCCGATTGAGCTGAAATTTTGCAGGCATGTATAAATCAGATGACAATGCAATATTATTATAACATGGAGCTGATCTGATGATGGAGCGGACAGGTATTATAGGACCTCCGTAATTAAACGACGTAACCCCTTCGAGTTTGGGCTCATTTTATCCATCTTGACGAGTACTTTATATTGCAAGATGGTCGTAATAATAAAAGCTTGTTTTAAAAAAGTTTTTTTTAAATTTCACTTGTTTAAAGGTATTTTTTTGGTATGTGAATAAAATAAGTAGGTAAAATATGGTCCGGCGCCGGCGGTGGTGTAGCGTCCGTGGTCCAATGGTCATACGCCTTATAATGCGGAGGCCCTGGGTTCAAAGCTCAGTCCGGCAAAAACTTTTCGCCAGGACGCTACTGTGTTTCGGAAGGCACGTAAAACTGTGGGTCCCGGCTGTTTCCTATAAGATATGTTTCCTATAAGAAGGCATCAGGTCCTGTTGCAGGCCCTGTGGTAATATCGGCGATCTGAAACTGCAACATACGAGTATGTGTTGCTCGCACAAACTATAAATTGTTTGTTGATTCTGTCAGAGTAAGTAGGGTAACCTGTTTTGTTGGAGAATAAACCTTGGGGGACACTTGATGGGTGATACTTATCGGAGTCTATCTGTGAGTCCATCTATACAAAATGGGCTCAAAGACAGTCTCCGCCAAGTGGCAAGGCTATTGCTAATTAATGGAAACTACTTGAACTAGGCTATGGATGTGCATTCTAAATTGATGGTTAATGAGGCTATTGCTAGAGACTACGACTACTTCCGTCCGATTAGGAAATATACAGGCAGGTGATGACTCTGTTATTATTATTATAATGTTAAAATAACGTATGTTTCAGTATTTGTGTCGCAAAGCATGTGCTAAGGCGAAGGTGGGATGTACGGCGGGCCTGCTCGGAGACCGCGGGGACCACCAGTGCAACAAGAGGTGTTATGAGGACTGCGATGACTGCAAAGTTGCGGTAAACATCGCATTCAGTATCTTACTAATATTATAAACGTCAAAGTTTGTGAGAATGGATGTTTGGATGTTTGTTACTCTTTCACGCCTAAACGGGTGGACCGACTGAGCTGAAAGATATGTAGGAGGTAGTCATTATATTGCAGGCCCTGTAGTAATATCGGCGACCTGAAATTTTATTAAGAGCCACTGTATGGGAGAAGCCCCTGGTCCCCAAAACAGTTTTAACTAGTTTGGGGACCTATGGATTCACATTATTTGTACATGTAATTTTGTCAATAAAAATTTACTTTACTTTACTGTAACGTATAGGTTGTCCGCACAGCCTATAAATTGTGATTTAACTCTGACAATGTAAGTACCCTATTCCGTGGGCCGAGCAAAGACGTTTCGTAGACTTGTCTTGGTGTCAAGTCAAACGCCATCTCATACATTGTACTTTTGTGAATGTGTGGGATGACAGGTTGACTTGACAGCAAGACAAGTCTACGCATTGTCCGTGCTAGACCCTCTAGCCTAGAGGGGCTGTTGGAGTAGAGTCCCACGAAAGAGGTCCCGCGGAATTTAGCGGAACTAAATTTAATTTTATCGATTATTACTGGACTTCATATCCTAAATAATTTTTATTTGTTAGATAAAATAAATACCTATTTAATTAAAAAAATTAACATGAGAAATTATGAGGAGTTAAAATTAATGTTAGGTATAGATATTTTAACTTTTAAAATGTGCGATAGTGGCGCCCCGCAAAAAGGACTCCTTTCGTGAAAAGCACTCTAAGAACCCTTAATTTTTAATCTATTTTTTTTTATAATTTTCAGATAATAAAACGAAGATCCACATGCACGCATATGGAGCAAACCTTATGCAACATCAATGTCGATGAGAAGCCATGCATGAAAAAATGCAATAGGAAACTGGCTTGTGAACATTTCTGCAAGAAGAAATGCTCAGAGGTCTGCGGTGATTGCAACGAAAAGGTATGCACTGCACTATATTTTACAAGCTTTTATTCACCTGTCCGCTGTCTGTAATCAAATCCTGCAAGTTAAAATTGATCCACCTCCCGGTTTCTGATAAAGCTGAAATTTTGCATTCTTGTATAAATCGGATGACAATGCAATATTATTATGACATAGCTGGTCTGATGATGGAGCTGGATGGTGGCCATAGAAACTCCGTAATAAAACGACGCAACCCCATCGAGTTTGGGCTCATTTGATTCGTCTTGACGAATACTTTATGGTGCTAAATGGTAATAATATAATAAAAGCTTGTTTTTAAAAAGGTTTTTTAAAATTTCACTTGTTTTACAAGCTTTTATTCACCTGTTTGTTGTCTGTAATCAAATCCTGCAAGTTAAAATTGATCCACCTCCCGGTTTCTGATTGAGCTGAAATTTTGCATGCATGTATAAATCGGATGACTATGCATTATTATTATGACATAGCTGGTCTGATGATGGAGCTGGAAGGTGGCCATAGAAACTCCGTAATAAACGACGCAACCCCATCGAGTTTGAGCTCGTGTGATTTGTCTTGGCGAGTAGGTCCTACTTTGGTGTAATAATAAAAACAAGCTTTTATTATTACACCAAAGTAGGTACTAGTCAAGACTCAAGACATCTCGTCGTAACAGCAGGGTTGTTACTAATATATTTCTAATTTAGGTTGTCAAAGAAATACCAGACTGCAAACACAAAATTAAGTTAGAATGCAAAAAAACTCCAACGAGAGAAGATTGCACACAAAAATGCAAGAGAAAGATGAGTTGTGGGCACAAATGCAAAGGAATTTGCGGCCAGGAATGTGAGCCGACGCTTTGCACCGAACCTTCGGAGAAGAAACTGCAGTCGCCCTGCGGACATCTCGTCACACTGCCTTGCAATATTGCTGCTTTACCTACAGGTAGGTATCCTATATACGATGACCGATGTGGTGGGCTAACACCCGCTTGAGACACAGCAGTTAACGGTTTGCGAAGAGGTGTTAAACTAATAAGTACTATTCATTCCGGTCCTCGCTTTTGCTGCCTCTCGTTTTTCATTCCACATATCACATACTTGTTCTATGTCTTATCTTTAATATTTCGTACTATTTATTATACTACAATTTCGTCCTCACGAGCGACTCTGTCTGACTATAATAATAATATGATAATGATGGGTAACGGAAATACGGTATGGATACGGAATGGACCCCGCAAGAAAGGCGACGTCGCCGAGGCTGGCCCAGAAAGAGACGGAGGGATGACCTCCGGCCGGCTGGCCTGACGTGGCGCAGGACAGAAATAAATGGAAGGACTTGGGGGAGGTCTTTGCCCAGCAGTGGGACAGCATAGACTAACAAACAAAAAAGGGTAAACTCCCTTACTCATATCGTGCGAATCTGACACTTTATGAAGGAAACCAAAATGGCGTATCGGTAGATATACCACAAGTCTTTAAACACCTGTTTGTTTGTGTTTAGATGCGATAGACGTGGAGAAGTTGTTGAGCGCATGCAGAGAGCCGTGCGCGGTGACGCTGTCGTGCGGTCACGTGTGCGCCGGCTCCTGCGCCGCGTGCGTGCGCGGGGCCCTGCACGCGCCCTGCACGCAGCCCTGCGCGCGACCCAACCTCTGCGGACACACGTGTGTACACTGTGACTCATTGTAACATATAGCTACACGTGTATATATAGCACTTGTTGAGCGAGCAGAGAGCAGCGCGCGGCCCCTGCACGCGCCCTGCACGCAGCCCTGCGCGCGACCCAACCTCTGCGGACACACGTGTGTACACTGTGACTCATTGTAACATATAGCTACACGTGTATATATAGCACTTGTTGAGCGAGCAGAGAGCAGCGCGCGGCCCCTGCACGCGCCCTGCACGCAGCCCTGCGCGCGACCCAACCTCTGCGGACACACGTGTGTACACTGTGACTCATTGTAACATATAGCTACACGTGTATATATAGCACTTGTTGAGCGAGCAGAGAGCAGCGCGCGGCCCCTGCACGCGCCCTGCACGCAGCCCTGCGCGCGACCCAACCTCTGCGGACACACGTGTGTACACTGTGACTCATTGTAACATATAGCTACACGTGTATATATAGCACTTGTTGAGCGAGCAGAGAGCAGCGCGCGGCCCCTGCACGCGCCCTGCACGCAGCCCTGCGCGCGACCCAACCTCTGCGGACACACGTGTGTACACTGTGACTCATTGTAACATATAGCTACACGTGTATATATAGCACTTGTTGAGCGAGCAGAGAGCAGCGCGCGGCCCCTGCACGCGCCCTGCACGCAGCCCTGCGCGCGACCCAACCTCTGCGGACACACGTGTGTACACTGTGACTCATTGTAACATATAGCTACACGTGTATATATAGCACTTGTTGAGCGAGCAGAGAGCAGCGCGCGGCCCCTGCACGCGCCCTGCACGCAGCCCTGCGCGCGACCCAACCTCTGCGGACACACGTGTGTACACTGTGACTCATTGTAACATATAGCTACACGTGTATATATAGCACTTGTTGAGCGAGCAGAGAGCAGCGCGCGGCCCCTGCACGCGCCCTGCACGCAGCCCTGCGCACGACCCAACCTCTGCGGACACACGTGTGTACACTGACTCATTGTAACATATAGCTACACGTGTATATATAGCACTTGTTGAGCGAGCAGAGAGCAGCGCGCGGCCCCTGCACGCAGCCCTGCGCACGACCCAACCTCTGCGGACACACGTGTGTACACTGTGACTCATTGTAACATATAGCTACACGTGTATATATAGCACTTGTTGAGCGAGCAGAGCAGCGCGCGGCCCCTGCACGCAGCCCTGCGCACGACCCAACCTCTGCGGACACACGTGTGTACACTGTGACTCATTGTAACATATAGCTACACGTGTATATATAGCACTTGTTGAGCGAGCAGAGCAGCGCGCGGCCCCTGCACGCAGCCCTGCGCACGACCCAACCTCTGCGGACACACGTGTGTACACTGTGACTCATTGTAACATATAGCTACACGTGTATATATAGCACTTGTTGAGCGAGCAGAGCAGCGCGCGGCCCCTGCACGCAGCCCTGCGCACGACCCAACCTCTGCGGACACACGTGTGTACACTGTGACTCATTGTAACATATAGCCGTATACACGTGTATACGGTGTATATATTTAGCATAATGTTGCCATTTTCATCCTCCAAGCAATAAGGTGCAGGCATTATTGTACCTACCTACATGTAAACCCTTTTTTTGTTTTCCGTCCTGCAAGAACCTCCAAGTTTTTAGTGGGTATCCCCGCCGCGCCCATCTTCGGCGAGGGAGTCCACATACCGCCCCGCGCGGGGTGATATGCGTAACGCATTTTTCCTAGGTCAAATCTTATTAATATTATAACTTATAAACTTGAAAGTTTGTAAGAATGGATGTCTGGATGCGTTTTTGTTACTCTTTCACGCCTAAACGGGTGGACCGATTGAGCTGAATTTTGGTATACAGATAGCTTAGACCCTAGAATAACACATAGGCTATAGAAAAGCGGGTAAAACCGCTGGGCGCAGCCAGTAAATAATAAAATAAGGGGTATAGTTGCGTTGACGTTTGTACATTAATGTGCAGATGCTCGGAGCCGTGCAACCAGGTGTGCCCGCCGTGCAAGCAGCAGTGCGAGGTGCGCTGCCGGCACGCGCGCTGTCGCCAGCCCTGCGGCGCGCCCTGCACGCCCTGCCAGGTACATCATCTCACCCGTAGGACGTTCACTGCTCAACATTGCCCTCCCCTTTGGACTTCATACATATACCGGTCGGAAGCGACCGGGGGCCTTTTACCGGGGGTAGACTTTCTTATTACCAGTATTGATGATCATAATTACTAGGTTGGACATTGGACATGTTATTAATGGCTCGCATTTTAGTTTTGTCGCAAAAAGAAAATACCGGGGGTAGACTTCCTTTGCAGGAGGTCGCCTAGGTGGGTACCCCAACAGTGCCAGTTATTCTACCTGAGCAGTGATGTGCAAACATTACTGTGCTTCGGTAGGAGGGCACTGTAGCTAGTGAAATTACTGGGGTGAAGAGTCTTCTTAACATCTTATGACTCGCAATTAAGAAGCGTTGGCGCGGTGCACTGTGCTAATTATAATATTTTTCAACGAAAATTAAAGAAAATTTAGCTGGAAGGGTGTTTCTACTCCATTGATGAATTTATTAATTATTATAAATTGATATTATTGTTATATTTAAATTTGCGGAATAATATTCTTAATTTTGTGTTTTTTACCTACTTAGTTTTTTCTTTATATAACATGTATTATTTCAAACACAATGTAAATTGTTACAATGAGTAAAGAATACTGAACTGAACTGAATTATGGGCAGCGTTATCTCTTACCATCAGGGAGTCAGAGCGTCTTGCTCGTATTCTTACTTCGTTGTATAAAAAAAACTATATTTCTATGCCGTGCTAAAGATGTAACGTCTGTTGTCAGGAGTCGTGCTGTCGTCGTTGCGCGCACGGCACATGCGGACGGCGGTGCGGCGAGGCGTGCTCGCGGGCCGCGTGCGCCGAGCCGTGCCCGCGCGTGCTGCGCTGCGGACACGCCTGCCGCGGCCTCTGCGCCGAGCCCTGCCCGCCCGTCTGCAACATCTGCGACCCCGACAACTTCCCCAGGGACTTCCTCGGCGATGAGTTCGATGATACGGCACGGTAAACAATATTTTATATTGCCTTTGTACGACCCCGACAACTTCCCCAGGGACTCGGCGATGAGTTCGATGACACGGCGCGGTAACGTTTCATTGCCTTTGTATGCCCTGCCCGCCCGTCTGCAACATCTGCAACCCCGACAACTTCCCTAGAGACTTCCTCGGCGACGAGTACGATGACACGGCGCGGTAAACAAAATTTTATATTGCCTTTGTACGACCCTGTCAACTTCCCCAGGGACTCGGCGATAAGTTCGATGACACGGCGCGGTAACGTTTATTGCCTTTGTATCTTTTTTCCACTGTGCCGAACTTTGCCCGCCCGTCTGCGACCCCGACAACTTCCCCAGAGACTTCCTGGCGATGAGTACGATGACACGGCGCGGTAACGTTTCAAAAAAAACTAAACACTTAATACACTAAATACTTTTTTATCTTATCTTTATCTTTCATTGCCTTTGTATCATTTTCCTGGCCTTATCCAATACTATGCCTAAGCAGGACCGTCTTTCACCTGTCAGTAGCCCATTACGACATTAGGATAATAGGGCACTATGACCTTAAAAAAAACAAACACTTACGTTTTTTTTTTCATGATATTAGAGCACAATACCTGTTTATTTAGAATAGAAAGGAGGCGCCTGTGTCTAAGTTATGTCGGCATTTAATGATACAACATCTGTTCCATTCCGCTCTTATCACCCGTCATATCCCCGTTCACTATCACGTTATCAATAAACACGAGCTCAAAACATCTCCTTTCATAGTAACCTTCATCTGAAACACAGTTTTAATACTAAGATGCCATTTGCAGGTTTGTGCTACTGCAGGACTGCGGTCACGTGATGGAGTTGGAAAATATGGATAACTTGATGATGAGTGACTCGGACGCCATCGAGATACGCAGGTGCCCCTACTGCCGCAAGCCCATCATCAACACCGGCCGGTACAAGGACCTCGTCAACAAAACCTTCAAGGAAGAGATCAACCCCATCAAGGAGAAAGTCTTCGGCAATAAGAAGGAGATAGAAGAAAAAAAGAAAGAACTCGTTCAAAATGTAAAGTTGTTCCGCGAAAAATATCACAACGCTTTAATTGGTGAGTCTGCGAACGCTGACATCAAGAGAATCTATCTCAACATTCACGCCGTGGCAGGAACCACTAAAAACGTTTCTAAACTGCAATTGGACATGGTCTCCACGTGCTTGAACATTATGGACATGATAGCCGAATGTTACAAAGCATACAAAGCCGCTAATATAAATGTGTTGGTGAAAGAACTTAACGAACAAGTAAAATTGCTGTGTTCAGCTTTCACGTTCAAACCCAAAGCTGGTGTGATGATGAAAATCAGCGAACAACAGCAAAAGGATCTCGGCGTGGAGATAAGGAGGATGCACTCGATCGTTATACTGGCGAAGCTCTCTGGACACGCGTCTTACGTTAAAGATAAAGTTGCTAAGGAATATAAAGCCGCTTCAGACGCCGTCTTGAGCTTGTTCGTATTCGATGAGAAGAAAGCGATGGCAGCGCTTGAGACGTTACAAGGCGCTATTAAAGTGTCGGGTCTGGTGACCAAACAGGAGAGAGACTTGGTGGTTAAAGCGATGGGGATGAAATCGGGGGCTTGGTACAAATGTCCTAATGGACATTTCTATTGTATTGGGGAGTGTGGTGGGGCGATGCAGGAGAGCAAATGTATTGAATGCGGGGCCATAATCGGCGGGTCTAACCACAGGCTCAGGTCTGACAATGCTCACGCGGGTGAACTGGATGGTTCCCGCTTCGCAGTCTGGTCTCAGGAATATAACAATATGGCTAATTTCCGATTAGAATTCGATTAGAGTTACTTGAGCTTGAAAGTAAAACTTGAGCTTGAAGGTAAAACTTGAGCTTGAAGGTAAAACTTGATTTTGAAGGTAAAACTTGATTTTGAAGGTAAAACTTTAACTGTAAAACTTGAGCTTGAAGGTAAAACTTTAACTTGAAGGTAAAACTTGTGCTTGAAGGTAAAACTTTAACTTGAAGGTAAAACTTGTGCTTGAAGGTAAAACTTAAGCTTGAAGGTACGAGTAAAGGCGGGAATACATTTGCAAGTAGCTGGCACACAAGCATGCTAGCTGCTTGCACGTTTGCCACTTTCTAATTTTATACGTTATGTCGCATGTTAGTTTAGCCATTGTATCGTACGTACTAGCACAATAAATGCCTACACAGACCACATTTTTATTCAACGTATTGATAAAGGATTACGATATACGACAAGATTTTTTTTTTAAATTTTTTTTTAATAATTATTCGTCTTGGTGGGAGTTGGGACTCTTGGGACACACGCTATCATATTTAAGTAAGTACAAATCGTACCTAAAAGTGACTTCAACATTTCCTTCGCCGCAACTTTAGGGCGCTGTAACTTACTCGTATTTTTATAAAGGTAAAAAATACGTGGCCAATATATAAAAAAATGTTTTTTGTCCCTAATGTAGATTTTCAAAAAAAAATGATTTTCGATGTAACGGCATAATTTTAAAGCATAAGAATTTGTGTCGTATTCCCATTGTCCCGATCTTTCGTAGGCCTTAAAAAGCAAGTAGCTGGCATGGCTGCTACTGGCAAATGTATTCCCGCCTTAAGAGCTTCGTCCTTACGTGCGACTCTCGCTTACCATAATATAACGATTTTCGAAATAAAATTTGAAAGTGTTCCACGGTAAAACCACGGTAAAGAGATATACAGTAGTTTGACTCCATAGAAACGGGCGGAAAATGGAAGTGAATAGATGTCGGTAGATGTGGGTAGAAGTGGGTATATAATCCAGAAGCGGGTGCCACGCAGCGACGGGCGGACGTCGCGATAGTTTTTTGCAAGTATTTAGTGTTATTTACGTTATTTACTTTTGACGTATGTATACATAATATAATAAATTATATAAAATTATATATAAATGGCAAAAAAATAGCATACTATATTATGCTGTTTTTGGTAGCTTGAACTTATCATTGAACTTATCAGGAAATCCAGAAATAACATTATTAACCCCCGACGCAAAATCGACGGGGTGTTATAAGTTTGACGTGTCTGTCTGTCTGTCTGTCTCTCTGTGTGTGTGTGTGTCTGTCTGTGGCACCGTAGCTCCCGAACGGATGAACGGATTTTGATTTAGTTTTTTTTGTTTGAAAGTAAGGTTAGTCGAGAGTGTTCTCAGACATGTTTGGTGGAAATCGGTCCAAGATGGCCGTCGCTACAAAATGGCGGATTACTTATTTCTTCCGAGACCCCCTCAATATGGGTATCAAATGAAAGGGCTTAACTAGTAGAATACAACCCATTATATAAAATTAAAAATCCAAGATGGCCGCCACCACAAAATGAAGAATTGCGTATTGCGTTGGGGGTTTTTTAAATTTTTAATTTAATTCACTTGTTTATCAAGCAACATGGAAAGGTAATAAAATTAAAAAGGTCAGTTAGTTAAAAAGGGGAGGAGGGGAAGGGGAGGAGGGGGGAAGGAGGGGAGGGGCAGGGGAGTGGGGGAGAGGGAAGGGAAGGGGGAAGGGGAGGAGGGAGGGGGAAGGGGAGGAGGGGGAAGGAGGGGAGGGGAGGGGGAAGGGTAGGGGGAAGGGGAGGAGGGGGAGGGGAAGGGTATGAGGGGAGGGGAAGGGGAGAGGAGGAGGGAAGGGGGTAGAGGAGGGGAGAGGGGAGGAGGGGAAGGGGAGGAGGTTGTCTTGTCTCTTTTCTTGTCTCTTGTCTTGTCTCTTGTCTTGTCTTTTGTCTTGTCTTGGGTTTTAATATACGCCGCCACGACATGATAGGTAAGTAGGTAGTAGGTAGGTAGCTCAAGTAAGTAGATGATATGAAATAGGTAGGTACCTACTGTATGCGGGCAGCGGCTGCCCGGCAGCCCTATGACTTGCGCATGTACCGCGCGTCTGTAGGTATTTATGTTCAAAAATCACGCTCAGTCAAACTACTGTATATCTCTTTACCGTGGTAAAACTCACAGATAAAACTCGTAGGCAATATTTTTTGTATTATTATTTTTCAAAAGTATTTTCAGTTTGCTATGTCATAAATATAACACAACACCGTTATTCTTAAAACGAAGAATTCATGTGTATTTTGAACCCATATTTTTTAAAGTACCTATCAAACTAATACGTTAAAAATTAATATATTATCTGGAACTTTACCGAGAATTTTTTTCTAAAGGTTAATCCTACGAATTTATATTTTCAAAGTTTGTCATATCGTGCGAGCGAGAAAAAAAAATATCAGTAGAAAAGAGAGAGCCAGAGTGTAATTCTTTCCAGCACGATCACAAAAGATATGGAGTCGCACGCAAGGAAGAAGCTATTAATGGTGCTGCCACACTGCTGTTGAAAATATAGGCTTACATTTTATACATTAACTAATAATTATCCTGTGTTCTTTGCTCGCAAGCAGAAATCATTAATTTCTTAGCGGACGTCTAGTTCAGATAATGTATTTTCCAAATTTCAACTCAAATTTCGTTCAGCGGCTAGCGGTTTAATACTGCGTCGACAAATCAGTCAGTTTATCAGTCCCGCTTTTCTTTTAATATTTCGTATACTACAATTTAAATTAATTACTTATAGGTATATTTATAACAATTAGGTATATAGCCCTCCCCCCTCATATTTTACCCTCCACATTTGGCCCCCAGGTGGCAATCGGGAATAAATTACCATTCGCTACCCGAAGGCGAATTTTGTCACCACTTAAAATCGCTGAGTTGAAAGATGAAAATGTTTATTGTTTGTTAACAATGAAACAGCAGTGTGGCAGCATAATATTATAAAGATCCATAACATTTTATTATTTTAATTATATTAAAGTTCGTCATCTAAGTAAAAATATTTCATTGATATTGTAAAAGTACCTATAATATCGACTTAGTTTATGTCAAGTAGCATTTTAAAACCAAAAAACTTAGATATAAGTGGATTATTTTTACACTAAACGATTCGAGAGTATTTAGATTCATCTTTATAAATAAACGGCATAAACACGAATTTACTAACAGAAACGGTCGGCACGAAGCCGAAGTAAATACAAGTGAGTTTATGCCGTTTAATTACAAAGATGAATGTGAGTGGATGTTATGCGCACGAGTAATTTTAACTATTCTTCTGCTTTTCGTGTTTAAATGGCTATAATATTTTTTCAATATTATTAGATAGGTACATAATTTTCATTTACGTTATTTTTATTACAAAATTGCCACCATATATCGAGTGGGAACGTTTTGCCCCCCATAGTTTGGGGAAAATGTTTAGTTTTAAGCTGTTTTTAAGATTACGATAGAACTTGCACTATAGCTAAATGTTTTGTCTGGTAATTATTATCTGAGTGTAATAAAAATGTTTAATACTCTGAACTGTTATTATTAACCCCTTTGGCCTGTTGAAGAAGCAAATTATGGTCTTCCGAACTGCGCCCAGCGATTTTATCCGCTATTCTCTCTAGTTTATGACTGTAGCCTATGTTATTCTAAGGTCTAACCTATCTCTATACCAAATTTTAGCTCAATCGGTCTACCCGTTTAAGGCGGTTAAGGGCGAAGAAGTAACAAATATACACATAGGCGGATCCAGGATTTGGTTCTGGGGGGGGCCAAGGTGCTGACGGGCAAAAATATTATAATTTTTACTACAAAAAGTGTGTTTTTAGCTCGCTCTGAGCAGTTAGAAAGTTTAAACATCCTTAATAATAAGTGAAAAAGTGCCGAGAGAAAAATTATAATCTTTACCATGAAATATGTGCAAAATTCGTAACTCTACAATGATTCTGGGTGGGGCCATGGCCCCCTAGCCCCCCCCTAAATCCGCCTATAAATATACATACAAACTTTCGCATTTATAATTTTAGTGCGATTGAACTATATACTAAATATACTCCTATTATTGTATTTTATTTAGGACATTTAAAAAAAAATGTACATTGGGAAATATACCAACAAGGGGTTCGCAGTTTTCCCGTAACAGAGAAAAAAAAAACAAATGTCACGATGACATTTAGACTGTCACTTTGAATTTGGTCTATTTTGTAATTGTCAAATCGACGAACGTGGTGCACTTGCACTTTTACTGTACATTTTAAATTAAATTATTAAAAAACCATGGATAATGAGGATTTAAGCGAAGAAAGACAAGAAGTGGGTCCTATAGAAAATGCATGGGCTATGAAAATACCCAAATTTACCCCTGACGACAATCCTCATGGGCTATTGGAAGAAAGTAAGTTTGCAACTCTATTTCCAAAATATAGGGAACAATATTTGAAAGAATGTTGGCCTCTAGTGCAGAAAGTACTCAATGAGCATCATATAATCGCTGAATTAGATCTTATCGAAGGTAGTATAACTGTAAAAACTACGCGTAAAACGTGGGACCCCTACATCATTATCAAAGCAAGGGACATGATGAAGCTTTTATCCAGAAGCGTGCCCTTCGAACAAGCAGTCAGAGTATTAGAAGACGAAATAGGATGCGACATCATTAAGATAAATTCATTTGTTCGCAAGAAGGAGACTTTTCTAAAGAGGCGACAGCGTATCATTGGTCCAAATGGTGTAACACTGAAATCTATTGAATTATTGACAGAGTGTTACGTATTAGTCCAAGGAAATACTGTATCTGCCGTTGGGCCATATAAAGGATTGGTACAGGTCAGACGTATTATTGAAGACACTATGAAAAATATTCATCCAATGTATAATATTAAAAGTTTGATGATAAAGAGGGAATTAATGAAAGATCCTAAACTTAAAAATGAGAGCTGGGATAGATTTTTGCCTAACTTTAAGAGCAAGAATGTTCCTAGGCTGCAACCAAAGAAGAAGGTTAAAAAGAAGCCGTATACTCCGTTCCCTCCGCCACAACAAGAGAGTAAAGTTGACCGAGAACTTGCTACTGGCGAATATTTCCTCAAGGATGAACAGAAGAAAGCAAAGAGACACCATGAGAAAGAAGAAAAACAGGCTCAAGTGAAAAAAGCAAAGCAAGCACAAAGGCAAAAAGATTATGTACCACCAGAAGAGAAATCCACACCAACTGTTTCAGAAGATGCTAGTAACTCTGTGGATATCAAACAGTTGAAAGCAAAAATGAAAAAGTTTTCTAAACAACAGAAGGTGAAAAAATAAGGTTTTGATTATAAAATTACTAGCTGCATCCAGCAGTCTATGTGTTATTCCAGGGTCTAAGTTATATAACAAATTTCAGTTCAATCTGTTCTGCATTTACATGCATATTTCACATTAACAATATTATCAGTACAAAAGAAAACATAATTTTATTACCTGACGACTGACACTAATGTTTAAAAAATAAAACAATTTAATAATTTTTATCTTTTTATTTTTAGCAGCTTAAGTTCAGGTACTGAAGTATTTCTTGCAATGAATTCCTTTCCTAGGAAGGGTTGTAAAACTTCTGGTATCATTATTTTTCCTTTGGGGTGCTGGTGGGTTTCTAGGAGTGTGATTAGCATTCTGGGAATAGCACAGGCAGTGCCATTCAAAGTATGCACATATTTGGTGGAAGCACTGTCTTTGTACTTCATGTTGAGCCGTCTTGACTGATAATCCGTACAATTACTGCAACTGGAGATTTCTCCGTAAGCATTACGACCTGGCATCCATGCTTCTATGTCATATTTCCTGAAATCATTAATTATTATGATCCTTTGAGATTCAGTTTTGTTACTCCTAATTGAACATTAGTGACTAGTGACCCTCCATTTTTTAAGAATAAGCCAATAGTTTACATAAAACATTGTAGCTTATTTGGACTTTCTTCAAGTTTAAGTCTGATTTCTTATTACCACATTCAGTGCTACAACATTTTTCATAGTAGGTAATTTAAATTAAATTAAATTAAATTAAAATTTCTTTATTCAGACAACATAAGTCCACTGGTTAGTACTTAAAATAAAAACTTAAAGACTAGGGTTAGTAACACAAGGTTTTATAATAATCATTCAAAATTTTCTTATAATTTATGAAATACACCTTGTATTGTAGACACCTTGTCCAGATGAGGCCAGATAAAAATTCTCATCTAACCATCACCCTTACAAGGTGTCTCAGCACAGGTGCCCGAGGGTCCTCAGCGACCATCTTCAGGATGCTGTTGTGACTCCCTCGCACTCTCCTCACCAACGAAGCGACTTTTTTGCGAATGACAGCGTGGAAGCCGTCAGTATGAGCATCCGCAAACATTCCGGAGGCACTACACCAGCGAGGGAGTCCCAACATCATCCTGAAGATGTTATTGTATTGAACACGGAGGGTATCCAACGATTTCTTGGTATATGCCGCCCACAGACCGCCCGTGTACATTCCCTGGCAGTACGCCTTGAAGAGCGTGATCTTCACCTGGTCTGTACAACGGGCGAATCTACGGGCCAACATGTTACCGCGAACCGCTAGCGCCCTTCGCTCACGTTCAATGTCAACGTCGTCTTTAAGGTCGTCGGTAAGATAGTGTCCAAGGTATTTGAACTGATATACCCGTTGAATGTTCATGCCATTTAAAGTTATGGGTGGAATTGACTCAGGGCACTTACCGGCGGCCTTAAAGACCATGTACTCGCTCTTTTTGACATTATAAAGAAGACCATGTTTATTGGCATAGTCTTCGCACAAATTCAGCATCTTTCTCAGTCCTCTCACTGTTGGACTCAGCAGGACCATGTCGTCCGCATAACTAATGTTATTAACATTAACACCCCCTATTCGACACCCTACACGCAGTTTGCTAAGTCCAACAATGAGATCGTTCACATAGAGGCTGAAAAGATTAGGAGAGGCCAACCCCCCCTGCCTCACCCCACACTCCAGCCTATATGCATCTGAGAGTGCATTAGACCATTTTACGTGGTTTAATTGACTAGCGTACCAGTACTTGAATAAATCAAGCATTTCCACCGGTATACCACTGTCTCCCAGCTTTCTCCAAAGCACATCATACGACACGAGATCGAAGGCCTTGGAGAGATCCAGGAAACAGGCGTACACCGGAGTCTTACGGTCGGTATAATATTGGACAGTGTACTTGAGACTTAAAATTGCGCTCTCAGTAGATAGTCCGGTCCGAAAACCGAACTGCGCGTCATGTATATTAAGATGCTTTTGCAAACACGAATCAAGTAAACTGTCCAATACCTTCGCGATCACTGTAGCAAGCGATATCGGCCGATAATTCCCTAAATCCGAGATATCTCCTGTCCTGTTCTTTACAATGGGCACTACAGTTGTTTTCATAAAGTCAGCAGGTAAATAAGAGTGGCTGATGCACAGGTTAAAGAACAAGGACAGGACCCTCGGTAGATGGACGCCTGCATGTTTTAGGTGTTCGATACTAAGCCCATCATGTCCGGGAGATTTGCCTCTAGACATATCTTTTTGGACTTTCTTCAAGTTTAAGTCTGATTTCTTATTACCACATTCAGTGCTACAACATTTTTCATAGTAGGTAATGCACTGCATCATATTGCCTACATTTTATGAAAATTGTAGGTGGCACTGCAAATTTTTTACATATAGGCTAAATATATATTTTTTTAATTTCTCATATAATAATAATATCAAATTAACCAGCAAAATAAATAAAAAACAGCTAAATCTGAAGGTCAGGCAGGCATAAAAGTTTGGTTAAAACTGACTTACAAATGAACAATGTTCGGATAATCAACTCTACCAAACTTAATTAAATTTTTTAAAACTTTATTGTGATACTTATAAGTATAAACTCACCTGTAAGCTGGAGCTCCTAACTCGTGGGGAGGCATATCAAGGACCTGCATATGGAGCCCTAATTCTGAGAACAGCTCTTCTTGTATATGCAATATGTTTTCAAGCATTTCATCAGAATGTTCTGGAGTTGTGACTGCAAACATCTCTACCTTTGTGAATTGATGGACTCTGGAATACAGATAAATAAATTAATTTCACAAAATTGATAGATTAAGTACTGAGGGCCTATTGGCTAATTCTCAACCACTACGATTGATGACAACTTTGATGTACATTGTTGCGTTTGTGTATTACACTCATATTATTAATGAAGAGGTTTAAGCAAGTAATGTACGCCAAATTGTCTATGAATTCTAGTGTTTTACATGTCGTTTGGCGATAGCCAATAGGCCCCCTGAGCTTATAACAGCATTTTGGCTACAGTTTAAAAGCTTCATCCCCACTTGTCCCTTGCTAACACAATATTATGACGAATTTTGCAATATAAATTCTAGTTTACTTTTGAAAATCAAGTAGGTATCGAGAATAATTAAGGATCACACGAATATTATGAATGTGAAAGTTTGTGAGTGAATGTGTACGTTTGTTACATCTTCACACCTTAACGGCTAGACCAATTTTTTTTTTTTTTTTTTATACAACGAAGTAAGAAGACGAGCAAGACGCTCTCCTGATGGTAAGAGATAACGCTGCCCATAATTAGTACAGTGCTACCCAGTGCACTGCAGGCAAAGAACCCGGAGCCAACACTCCAACTATTGGAGAGAACACAGTGAATGCCGGCAAGCGAGGGAAGCAATTCCCGAGATCAACCGTCGGCTCTCACAGGCGCTGCTTCGTATGAATAAACCCCAAATACGGATGATGACAGGTGCCATAACAGGACACGGTTCGTTCAATAAACATCTCTTTGTTCTAGGGATTACAGACAGTCCCCTATGCAGAGCATGCATGGAAGAGGAGGAAACAGCGGCTCATGTTATTCTCGAATGTACAGGAGTGGCATCATACAGGGCACAACACCTCGGATCTCCGGGGTCGCTCTCTGATGTCGTCGGTAACCCCAGAGGGCTGCTGAGATTCTTCGGAGAGCTTGGGTGGCTCGAGTGATACAGCACCCCCACCCGCACGCAAAATGGGCCAAGAGGCCTAGTTGCGGAAAATTGCCCGCGTACCAGTACCAGTACCCAGTGCACTGCCCCAACGCTTCCTACTTGAGAGTCATAAGATGTTAAGACTCCTCAGCCCAGTAGTTTCACTAGCTACAGTGCCCTCCTACCGAAGCTCAGTAATGTTTGCACATCACTGCTCAGGCAGTAGGATAACTGGCACTGTTGGGGTACCCACCTAGTCGACCTCCTGCAAAGGAAGTCTCCCCCGGTAAAAATTGAGCTGAAATTTGGAATAGAGATAGCTTAGACCCTGGAATAACACATAGTCTATAGTACAACGGGTTAAACCGCTGGGTGCAGCTGGTTACCTATAAATACCCCTCTCTTCAACAATATTAGAAGTTTCAGCTCTATAACATCTGCTAACTGCTGCCAGCTTCAATGGCAGGTCTTCCTTCTCATGGACGGAGTTCATCAGGAGTCCAGCGAGTGACATCTCCGCTGTTCCTGATAGATAAAGGTCTGGTCCGTGGTGATGGGCATCCAATGAATATATCTGTAAAATATTAAAAGTTGAGCACACAATCTTAATCCTATTTGTTACTGGACACTGGCTGGTGATACAGGCATCAATAAGAGATAGTACGGGTACGGTAGATAGTAGGGGTAGTGGTAGTAGCCTCTTGACTATCAGGCGGGCCATCTCCTTGTGTAACTGTCTCTTACATAAAGAAAAATAGAATAGTAGCTGCTGCATCACTCTGTTTTAAGTTTTATTTATAGAATATCCTATATTATTTTGTTCAAATTTAAAATATTTTATATGTACCTGAGTTCTATCACTGTTTACAGTCATGCCACAACTTTCCAATACATTCCTCGATAATATATCCGGTACTGACACCAATTTGAAGTTCTTGCTCAACAGTTTGGATACAGTATATTTTATTAAGGCCTCTTCCAGTTCAGCCAACTCTCCGAGGAAGTAGTAGCTTTTATGACCACAAGTATTTCCTAGTTTTTCAGTCCTTACCAAATTTAACCTCTGTGCTATATCACTAAATTCTAAAGGTTTATGGCTACCAAAATCTTTCTTCACATTTATCTCGCGTTTCACTATTGGTTGCAAGTTTTCTATTACATTTGGATGTGTTTGGTTTGGTAAGCAAGCAAGCTCTTTCAACAATTCTTCTCTCACTCCTTGATAGGAACTTTCTGTTGCCGATGTAATTTTTAAACTGTTGTACAACTCAAGAACTTTATCTATATCACCGATTCCCTTGCGAATACGAATATTATGCTTGATTACATCAGCATTAGCGGCGTTGCAGATATAATCAGTGTCAAAATTTGGTAACATTGATGACCATCTTACTAAATTGGGTTTTATACTCCCAGTATATCTCAGTAGAATATTTAACATCATTTTTAGCCGAGAATAACTGATAATACTATCTACTTATTTATAAAAGTCTTGAACTACGTCCGCAATCTATAGTTACGTTGATTTTAATTTTTTTTTTCAATACTCACAAATCTATATAACTATTTTTATTCCTTTATTTATCCCTTAATATTATTATTTATTATTCCCTTCATGAAGAGTGTTGTTTATTGTTTACATAATATTTTCCAAACATATTTTTTAATAATTTATAGGTTATAAATTAATAAATTCTTGTAACTTGTATGTCATATTCGATGAACTGTCAACTGTCAATGTGCTGTCAATTTGGCAGTGATTTTTTTTTAATCAATTTTTGGCTCAAATATTATTTTTTTGCCAGTACGTATCATTTTCTACTTTTCAGTCAGAAGAAGCTTTAAAATAATTCCAGTCAAGTTCCATCCAACGTCCAGTCCTATATAGTTATTTAGTGAAAATATTATGTAAATCAGAAAGCTCACTGTGGAAAGCTCCCATGAATAAGGCACATTATTTTGAAGTAATTATTGGCTTTGAACCTTTGCACATTATGATAAATAAATATTTAAAAAATACCGTTTGCTATAGTTGACAGTGACATTTATAAAATCCTTGACAGTGACTTATCATCCAAACTGCTACAAATGTCAATAACATACCTATTTTCCAACGTTGATTTTGCTTTTCGCCAGTTTCGCGCCGTTTTATAGATTTTTAATAACTGAGTATAAACTTATTATTGAGTATTATTAAATATTAAACATGTATTTTTTAATCTAATAGAGTTTTCTAGCGAACACCACTATGCCGGTTAAAAACCGAAGCGCTTCAAACAGCCCTGGAAAAAATGGTTCGCCTGTAACCAATTTAAAATCACCGACCCAAAGGTAGACCTCCTGCATTTACCTGTAATTTTAGCTCAGTAACCTTAATATTTCAGTTTATTAGTCTAGACTTTTATGATAAGTACCGAAACTAATCGCGTAGGAATAACCCTATTGGTACCTACCTATATATTTGACTATATAGAAAATGGGCTATGTATTCAAACGTATAGAGATATTTCTATATGGGTACTACTATTATGTACTTATCAATGTAACCATTACTGGAACATTTTAATTAACAACAATACTAAAAATGTAAGTAGGTAGACCTTTATGTGCCCTTGTTTTACTTTTTTCATAAATTTTTGTTTAAAGCTTATTTTGAATATTTCAGAGCACTACGGAGATCTGCTAGAAATGGAAATCAGCTAAAAATCACAAACATGTTCCCCTCAAAAAGGAACAGGAGTTCAGATGAAACTGACAATGATACTCCGGTAAGTAACTTCAAATTTTACTGGTTTGTCTTTAATAATCACATAAATATCATGAAAATTATGTACATACGCATTCACAATGATTCATATTTTATTCATCATTATCATTCATTATTACAGAAGAAAATTAAATTAGACAATACCAATGGTAGTGAAAACATTGAAAATGGAAAAGCGCAACTTGATTCTAGCATATCAGACTGCAAAGAAACTACACACACAGAGAATACTAAAGAGAATGGAAAAACGGAGAATTCCAATTCTGACAATGCACCAAAAAGTGCAGCTGATTCTGAATCAGACTCTAAAGAAGACATTTCAGATGATAAATCAATAGATACCAAAGAATTAAATGACCAAGAAATGACAAAAGACAAGGGAATCTTAAACAATAATAACAAAACTGATATGGAGCAGTGCGATATTTGTGGACAATTCTTGAATAATTCTGACATAATATATTATCAAGGGCATCCACAAGATGCGGTGGAGGAATACATTGCACTGACTAATGAGAAATTAGTTTTAGCATCAGGTAATAGGTTCTTTTTATACATTTTTATGCAAGTCAAAATTTTTACCTCTGGACAACCAGTGGTAAAATCTATTGTGCAACCAGTGGTAAAAAAGTAAAAACACAGGTTGCATCTATAAAAATTGGGGTTTATCACCAACAGTGTACCTTAGTCACTTTTGGAATCAAATCACAATAATTAATTAGTTATAGATTGTCAGGTAAGCATATATTATTTACTATCTATGACAACATAATATTGTTATTCAAAGCCAAATTTAAGTGAAATGTGTTGTTTTTTAAAAAACGCAACTAACCCCAGACCCCTTAACACATTGACTGTGGAAACACAACAGCTGTGTTTTTGAGGTCAGAATACGAGTGCTGAAAAGCACAAACGTTTGTTAAAAGATTTTCCATACAAAAATAATTTCAGGCACCGGAGTTAGTTCAATAAAATGCTGCCTCAGTCAATGTGTTAAAATCAAGAAGCATGCCAACGCCGAGCACGGGCGGCGGTAAATAGCCCGTAGGCCTCCACAGGCCTTGAGGGGGTAAATCCCCTCTAAAAGTGTGGACTTGACATCTAGGACAAATGTTAAGAGTTTTGTGTCCCACTACCCACCAAGCAAGTACATCAGCTGCTGTAGCGTGTCGTAACAAAGTGACCAACCATTGGTGGAGTTTCAAACCAGGTTTAACACACTTGAGTAGGTGTTGGTTCCAATCCACACCACCGTAATCCCGTGGTCATGTTTTGCGGGGATGGCGGTCTTGGCTTCATTGCCTGAGCCACGAGGTAGAAAGCCTCTATAAAAATTTACCCTAAATCTCATGGTGGGAACATGCCAAAGAGATGGATGCTTGACTGATAGGGAAGCTCAGTCGCTAGTGCCAACTTCAATGGACCTGGCAAACATTGAAGAATTAGCCTTCACATGAGAATGGGCGTTACCTCATGTGTGACCTTTATAAATCGACCCTACTCGTGGGAACAACATGCAAGACAGTAATCAACCAACCAACCAACAACACAAACCAGCAAACAAGACACTGACACAACAGATCTTTCACCCAAGCTTATTTAACAGGACAAGATCCCAGTCACTATCAGACTTTAGATCAGACAACGACCAGCCTCCAGTAGATAGTGACACAAATGTGGGTTCTGATCCCTCAACATCAGCTTGGACTCAAGTACCGAACCGAAAAAGGCAACGGAATAGCCCTGACAGCGATAGAGGACAAAAGCAGACCAAGCTTGGCTCCTATTGGCTAAGCCAACCAGTACCTACTAGCAACTCTTTCTCAGAGCTGGAAGACGATGAGGGCAAAGCCCAAACTCAAACCGAGAGACAGCCAAAAGCTCCTCCAATATTTATTGACAAAGTCGCAAACATCTCTCCTCTAGTCCAACTACTTAAAGAAACCGTACCAGGGCTCTTTGTTGTCAAAATCCTGCCTGGCAACCGGGTGCGAATCCAACCCACAACTGGAGACGCATATAGAACTATTGTCAAAGAGTTAGATGCAAAGAACACAGAATATTATACTTACAAGCCAAAGCAGGAGAGAAGCTTTAAAGTAATTCTTAAATATCTACACCCATCCACCAACATAGCAGATATCAAAGAGGCCCTAGATGCCCTAGATCACACAGCCAGAAATATCTGGAACATGAAGCAAACACAAACGGGCAACCCTCTTCACATGTTTGTAGTAGAATTAGAACCTAAACCTAACAACAAAGATATATACAAGGTGAATAAACTCCTGCACTGTGTTGTAAAATTCGAACCACCCAGGCTTAAACGAACGATCCCACAATGTGCAAATTGCCAATCATATGGACACACCAAAACATATTGCCGTCGCAAACCAAGATGCATCAAATGTGCTGGTTACCATGCGTCCGCCGACTGCTCTAGAAAAGAAAAATCTAATGATGTGAAATGCGCTCTTTGCGACGGAAACCACCCAGCAAATTATAAAGGTTGTTCAGTATACAAAGAACTGCAGAAGCAAAAGTTTCCTTCGCTGCGAAATAAAACCTTCGCACAAAGTAAACTCCCAAATAATACGAATGAACATAATGTAGCCCACAGTAGCAATCAACAAAACAAACAAATATATATAGACTTGACTAAACAACCTCATCAAACAAATACCGACTACCAAAACAAAACTTATGCAAATGCCACAAGTAAAGATCACCATCAACAACATACTGCAACAACAAATGAAGACCCAAACAATTTCAAAGAACTAATGGAAATGTTCAAGCAAATGATGACACAAATGACCACTATGACAAATCTTTTATTAAACCTGATATCAGAAATCAGACCTCAAAGCTCACAAAGCAGCGGCCAGGATTTTGTTCAGGGGGGTGGCAGGCGGCCCACCCTGCCCCCCCGCGGCAATGCAAACCGCTGACACTTGCTATGTGGAATGCCAATGGGCTGTCACAACACTCTCTTGAAGTGGAAGCTTTTCTGAACAACCACGACATAGATTTTATGCTAGTCTCTGAAACACACTTCACAATAAAAACCCATTTTGAAATATCTGGATACAAAACTTACTTTACTAATCACCCGGATGGTACAGCCCATGGTGGATCAGCCATTATTGTGAAACAAAAGATAAAACATTGCGTCTCTAACTCGCATCACACCAACGAGATTCAAGCTACCAGCATTATTATAGAAAGCCTAAGAGGTCCTATACAGATCACCGCCCTCTACATGCCTCCAAAACATAATCTCAAATGCGAAGCCTACACATCCTTCTTCAAACAATTGGGTAACAAGTTTATTGCTGGTGGTGACTACAATGCTAAACACACAGAATGGGGCTCCAGGACTACAACAACCAAGGGACGAGAACTCATCAAGGCTGTGCAAAAACTTAATTTAAAAGTCTACTCCACTGGCGAACCAACCTACTGGCCCAGTGACATCAAAAAGAAACCTGACCTGGTAGACTTTCTTGTGACTAAAGGCCTTCCAAAATCGTCATTAAGTTGCTACTCTACCTATGACTTATCTTCTGACCACACAGCAATTATAGCACAACTACACAATGAAGCTATAGAAGTGAGCAGGCCGTGCAAAATCCACAGTAAGAAAACAGACTGGATTTACTTCCGAGATTTGGTCGAAAACAACGTCAACCTACAAATACCCCTAAAATCAAATGAAGACATAACTGAGGCTGTAGAAAACTTTACCACCTGCATTCAATCAGCGGCCTGGCAGGCAACACCAATCCACAGTAGCTCCAGCATACCTACCTTTCCTCAGGTTGTTATTGATCTTGTGCAAAAAAAGAGAGAAATCAGGAAACAGTGGCAAACTACTAGAAGCCCTGACGATAAGACAACATTTAACAAATGGGTAAAAAAGGTAAAGATAGTAATGGAAGACATACGAAACAAGGAACTTGAGATTAAGGTGACTAAACTAGATGCAACCGCAGCAACAGAGTATTCCCTATGGAAAGCAGTTAAGTCCATCAATAAGCCTGTAGCATTTGAGTCACCACTACGTAAACCAGATGGAACTTGGGCTCGTAGTAACGCCGATAAAGCCGAACTCTTTGCGGAACATCTATCAAACGTTTTTGTACCAAACCCCGACACCAGCTCATCAAAAACTAGTGAAGTAACTGACTGCTTGTCCGCTCCTCATCAATTAGCCCTGCCGCTTAAAAAGTTCACCAAAAATGAAGTACTTGTTGCAATTAAGAACCTCAAGACCAACAAAGCTCCCGGCTACGACTTAATAACATCAAAAGTCTTAAAAGAACTTCCCAATTCAGGCGTATTACTACTAACTGCTATATTTAATGCAGTACTACGACTTGAATTTGTCCCAGCACAATGGAAAGTAGCGGAAATAATCATGATTCTTAAACCAGGAAAAGATCCGGAATGTGTATCGTCTTACCGCCCGATAAGCCTCCTTCCAATAGTATCTAAAGTCTTCGAGATTCTTTTCCTGAAAAGGCTAAAACCCAAACTTGTTGAAGCAGAGCTTATTCCATCTCACCAGTTTGGCTTCCGAGAGGCACATGGCACCATTGAACAGGTACACCGTCTAGTGGCTAAGATAAATGACGCTTTCGAGCACAAAAAATATTGCTCGGCAGCATTTTTGGACATTTCCCAAGCCTTCGATCGTGTGTGGCATGAAGGCCTATTGTTCAAAATTCTAAAAGCCTTACCAATCAGTCACTACCTGGTGATAAAATCATACCTTAATGGGCGTCACTTCTACGTAAAACATGGCGAAGATAGGACCAAACTTTACTCTATCCAGGCCGGAGTCCCTCAAGGAAGTGTTATGGGACCCATATTATATCTAATTTGCACACATGACCTACCAACACTGAACGAAGTTCTAGTCGGCACCTTCGCAGACGATACCGCCTTGATTGCGTCACATTCAAATGCTACAATCGCATCTAACATGCTTCAAGAAAGTCTCGACAGCATATCAATCTGGCTCAGAGACTGGAGGATAAAAGCAAATGAATCCAAGTCGGTCCAGGTCACCTTTTCTCTAAAACATGGCTCTTGTCCTGCAATTGAGCTAAATGGAATACAACTACCACAGCAGGAAGATGTTCGCTACTTAGGAATATACCTAGACAGGCGCCTCACGTGGAGGAAGCACATATTCACCAAGAGAAAAGCTCTGAGTGCCCAACTTCGCAAGCTCCAATGTCTCCTAGCTCGCAAATCAAAGCTGTCTCTTGCCAATAAAACTCTTCAATACAAATCTCTTCTAAAACCCATATGGTCGTACGGTGCCGGACTCTGGGGTACAGCATGAAACTCAAATCTAGAAATTATACAAAGATTTCAATCAAAGATGTTACGCATGATAGCAAACGCACCGTTTTACGTCAACAATAACCTGCTGCATCGTGACCTTTTCGTTCCAACTGTCAAAGAAGAAATAACATCAAGACTTAAATCTTACGCTAAGCGCCTAGACCGCCATCCAAACGAACTTGCCTCTGACCTCATGAACACTCAGACAGTGACATTTTCAAGAATTAAGAGAAGAGCTCCTCAAGACATTCTAAAAGATTAGGAGAATTTGACAATTTGTGGTTGAGTCACTGGAATCATACCACTCACGACACGCTGCATCTACGACCAAACTCTCGCTCAATGCCCGTAAGGGCAGATTGCAAGAAAATAGGATGACTAAAAAAAAAAAAAAATTAAAATTGGTGTAGTTCTTTTGCAAATTGATTTTTACAAAGTAATTTATTTTAAGGTTACCCATTCAGAAAGTGGTTCCTCGGTGAAAAGAATAGGCAATACCCTCACAGGGATATTTTTTTAATATATAATGTGTTTATAATTTTTGGCTTGGTTACAATTGTTTGTTTGAGAGGCACCAGTTGTAAAAGTTAAAGTAGACAGGCCATCTGCCTGTTTGTACCTTGCCTGTTTTGGTGGGATTATAACATTTAAATTATTGAGCTACTATTAAATTAATAGCATTAATCAACAACGTCTTTTATTTATAATTAGTATTTAAATTTTAATGATTGTTTAATAATTAGGTAATATAATTAAATTGCTTTATTTTGTAGGTGACGAAGGAGATATCATGGAAAGACCGCAAACCAACATAACTGGTTTCTCCATATTTGACAAACAAGGGCACCTCTGCCCCATAGACAGTGGACTTGTTGAGAATGATGTGAGAATTTATATGTCTGGATATTTGAAGTCCATTTGCTCTGATTCTGCTGAAATTGATGAAGAATCTGTACCAGTTAAGGATGTTGGCCCTATCATAGAATGGTAAGTCTGATATCAACATAAAACCACTTAAAAATTATCTGATTATGAATAAGATTGTCACTAAATTCTTAAATTTTTATATGCCTTAATTAAATCAGAATTTCAAACAAAGATGTAAGAGATATTAAAATTTCAGGTTTATTCATGGATTTGATGGTGGTAACAGAAATTGCATAACACTCTCCACTGAATTTGGTGAGTATAATTTATTGAATCCACATGACCACTATAAACCACTTATGGACAATCTGTATGAAAAAATTTGGATAAGCAAAGTTGTAGTGGAATATTTAGAAGAACATAACTATCTTCAACCTTCATATGAAGACTTGTTGGAGGTAGTCAGAGGCTCCACAATCCCAGAACTGAATGATAAGGTAATGAGTGAGGAAATGTTACACAAACATGCACAGTTTGTGTGTGATCAGGTGGTCAGCCTCGAGGCAGACGAAGACGACAGACCACTGATTACCCTACCGTGTATGAGGGAACTGGTCAAACTCATGGGCATCAAGTTTGGAAGACGAAAAAATAAGACCAAAATCGAATACAAGAAAGTAGACAAGAAAGCTTGGACTAAAGCCACAACCACTCCTCTTGTTAGAAAGACGTTTGAAAGCTTCTTTATGGGTCAATTGGATAAGACAAATCAGGAGCTTCACTTGAGGAGGAAGAGGTGCGGTGTTTGCGAGGCTTGCCAGTTCCCAGACTGTGGTGAATGTAATGCGTGTAAAGCCATGGCGAAGTTCGGAGGTCACGGCCGCACTAAGAAGGCTTGCGTTCGACGTCTATGTCCCAACATGGCGGTCGAACAGGCAGAGGATTCTGACTCTGATGATGACGGCAATTTCCAACAAATTGCTGAAAAGAAACATCACGACAAAATAGACGACGCAGTGCCTGTTAAATTGACTGGAACATCAAACAGGAAAATCAAATGGATCGGTGAACCTACTAAAGCCGACGCCACCAAAGTATATTACGAAAAAGTTGAAATTGACGGGTCAGAACTGTGCAATGGCGATTATGTTATGGTAGAAACTTCTCAACCTAACATTCCCGCTTTAGTTGCGAGAGTCGTGTACATGTGGAGAGACAACATTAATCCTAAAGTTGGGTACTTCCATGGAGAAGTGTTTATCAGGGCCTCGGACACAGTGTTAGGGGAAGTGGGAGATCCCAGAGAAATCTTCCTAGGAGACAGATGTTGCCACGGTGCTCCACTATCTTCTATTTTGAGAAAAGCGTGTGTAGAAAAGAAAGAAGTGCCCGCCGATTGGTTCAAACTAGGAGGCAAAGAAGTGGACGAGGACACGGTCGACGACGACGGCAAAACATATTTTTACAGCAAATACTACGAAAGATTCACCGCGCGTTTCGAAGATCTTCCTGAAAATCCTACCTGTCCCAACGAATTACGAAAACACAGATTTTGTCCTTCCTGTGAGCGGAAAACTAGAAAAGACGCCATGAACATTCCCAGAGTCATCGGAAAACTAGCGGAGAAATCCGCCATAGTGTCAGAGGAGAACAGGACAGAATGGAGTTTGGTCAAATGGCTGGATTACGATTACAAAAAAGGCTGCGGTGTGTTCCTCAAACCGGGCACGTTCAAGTTGAGGAACAGTTTCAACACGATCATCAATCAGAGCAAGTCTAAGGAGGAGCCGGTCAACGAAGAGATTTACACCGAGTACTACAGGAAGAGCGACAACAACACGCGCGGGTCCAACTGCGACACCGGCGAGCCCTTCTGCGTCGGCCACATCGTCGCCGTCACCGCCATCGGCGACGGCCCGCTCGTCGTGCCGCAGGACATCTTCCTCAAGGTCAACGTCATGTACCGCCCCGAGAACACAAAGAACAGGTTCCCGCACCACGAGGACCTCAACCTCGTGTACTGGAGCGACGACGTGCGCGAGGTGCCGTTCGCGGCCGTCGCCGGGCCCTGCCACCTCGTGTACGCGGGCAACGCGCCCGAGCCGCTCGCCGACTGGCTCGAGCGCGATCCCTCGCGGTTCTACTTCCGCATGGCGTACGAGCGCGCCACCGGCCGAGTGCTCGAGCCGCCCGCGCACGCCCTCGACGTCGGCCGCACCGAGCGCGGCAAAGACAAGGGGAAGGGCAAGGGCAAGTCTAGCAAGCGCGGGGAAAGCGCGCGCGGCGTCTCTGAGGCGGCGGCTGTGAGGCCGCTGCGCACGCTGGACGTGTTCGCGGGGTGCGGCGGGCTGTCGCGCGGGCTGCACGCGGCCGGCGCCGCCGACTGCCGCTGGGCCGTGGAGAACGTGCCGGCCGCCGCGCACGCGTACGCACTCAACAACCCCGCCTGCACCGTGTTCAACGAGGACTGCAACGCGCTCCTGCGCGACGCGATGTCGGGCGCGGCGCACTCGGCCGCCGGCCTGCGGCTGCCGGCGCGCGGCGAGGTCGAGCTGCTGTGCGGCGGCCCGCCCTGCCAGGGCTTCTCCGGCATGAACCGGTTCAACTCGCGCGAGTACTCCAACTTCAAGAACTCGCTGGTCGCCTCGTACCTGTCCTTCTGCGACTTCTACCGCCCGAAGTACTTCATCCTCGAGAACGTGCGCAACTTCGTCGCGTTCAAGCGCGGCATGGTGCTGAAGCTGACGCTGCGCGCGCTGCTCGACATGGGCTACCAATGCACGTTCGGCGTGCTGCAGGCGGGCAGCTACGGCGTGCCGCAGACGCGGCGGCGCCTCATCGTGCTGGCGGCGGCGCCCGGCCTGCGCCTGCCGCTGTACCCGGAGCCGACGCACGTGTTCAGCCGGCGCGCGTGCTCGCTGTCCGTGGCCGTGGACGGCAAGCGGTTCGTGACCAACGTGCGCTGGGACGAGGCCGCGCCGCGCCGCACCTGCACCGTGCGCGACGCCATGAGCGACCTGCCGCCGATACAGAACGGCGCGGGCCTCGTCGAGATCGAGTACGGCTCGCCGCCCGAGACGCACTTCCAGCGGCTCGTGCGCGGCTCCGAGGAGGCCGCGCGCCTGCGGGACCACATCTGCAAGAACATGGCGCCGCTGGTGCAGGCGCGCATCTGCCGCATCCCCACCGCGGCCGGCTCCGACTGGCGCGACCTGCCCAACATATCCGTGGCGCTCCCCGACGGCAGCAAGTGCAAGGTGAGTGCCGAGTGTGGGCGGGCGAGCGCGGCGTGAGGCGGCGGACGATGGTGCTGACAACTATTATTGTGCATCGTCAGGTGCTGCAGTACCGGTACCGCGACAGACGCGGCGCGCGGCGCGGCGTGTGCGCGTGCGCGGCGGGCTCCCCCTGCGCGCCTCAGGACAAGCAAGAGAACACGCTCATCCCCTGGTGCCTGCCGCACACCGCCAACCGACACAACCACTGGGCCGGTCTCTATGGTACGTTAAGGATATCTCGAAAGCTTCATTTAGAATAGTAGGAGAAAATGAAGTACTAAAGTAGACGTGTGTGTCAGGTCGCATCAGCTGGGAGGGGTACTTCAGCACGACGGTGACGGACCCCGAGCCCATGGGCAAGCAGGGGCGCGTGCTGCACCCGGAGCAGGCGCGCGTGGTGTCGGTGCGTGAGTGTGCACGCTCGCAGGGCTTCCCCGACACCTACCTGCTGGCCGGCACCGTGCACGACAAGCATCGCCAGGTACTACACTATACATATATATACCCGGCGCAGGCACGCTCGCAGGGCTTCCCCGACACCTACCTGCTGGCCGGCACCGTGCACGACAAGCATCGCCAGGTACTACACTATACATATATATACCCGGCGCAGGCACGCTCGCAGGGCTTCCCCGACACCTACCTGCTGGCCGGCACCGTGCACGACAAGCATCGCCAGGTACTACACTATACATATATATACCCGGCGCAGGCACGCTCGCAGGGCTTCCCCGACACCTACCTGCTGGCCGGCACCGTGCACGACAAGCATCGCCAGGTACTACACTATACATATATATACCCGGCGCAGGCACGCTCGCAGGGCTTCCCCGACACCTACCTGCTGGCCGGCACCGTGCACGACAAGCATCGCCAGGTACTACACTATACATATATATACCCGGCGCAGGCACGCTCGCAGGGCTTCCCCGACACCTACCTGCTGGCCGGCACCGTGCACGACAAGCATCGCCAGGTACTACACTATACATATATATACCCGGCGCAGGCACGCTCGCAGGGCTTCCCCGACACCTACCTGCTGGCCGGCACCGTGCACGACAAGCATCGCCAGGTACTACACTATACATATATATACCCGGCGCAGGCACGCTCGCAGGGCTTCCCCGACACCTACCTGCTGGCCGGCACCGTGCACGACAAGCATCGCCAGGTACTACACTATACATATATATACCCGGCGCAGGCACGCTCGCAGGGCTTCCCCGACACCTACCTGCTGGCCGGCACCGTGCACGACAAGCATCGCCAGGTACTACACTATACATATATATACCCGGCGCAGGCACGCTCGCAGGGCTTCCCCGACACCTACCTGCTGGCCGGCACCGTGCACGACAAGCATCGCCAGGTACTACACTATACATATATATACCCGGCGCAGGCACGCTCGCAGGGCTTCCCCGACACCTACCTGCTGGCCGGCACCGTGCACGACAAGCATCGCCAGGTACTACACTATACATATATCATCGAGGACATATCCAATAGAGGGGCAATAGACAAAGTTTTCCTTGAAATAAATTTTTTCACAATTTGACGACTCCGCCCACTTTTCCTATTGGCTACGCTGGTTTTAGTGATGGGCAACGAAAAAGTTTCAATTTAAAACTCGATTATGCCAAGTAATCGATTACAAAGCGATAATATAATATTTTTGACTAAGAGGCAGAACATACGCACGGTTGCAAATCTGATCTTTTGTTTTAAATGGTGTTAATGTCGGAAATCATAAAGGAAGACTTTTGCTTTCCAAAGACATTGTTAGTTCCGATTTCATCTTATAGCAAAAATAGCGTTTTAGTTTTAAACAAGTCAAATATAAAATACTAGCTTATGCTCGCGGCTTTGCCCGCATGGCAAAATCCTTTCTTAGTGGAGGTCTACGTCATTAACCCTATTAATATTCCAAATTTCAACCCAATCCGTCTATCGGTTTAGGCTGTGCGTTGATAGATCAGTCAGTCAATAAGTCAGTCACTCTTTCCATATATAAATTTAGATTCTTAAAGACATCCGATTTATACACATGCATGCAAAGTTTAAGCTAAATTGAAAACTGGGAAGTAGATTAAATTTTACTTGCAAGATTTGATTATAGACAACGGGACAGGCGAATGTAAAAAAAAGCTTGTGAAATAAATTTAAAAAAAAAATTGCCCCCTACGCAACGCTTTCCAAATTACCTATTTTGTGGATGGTGGCCATCTTTGATTTTAAATTTATCATAATAATATATACTACAAACTACTACTAGTCAAGCCCTTTCAACTTTAATTTGATGCCCACATTGATTATGGAGAAAATAATTAATCAGCTATTTTTTAGCGACGGCCATCTTGGATTTTAAATGTATTAAATGTAATGCATATATATTACTAGTCAAGTCCTTTCATTTCACACCCTTAAGTTGACGAGGTTGTGAAGAAAAAAAATAATCCGCCAAATTGTAGCGGCGGCCATCTTTGATCGATTTCCACCAAACACGGCTAAGAAAACTCTCGACTACCTTTCGACTCTACTTTCAAACAAAAAAACAAGATCAAAATCCGTTCATCTGTACGGGACCCAGAAGTAAGACAAAGTACATGAGCAACGATGCCACAGACAGACAGACAGACACGTCAAACTTATAACACCCCGTCGTTTTTGCTTCGGGGTTAAAAAGAGGTCAGGTTTTTATGTTTTTGGTGAATGACTTTTAAAAAGAGTTTTCATTTCTTGTTCGGAACTTATTTTAGTCTATAACAAAAAATGACGTTTTCATGATGTGGATGGTATATTCTCATCCGCTCATAAAAAATAAAATATTAAATTTGTAGGTATCTCGATTGAAAAAAAAAAACAGGGGAATGGCATCGGAGCATTTTTATATTTTAGCAAATTTTATATTTGTTTATCAATACTGTAGGTTTTCACTAACCTACTCGCAGCGCCGCGTGATGCGACTAAACAAGAGGTTATATGATAATATTGTAAATATTATAAATAATAGACATAATATTATATAAGTGTCTCCCTGTTGTATAGATAATGAATGATACGTAGCTTTTTGTGCGCAAGTCTGACTCGCATTCGCCATAGTTTTTATATACCAAAATACGAGATGATCTCTTGTCACGAAAATGACGGTAACTTTACGCAACTTCACGTGTCATATTTTTTTGATACATCCTAAAATACCTACTTACTTTACTTTTTATTTATGTTAAAATTTCGTTGAAATCAAATTTTTTGGGTAGTTCCCGCGTGCCCCTCTATCCGCCCCACTGGTGGGGCAGGTGAAACTGTCAAATAATTTTTGTGTCTCACGCACCCCACTGATCGCGTTTTGGTGGGGCGGGTTCTTCCAAAACACCATCAGCCAGAGACTACGAGAACTTTCCGAGATATTGATATTTTAATTTTGATAGTTGTCATTTGAAATGAAGATTTCCTCAAGACCCTTCATTTCTTCCATCACTTTTACATATTTGCAAGGTAGATAACAAGAAAAAGGTACCAGGAGATCATAATTGAAATGAAGTCTTACATACGAGTATTCGTTGACTTGTACTGCTTTGCCTGTACCTGCGTCTATTAATGAAAAAAACACATGTTATCCCATTCATATAAATTACACAAAGGTACATAAAAGTTCGAATTAATCAGGAAAGTGCGACTAAAATAACCGCAATACGAGATTTTAATAATATATTATCAGATGGGATGATTTTCTAATGTGTTGTTTGTCTTCTAAATAGTACATAGTTCCTTATAATTTCTGATCTCCTAGTTCTTCGCAAAATATTTGCATTAATAACACCATTCATCATTTAGTCGTGCCCAATAAATTATATTTTTGCATGAGTTATAGGAGTGGGCGTTAATTCAACGAACGGCTTTTTTTAACTGTTAATCTAATGTCAACGAATTAACAGTTTTTTGTTTACTGCAAAACCCGCTAAATCTATCAACTGTTACATTCAACGATTTAGGCAATGCGCTTTTTTTATTATCTCAACGAAAAGGTATTCAAAAGTCGCTAACGTAATCTGAAGCTGTTAACGCAAAACCAGTTAAAATTATCTATTTCTTCTGCGTTGAAAGAACGAATAGAAACGGAATATGCCGAGTGGACGCGAGGGCGCCTATGTGAGCGAGCGAGACGCCGCTAGCTTAAAATTGTACGAGCGAGAGATATCTATGTTTCTAAGTTCGCTTGCTACTATTAACTGCTACGTTGCCGTTGGTACAAATCTGTTACATTAATGAAAACCTGTTAATAATGTTAACGGCTTTTTTAACAGGTTATCATGATGAATTTAACGGCTTCGTTGCGTTAACCCAAAAATCGTTAACGACCCACCACTAATGAGTTACAGCGCCCTGATGGGGCGCGTGAAGTGTACTTTTTTTAATATTATCACCCGCCACACTAAAACGCAATCAGTGGGGCGCGTGAGAAGCAAAAAATATTTGACAGTACCACCTGCCCCACTAGTGGGACGAATAGTGGGGAACACGGGAACTACCCAATTTTTACAACACAAGTGAATTAAATTAAAAATTAAAAAAAACCCCCAACGCATTCAAAATATGTAATTTTGTGGTTGCAACCATCTTTTAGTTTTTCAGATGTTAGTTTATTAAAATCTGTTTTTTATAGTTTGTAGTTTTCTACTAATCAAACCTTTTCGTTTAATTCCCATGTTGAGGGAGTTGTGGAAAAAAATGTAATCACCATTTCATGGCGGCTAAGAACACTAGACTATTTCTACCTAAAAAAAACAATCTCAAAAAAATCAAAAAAATAATCCGTAATACAGAGACAGACAGACATGTCATACTTATAACACCCCGTATTTTTGCGTGGGGGGTTAAAAAATAAATTGTGACGTTACTGCCATGATAAAATTTTATGAGAATAACCACTATAAAAAATCATCTGCCATCTAGTTGTCAACTTATAAATGACATGGACTTCAAGGTGACTGCCCATTATACCGTATCATACAATAATAATAATTGTCTTAGGAACATGCCAAACCGAAAAATAACATCGGGCCCTTTTTACACTAAACGATTCGTGAATATTTAAATTCACCTTTGTAAATAAACGGCATAAACTCACTTGTATTTACTTTGGCTTCGTGCCGACTGCAGCTACTCCTTAAAGAAGATCCTCGTACAGGATCGAACCGGTCGGCACAAAGCCGAAATAAATACAACTGAGTTTATGCCGTTTATTTACAAATATGAACATCTGGCCCATGCCATTATTGCTCATAGCTCAAAATTAGGTTTTGTTAGATAACCGCATTATATATATATACCACGGCAGTATTGTATGCATTGAAAAGTAAGAGAACATCGTTGCGAGCCTTGCACGGAGCGTTAACAATAAATATCGCTGAGAATATGTTGCTGATACTGACAGGTCTATGCATGGCATGCAATGTTGCCAAACAACTGCGTGTAGGGACCAGAATGCAGTGAGTGTACGGGTTTATAGCCACGAATGATGACCGATAAAAAGATAATAATATAAACTTGTTTCCGTTATTAATAAAGAAAACTCATCAAAGTTCATCTGTTGCCAGTTCAACGAAAAAGGTTAACACGTAAAGATGCTTGAACATGTAAGCAACATATTATATTGATAGGCATGCAAAAATGAAAATGGTACTGCATTCTCGTGATTAGATTCTGTTTTGAACACGGGCAAAATACGAGAGAAAGAAGAAATGCAAACGGGCATATGGTACGGTATAGTGGGCAAACCCCTTAAAACTCATTTCTTGCAATGTTATTTTGGAATATTTTCTAATGAACATACACATTAGCTATTTTTAACATATTTACAGCTGAACTAATCAAATTTGGTAAAATAGGTAGCTTAGGCTCTATAAGTCTCTCTAGGCTCTTGACAATAGGTATCAGTAGGTACTTTTCAATGGGTAAAACTGGATAGGAATAAATGAACCTAGGACATGGGCCTACAGAACATATTATGCGCTAGTTGTACCTAAAGATAGCATGCAATTAGACCTGGTCGAAGATGTGGTTATGCATTTGTCCTCTAATCGATTATCATGCATCGATTCAATCGGCAAAATATTCACAACACTGGCTAAATACGAGTCAGTAGACAAGGATAGCTATTTGGAGAATACGCTTTATTAGAAAGAGAAGCAATTTGCCTGACCAGTATAACTTGATCCCTCGCTAGAACAAAAAATAATCATAATTTTGAGGATTATTTTACATTTCTGGGGATATTAAAATCGATTTAATAAATTTAGATATTTTATATGTATACTTTATTATATAATAATACGGTAAACAGTTTTATAAAAAAATAAGAAGTCGTGATTTTTTTGTTAAAGAGAATATTCCGTGAGGCCCGCGTAGTACCTTAAACTAGCCGCTACTAAACGGCGCGTCACGTGGCGCTACGAGTGGGGTAGCAAATACAACCAGTGTTGATATACAAAAAATCCGCCGATGCCCTCCCCCTGACATATATATACCCGGCGCAGGCACGCTCGCAGGGCTTCCCCGACACCTACCTGCTGGCCGGCACCGTGCACGACAAGCATCGCCAGGTACTACACTATACATATATATACCCGGCGCAGGCACGCTCGCAGGGCTTCCCCGACACCTACCTGCTGGCCGGCACCGTGCACGACAAGCATCGCCAGGTACTACACTATACATATATATACCCGGCGCAGGCACGCTCGCAGGGCTTCCCCGACACCTACCTGCTGGCCGGCACCGTGCACGACAAGCATCGCCAGGTACTACACTATACATATATATACCCGGCGCAGGCACGCTCGCAGGGCTTCCCCGACACCTACCTGCTGGCCGGCACCGTGCACGACAAGCATCGCCAGGTACTACACTATACATATATATACCCGGCGCAGGCACGCTCGCAGGGCTTCCCCGACACCTACCTGCTGGCCGGCACCGTGCACGACAAGCATCGCCAGGTACTACACTATACATATATATACCCGGCGCAGGCACGCTCGCAGGGCTTCCCCGACACCTACCTGCTGGCCGGCACCGTGCACGACAAGCATCGCCAGGTACTACACTATACATATATATACCCGGCGCAGGCACGCTCGCAGGGCTTCCCCGACACCTACCTGCTGGCCGGCACCGTGCACGACAAGCATCGCCAGGTACTACACTATACATATATATACCCGGCGCAGGCACGCTCGCAGGGCTTCCCCGACACCTACCTGCTGGCCGGCACCGTGCACGACAAGCATCGCCAGGTACTACACTATACATATACCTATATACCCGGCGCAGGCACGCTCGCAGGGCTTCCCCGACACCTACCTGCTGGCCGGCACCGTGCACGACAAGCATCGCCAGGTACTACACTATACATATATATACCCGGCGCAGGCACGCTCGCAGGGCTTCCCCGACACCTACCTGCTGGCCGGCACCGTGCACGACAAGCATCGACAGGTACAATATACTACCACTATCACCATCTCTATGTGAGGGTATCATTTTTGCAAGCTGTTGTATTTACTTCCACCTGTCCATTGTTTGTCTGTAATCAAATCTTGCAAGTTTAATTTGATCCACTTCCCAGTTTCTGATTGAGCTGAAATTTTGCATGCATGTGTAAATTGGATGACAATGCAATATTATTATGACATCGCAGCTCGATCTTATGATGGAGCTGGAAATAGGAACTCCGTAATTAAACGACGCAACCTCATCGAGTTTGTGCTCATTTGATTCGTCTTGACGAGTACTTTGGCGCTAGATCATAACTTGTTTAAAAGTTTTTTTTTAATTTAACTTATTACGTTATTTTTATTTCCTACAGGTTGGAAATGCAGTACCGCCTCCTTTAGGAGCGGCATTAGGAAGAGAAATCAAGAAGGCTCTGGCTGCAAGCCTCTCCACTTAGTTATAAGCATTATATTATACCATTGTATAGACATAATTTTACGTGAAGACTACAAATCATGTGAAACTTTTCAATACCTTAATGCACTGTTGGTGTGAAATAAAATCACAATATCAAATACGAACTTTTATTTCTGTTTAACATTTTGAGTTTTGCGTTTAATGTTTTTCACTAAAAGATCAAGTTCCACCTCCTCTTTAGATTTCTTAGACGGTGGTGTTTCTGCAACTGAGTCGGCCGGACGGCGCTTCAACTTTTCTTGTATTAACTTCTCCATATTCTTAGTCTTTTTGTAATTAGGATCGCTCGGATCAATATTATAAAGATGCGAGTTATACAAAGCGGCAAATCTATCGTCGTGAACATTAATATCGAAGTCTGGCACTGCCTGTTTCTGCTCCAACATTTTTTGTTTGAGTTTCTTTTTCCTTTTAGATTTTTTCGTACTACCCTCAGCTTCTTGTATCTTTTTGAGGCTGAAGTGAGCTTTGCCGTCGTCTTCGTCATCTAATAATAATTCTAATTCTGCTTTTTTGCTTTCCTCTTCACTGTCATGTTCATTTTCTTTAATTTTGTTATTCTTTTTGTTAGTTTTGTTTTTGAATTCCGGTTTGGCGAATTCCTCGGCGAAGTACGGATCGTTCATGTCTACATCAGAAGGTACATCATCAGAGTTACTGCCTTCAGAATCTGATTGCTCTTTGTCTTGTGACTTCTGCTTGTTTAATTTCTTCTGCTTTTTCTTTTCCTTTCTTTTCTTAAGCAATTGTTCGAATGGTGTCAAATCTTTTTTATCTGAAATAATTTGAACATAAAATTTAGTTTCGTCATGATCAACATTTAGACCATTTTCTGATTACAACTGATCCAAATCTGTCAAATGAGAATGAAGTAGCCATAACAGTTTAAGAACGGGTAGTTTCCGCTCGTTCACACTGTTATCGAACGGGAAAAAAGGTTTCGCTCGATCACAGTGTTGACGAACGCTTCTTTTCCGATCCGTTCACGATCAGTAATACGCAGTCGTCATCACTTGACGATTTATAGCAGCTTTATTAAACACCACAGCTAAAAATAGAGTTCATTTGAGATATAGGTACGAGTGGAAATAAAAAGTAGCGTTTTTCCCATTCGGTAACAGTGTGGACGAACGGGAACTATCCAATTTTCATTTAACAATAATAACTATGCCCTTGTTTTACCGAAGTAAAGGAAGTGATAAAAATAATAAATAATTTGGGTTTATACTCCAACAGAACAGGTTACCCTACTTACACTGTCAGAGTCAAATCATAAATTATAAGTCGTGTGGTCTACCTATATGTTGCAGTTTCAGGTTACAATATATCTAATTTAGTATGGAAGTTCTTTTACTCTAACCTTCATTCAACTTTTTATTGACTAATTCTTGTGCTTTATCCTTGATGCCTAGCCCCCAAGTGATCTCCATTTCCATATCCTTGTTTTTCTTCGTGTCTTCTTTACTCTCAATGTCTTGGAGCAGCATTTTATACTTTAGTATGGGGTCATCACCTTCGTTGTCTGAATTGGAATCGCTGGCGATTGCTGGTCTCTCATCTGTGGAAATATTATTTGAGAATGTGAAATATTACTTCTTCACGCCAAAACGGGAGAATTGAATGAGCTGAAATTTTGTATAGAGATAGCTTAGATCCTAGAATAGCATATAGGCTACAGTACAGTGTGGCGCGGTGGGCTAATACCCGCCTGCAACGCAGAAGGTTGCGGGTTCGATTCCCGCATGGGACAAATGTTTGTGTGATCCACAGATATTTGTTTCTGGTCTGGGTGGCTTTCTGTATCTATTATAAGTATGTATGTATTTACAAAAGAAAAGTATATAAGTATTATATCCGTTATCCTAACCACCATAACACAAGCATTAAGCTGCTTAGCTTGGGGTTAGGAGTTAGGTGGCGCTGTGTGTAATGTCCTGAAATATTTATTTAGTACAGCTGGTAAAACCGCTGGGCGCAGCTAGTAATATATTATTTACCTTCACTATCACTGCTGGAAGCCAAGTACTCTTTAAGATCCAAATCGTCAATTTTTCCGTCGAGAGCGCTTTTGATCGTCTCAGCGCGGTTGGGATTGGTGACGTCCCATGTGAGGTCCACCTTGGCTTGCTGCAGCGCTGTCGTCGTGAACAGACGAGGCTTGTACTTCGACAAATCTGGCAGCTTTGTGCACGACTCGCGAGGTTCCTGAAAAACAAGCCAAAAATAAACTGTAGGAAGAACAATAAGGGATTGGACAACAAAAAAATTTTTGTCCATAATGTAACTAGATTATTAAAAAATATTGGACACATATTTTTTTACTTGTTTAATAAAAAACGAGTGATTTACAAGGCACTTTTTTTTTTAAATGGTCTTTATTTATCAATAAACACAAAGTTACAGAATGTAAAATTAAAACTAATAATACATTAACACAGAAATACTAATTACTTTATACAGGCTAAATTGGCCTTTGAAAGCTAGTGGCATAAATATTTTAATGTGAGGGTTAAATTATAACTTGTTAGAAAAAACATTATCTAGACACTGACTACATTTAGCAGATATCATAACATTGTTTTGTGCCCCATTAGTTTTGGTTGCACTTTTACAAATAATTAATAACTTGTGGATGCTCGAGTCGATACGCGTCATCACCGAAAAACTATAAGTGCTATATTCTCAGGCATTTTTTATTTTATTTTCAAACAAAAAAATATGTACCTATCGAATATTTTTTTATTATTAAAATTACAGACTAATTATATTTTAATTTTTTGACCTTGTCTGAGCCCCTACTGAATGTGTATAGGTCTTGAGGTATTACGGTCGCACTTTAACAGTGATGAGCAAAGTGAGATGCAGTGCATCTGGAATTTCACATCATTGTGAAATACTGGCAGTGTTATCTCTTACCTTCAGAAGAGCACGTTGCTCTCTTCTCACTTATTTGAATTAAAAAAGAGTGTATAAAGCTACCTGATCAAAAGTGACGTCATCAGGTATGAACCGCATGTCCAGTTTGGTCGCGCTACTCTCGTACTCCATTCCGTCACACTCGGCGTACAACTTGTCGGCCGTCGCTACGGTATCGCATTCCACCACCGCATAGAAATACTTCAGCCGGTTCAACTGGTATCGACGTAACTTCTCCATGTGGTATGATGAGCCTAGAATAGGAAATTTTTCAATATAAGTGGGGACAAGGGCGGATCCAGGATTTGGTTCTGGGGGGGGCCAAGGTGCAGAAAGGCAGAAATATTATAATTTTTGCTACGAAAAGTGTGTGTTTAGCTTGTTCTGAACAGTTAGAAAGTTCAAATATCCTTAACAATAAGTGCGCGAGCAGCTTGCTGCGAGTGCCGAGAAAAAAATTATAATCTTGACCATGAAATATGTGCAAAATTCGTAACTCTACAATGCTTCTGGGGGGGCCTTGGCCCCCTGCCCCCCCCCCCCCCCCCCCCCCCTAAATCCGCCTATGAGTGGGAATATGTTAATTATAGCCTATGAGTGGGAATATGTTAATTATATGTCACTAGTGAGCCCGCGCGCACTTCGTAGCGCTTAAAAGAAAATTATCAGTGTTCTCTACTATATTATGTATGTATTGACAATATTAACCCTCCTCTTGAATAAGTTGTGTAGTTTTAAAGATTTCAGCATACATTGGAATAGATAGACAGACGCGGAAAGCGACTTTGTTTTATATTATGTAGTGATTTTAATTATAATAGGTATATTATAATCTAAATCCTAAATAGATAATAGGGCAATAGTGAGAGTGTAAGCGATTTTGCCATGTGGGCAAAATCTAGTATAAAACATAATATTATGTTATTCTAAATACTCATATAGGGATAGAGTGACTAATGGACTGATCTAAAAATGCCACAGACACTTATCAAACTTATAACACACTTAGAAATGATTAAGCAATGCTGCAAGCATAAGCTAGTTTAAAATAATAACTCTTATGTTAACTGACCTTCTTCATTACCACCATCATCAGACAAGTCTCCTTTGTCTTCGGTGAGTTCAATGGGTCCTCTAACTTCTTCCTCTTGCATTCTCTTCAATCCATATTCAGAAGGGTAGATCTGAAGTCGATAGAAACATATTTTACACATTTTTACAAGCTTTATATTACTTTCACCTGTCTGTTGTCTGTCTGTCTGTCTGTCTGTAATCAAATCTTGAAAGTTTAATTTGACCCACTTCCCGGTGTCCGATTGAGCTGAAATTTTGCATACAAGATTTATACAAATCGGATGACAATGCAATAAAAACTTGTTTTTTAAAAAAAAATTTAAAGTTCACTTGTTATCAGTACACATTTAGTGTACAAAAATAAAACAGAGTATTTAAAGTGAATGATTTATATAACTTTACATGAAAATAAAGCAGTTCTCGAGCAGATATAAGCAACGATTAAACAACCACCCGAATCACCTAGCCTCACAGTTGACCAACATAAGCTATCCCAAAAGGCTAAAAAGACAGCACATCATGGAGCTCGACAAATGAAACCAACAGGAAACTGGTCGCTGTATCGATTTCCTGACATACCCATCTCCCAACAACATATCTGCTTATAGTTACAAGACTGATTGCAGATGGAAGTAAAACAAAAAGAAAAACATGAAAATAAATATCTTACAGTAACTTTGTGTATAACCCCACCAGCCGGCAGAAATGAGTTGAGAAGTACCATGAGATCTGCCGCCTTCATGTTATCCCAGTCCATGTTACAGATTGCTATTCTGAAAACATAGGTTATAGAAACAGGTTTTTATTATACAAGTGTGTTGTGTGTTGTTTGTGTGCGAAAGCCGCGGACGTCATAGACTACGTCCGAAAGAGGACCTCTTTCACTTTGAGGGTCGAACGGCTGGAATCTCGCCACAAAACGAATTTTAATTCCTTCGTGGTGCGGGTTCCGACCAGCCGTCTGCCGACCTTCATGAAGGAGGACTTCTGGCCGCAGGGAGTCGTGTTTCGGAAATTTCGAGGTCGACTTCCTGCTGACTCTGCGCGCAACACGTCGTCGGCGCTACGTGTGACCTAGTTTTTAAGTTTATAAAAATTTTATGTATGTTAGTCTGTAAGGTATATATGATGTGGGCCTCTGGTACACTGCGTCTGTGGCAGTATACTATTGCCTGAAATAAATGATTTATTATTATCGCTCTTTAACACGGGCTAAGTCCGGGCCTTTTTATAGGCGTACACGGAGACAAATAGTCCAACGCGCAGAGGCCCTTTTGAGCTTTTAATATAAATGTAATGGGTGACACTTATTGGAGTCTGTCTGTGAGTCCATCCATAGAAAATGGGCTCAAAGACAGTCTCCGCCAAGTGACAGGACTATTGCTAATTAATGGAAACTACTTGAACTAGGCTATGGATGTGCATTCTAAATGGATGTTTAATGAGGCTATTGCTAGGACTACGGCACCTGCCACTTCCGTCCCATTAGGAAATATATAGGCAGGTGATGACTCGCCACTCACTAAACGGGCCCCCATAAAGGCCGGCATTACATAGCCGACGAGAAGGGCAACGTTGGTGTAAGTGGCTGGAGGGGGAGAGGTGTCCCTGGACTTTAAACACGTAGGCCAACTCGCCACTTATGCTTCACATCCTCCCTCCGAGCGAAAAGCTCTCGCTACTCCACTCTGGCCGGCCAATTATTATTATTATTAAGAACCGAGCTGTATAACCCGAATCAAACCTTTCCTAGTTTACAATTATTATTAGTCAGAATGTTTATGTGTATGTTATGTTTACCAAATAATTGAAGAAGTCTGAACACACTGTCACTGAATTTTTTTTAAACGGCACCTACACCGTGTTTCCATTTTAATTTCATCAAAATGGGTCAAGTGATTTTCAGATAATGAGGTAAAACATACCTTTACTTATTGAAAGTAAGCTTGAAGTTGGTTTGATAATATTTTAAGATTCTCTTGTGTTACATTAAATGTTTTTATTCTTTTATTATATTAGTTAATTAAAACCATAATGTGTCTAAGATATTAACCCGCCAGGCCCTGTATGGCTCGATCGGCACCCGTGCATGTGAATTTAAACCTTATTTTTAAAAAGCTTGAAATAATAGATGTCAATTTGACTTGAACCGGAAGTATTTCCTGGATCAAGGGGTTAAAGAGCTACCTTCTAGTGGAATCCTCCGTGGTCTCAGCATCAGCATCCAGCTCTCCCCACTCATGTTCATAATCACTCTCCTCCTCTTGTTCACTACTGTCTTCATCGGACGAGCTGTCCGTCTGGAGCACACCCTCACCGCGCGCGTAGTCTATATCAAGGTCTAACAATCGCTGTTTTGTCTTCTTATCCAACTTCCCTCTAACCAACTTGTCGTTAACTGACTTAGGAACACTCTCCTCGTTGTCACTGTCAGGTCTCTTAACGAAACGACCAGGAGTTTCCTTCTCTTTGACCGTTTCATCATCTGCAGCTTCGTCGTCAGAAGAATCGCTCTCAGACTCTTCCAAATCATAATACTTTCTCAAATTCTCCGTCGAAGTCTCGTTCACCGGCCGTCCCCGTTTATCAACAGTATACTTAACTTTGAACTTATCGTCGCTGAACATAGACTGAAATCTTTTATCAATTTTAACCTTACGTTCATGTTTCGGAATTTGTTTGTATCGTGGATCGTTTAGATATTTTGTGAAGCGACTGTCTTTTAATATATCACCCATTTTAATGTTTAGTTGGCACAACACTTATTCTTATAATCAGATAAGTTAACAATATTATATTAAAATATTACTAATGTTTTCATTTCAAAACATAACCTAAAAGTTATAAACATAACCTCAAAAAAATCCAGATGACTTCTCGACATATTACGTCAACTTTAGTTGACAGTGACATCTTCATTGAGCCTGCTCGATGCTGTCATTAGTCATTAAAATGTCAAAAACATTGCGATTTTGGGTCTTGGGTAATTTTTAGGTTATTTACAAAAAATTTAAAATTATTAAATTCGAGATAATAACTTAACCAGTGCATAATTTATATTTCTATGCTAAAATTCATAGATTGTGTTGTATTCTGTAAAATATAACGAAACTGCATCATGAACAGTATTGGTGAAGAATGTACAGAACTGAAGAAAAAATACGACGATTGTTTCAACAATTGGTTTTCAGATAAGTTTTTAAAGGGCGACCACGATGATTCTATGTGTGCTGGAATATTTAAAGTATATCAAGAGTGCGTTAAGGTATGTTGCGTGTTTAAGAAGTTTTTTTTTTACTCGTGTGACTTTTTTCACAATTTAATTTCATGTTGCAGAATGCGATGAAACAGCAGAATATTGACTTCAAGGAGATTGATAAAGACGTTCTGGGCACCGAGAATGAGTTCAAGCCGCCTTCAGGCAGCAGTTGACGGCCTTGTAGTTTCATTTGTGCATAAAATACAGATATATTATGTTTGAATATATTCAATGAAAATATTTACAAGTACATAGGGAAAAGTAATGAAAATGTTGTCTAACAGTTCAAAGATGTCAAGATTTATGTGTAATAATTTTTCAAACAAGTCATGATGACGGGCTGTCGAATTTTATTTATAACATTGAAGTAATCATTTAGCTCTGCTGCTTTTATTGGCTGTGGTACTACAACAACCTGAGAATGTTGTATAGCAGTAATTAACTTTGATAGCAGTAATTAACTTTGTTTTAGACACCACTTGGGTTGTGTAAGGTGATTCTAATAAGTTACACTGATAAAAATGTTATGCATTTAGGCATTTCATTAGTTGCAGTTAATTTACTATGTTTGAAAAACTTTCTCCACACTAAAAAGCTATTTAAATTGTAATTTATCTATAGAGAATGTGTATGAATTTAATTTATGCATTTATTTAGGTGTACCTAGTTGTTGAACATAATATTTAGTTGTAGTAGGCAAAATAAAATTTTGTTTTCTTATGAGAGACTTTTATTTAAATAATACAATTTTGATATCTTATGACAGACTTTATTTCATTAATATTGTAATCAGTAGAATTATGTTCCGAGGTAATGTTGTATGCAATATTTATCTTTGGCTGGTATCTCTTGGTCTGTACACAAAGCCACGGCTCTTCATTTCTCTGATGACTCCCGCTGGTAGTCTGCCAGAAACTGAGATTGCATACACTCCTTTACAAAAACGACCTGAAAAAATCATGTTAATATACTTTAAAACTAATAAGTTGCATGGTTGTTCACTGTCTGAAATTGGGAATATATTTGATAGCTGAATTCTTTTGCTAGTATATAGTTTTAACTATGTGAATACCAGTGTTGTTTAATATGGATAATTGGATAAATTTTGTATTCTTTAAATATAAGATTTAAATTTGTATAACTTTATGAAGACATGGCACTATAAAATATACATATAAGAGACGGCAATTTATAATAATAATAATTCATTTATTTCAGGCAATAGTATACTGCTACAGACGCAATGTACCAGAGGCCCATATCATATATAATACCTTACAGACTAACATACATAAAATTTTAAATAATGCTTATAAATATGATAGTAGGTACAGAAATAGCAGTAAGAAGCAACAAGGCAGCCAAAACTGCTGTATCTGCAACTTTTGGTGTCTACTGAAGCCGCGTCTCCAGCTCCTTTTTTAGTCTACACTCTCAACAAAAACACGTCAACACACAGCAAAATTCCCCTACACAAAAAAATAATAATGTCTATGCTTTCCATCAACTATGGAAAGCAAAAACATTTGTTGAAGCTTACTGCCGGGCTCAGCTAGTAAATAAATAAACAAAGCAGAAACATTTGTTGAAGCTTGCAGCATAGACATTATTATTTTTATTGTGTAGGGGAATTTTGATGTGTGTTGACGTGTTTTTGTTGAGAGTGTAGACCAAAAAAGGAGCTAGATACGCAGCTTAAGTATATTAATTTGATCTGATGTCAGTATATGTATTTTTCACTCACTTATTCTCTGCCATTTACAGACCCAACTGTCTTCCGGACTCATTACAGCAATCATTCTGGAAATAAAAAATACAGGTACTTTTAATTATAATGAGAAACAATAAATGTAATTTACAGATAAATTTTTACTACTATACCTTGAGAGAGAGATAATGAAATATTAAATGCAAATTTTTGGATTTATAGAGTATTAGCAAGTTTCTTTTTCACGCCGCTATGATGAGCTGAAATTTTGTATAAAGGTGGCTTACTCCCAGCCCCAGCATAAGCCGTGCGTAAAACTGGTAGGCTCAGCTAGTATCAAATCATAATTATTGGAAAAACATTGGCAATGTTGACCGCATATTTTGCCTTTATGTTGTCACCCTGCTTATAATATTATAAATGCTAAAGTTTGTATGTATGGATTTGTGATTTGTTACACATTCACATCTAAATAGTTTGACCAATTGATCTGAAATTTGGTATGTAGGTAACTTAGATCCTGGAATAACACAGGCTAAAAAAGCAGGGGGTAGGTAGTTTAGAATAAGTGTTTAATCCATACAAAGCCCTCACCCATCAAAGTTATTGCTAGTACAATCATAGACATGGTCCTTGTTGTTCTTCATTCTTAGAAATTCATCACAATTGTCACACCCGTCATACTCAAACTGTTCAAATGTCTGAAAACAAAGTTGATTCAATTCAGTACCTTTAGCATAAACTATGTCACATTTTAAGAGGACAGAAAGTGTCTACAATGTGTGACAGAGGGCACTTAACTTTGCGGAAAATGTCCTTATTGAGAAAAAAGGAAACTATACTATGTCAACACTTAATACAGTCTGTAAAGAATAATTTGTGTTAACTACAGATCTGCCACACGCCAACCTCAATCAGAAACAAAAGGAAAATTCAAGCGCTTTATACCATTGTCAGATGGTAGTGTGCCCAGAATGCTGGCAGAATTGCCTCGTTGGATGGCAATAACACGTTAAGTCTGGTATCCATCAGCATTTTCGTCACACGTCGCTACGACTTCAGGGACCTCAGGGAGGCTCCCGGCCCCAAAGTATTAAGTATTGTTAACCGATTTAAGGTCGGTATACTATACCTTTATCAAGGAACACACTAAACAAGCTCGGAGTCCACGCAAATCTTTCGGTACGGTATCTAAAGACATTTTCTAATACCTAATCTATATAAAATAGTTTGAGGAAGCTATCAGTGATGGCAACAAAGAATGAATTTGTTTATAACTAATGGAGCACTGAAAAATACGCTTATAAATACAATAAAAGCTTTTATTAACTTTAAATTACAAAATATGAACTGAAGCTGGCGTCATGACAGTGACGTGTGTTGACAGTGACAGACTGTCACTGACAGTAACAAATTTTGAATTTGACATTGACAGTCCCTAGGTTTTGGCTCATATTCCACATGTGAAGCTAGTATAGATCATTCACAGTTATTTTACCTCTGACAGATGTCAAAATTATTTTCTTTATGTTGCATTATTGTCAAAATGTTGCCAGATCGTTACTTTTGTTACGTTTTACGTTACTTTTTCACCCTTTGAGTTACTTTTGTATTCGTGTCTAGATGACTTTTACGATACTTTTCAAGGTCTTTATTTTAAATTGAACCTTATAATTAATGAATCTTTTTCCTTGTAATGGTATAGAAAATAATAGTTAATTTATTGATTTAGCAGAGCCAAAAAAATAAGGCAATTTTGTATAACTTTATCTGGTTTAGAAAAGGATTTTTTTGTTGATTAGCAATTTCTTATTTAAATAAACTGAAAAATTAGTAATTATCACCGAAATGTTAGAATATGTAAGCATATTTCTTTTCAACTGTGTATATTGTGTAAAATTTTCAAAAATGCGTTACTTTTCTTGTTCAAACGTTACTTTTTGTACTTGATAAGGTTACTTGTACTCGTTGTTTTAATAATTATTATTATAATCCCAAGCTTTACCAATGCCCATAAACTCAATTTCCTTTGAAGAAAAAGAATTTATCTATAACAATATCGGATGGTTAACATAATATGAACAAGTGGTTACTGCGATCTATCAATATGATATAAAATATTAGGTAGGTTCGAAACAGGAAATTCATGTAAGTAGACACATCACTGTAAAATAATACTTACAAGTGAATTAAATAAAAAAAATAAAAATGTGTGCGTGTACTAGTGTACACACGTAAGAAGTGAAACTTCTTTAAGGCCTTATTTTTCGCAAAATGATCTACATGCAACTTTCCAGAAATTGGTTAAATAAAGTTAAATTAGATAAAGTTTAAACAAAAGGATTTTATTATCATAGACATGAATACAAATAATACAATTATTTCACTTTAACTTTTTGCTACTAAGATTATTACAGCATTTCATTAATTGGAATAGAAAATTAATAACATATTTCAGAATTTATACTCTATGCCAATTAATTGATGTTCATTAAATTCATGTTCATTGGAGAAAGTGAAAGTACTCTTCGTCTGAACCAACCGTGGTAGGGGCAAGAAAAAGATGGCGCGTAACGGAAAAAATGTGACGCGTAACCGAAAAATGTGACGGTATTTTTTTTTTCCAACGCCGATAAAGAAGTTTCACTTCAATAAAAAACCCCCGCCCCCAACGCAAAACGTAATTCACCATTTTGAATGGCGGCCATCTTGGATTTTAAATTTTATACAGTGCCCTTTCATTTGATTTCCATATTGAGGGGGTTGTGGAAGAAAAAAGTAATTCGCCATTTTGTAGTTGGTTAAAAATGGGGAAGTCAATACTCACCTGACATGGCAACATTATTTTCAGGCTAGCCAATGTAAGGGCTAGAGGTAAAATAACTGTGAATGATCTATAAGCGTAATTCAAAAATAATTAAATCTTTTTTAACAATTTGAAGAACGTAGCAGGAATTATTCATTTGCCAAATTATCATAATATTATATTTTCTCAGTGGCGTAGCGTGCCTTGTCGGGGCCCCGTATAAAATTTTTTTTGGAGGTAAAGATTTTTCACAAAAGAAAAATTTATTTATCACATAATTTACCCATTTTACAAATAAAAATCGAATTTTAAATATTCACTCTCCTTGCCTTTTTTTCGGCAAACTGATTTATTAAATCATTTATGGCTGATGATGATTTTAGTTTTTCTAAAGTTTCTGCCTCTATGGACAATAGTGAGATGTCTGATAGCCGTTCTTGTCCCATCGAAGTTCTTAAGTAATTTTTTATTAGTTTTAATTTTGAAAAACTTCTTTCTGCCGTTGCGGTTGTAACTGGAAGGGTCAAGAATAAAAAGCATGCTGTGATTACCTCGGGAAAACTGGATGCAAGACTCTTGAATTTTACTAGCAATAATTCAATGAGTTCTTTAATGGAATAATTTTTTGAAGTGAAAACTTCTTTAGCGGCGCTGAGCACTTTTTTGTATGGGTAAAAACTTTCAAACTCGCGTCAGGGTCACGTGATGCTGATCGAAAAAGCGTAAGATCGAGGGGAAGGGAGAGGAACTAGTATCTCCCACTCTTTCTACCGTGCCTGAGTGTGCTGCTCTGTTTAGGCGGCACAGGGGGCTTAGATTATATTTTATATTTATCTTATTAATATTATAAAAGCGAAAGTTTGTGTGTATGTGTGTGAGTGTGTGTGTGTGTTTATATTTTATATTTTTTTTATTAGACACTTAAATAGGTTCGAATCAAAACTGTTTGTTTCTTACTTCAGTTATCATAAACCAATTGTATCAGTTGTAAAAATTTGCGATGATGATTCTGATAATAACGATGGTGTAAAAGTCGTCGAAATTATGGATGGAAGTTGATTTTTATGAGAGATAAAATTTAATGTTATATATAAATAACGATATAATATTATAAATAACAACATATAAATTGTAATATTTGTGTACGATAGCGCAATAAATAAACATTGTATTCTTCCTCATAAATGATAGTATTTTTATACTTATAATTAAACACAACGTTAATATTGAAGTTTTCACTTCTGCCGGCACTCCCGGAGTGCTACCTTTTTTTAATTTCAGAATTTAAGCATGTTTTTAGAGCCTTTAATTGGTCACAAAGATTTAGAACTTTTGAACGCACGCTTAAGGCGGGAAAAAAAGGAATTGCTTTATAGAATTTTGTCATAATTTGTAAAATAAAATAAATTAGAAAGTTTTTATTCTTTTTCCTTACACACTTTGGGGGCCCCCGTGCCCCGGGGGCCCCGTATAATTGATACGGCAAATACGGCGGTAGCTACGCCCCTGTATTTTCTTCACATAATATGAAAAAGAGAATTCAAAGAAAACTGTTTATTCTGCTGGTTGGTCCATTTAAGATTGACCCTGAGTAGGCACGATTTATTTAAATGAAAACTTATATTTTTAATCTAAATATATAAAAGGAAATAGTGACTGATTGACTGACTGACTGATCTATCAACGCACAGCCCAAACCACTGAACGGATTCTGTTGAAATTTGGAATGATTTGGAACACAGATTGGTTTTATGATTTACTTATGACGTAGGCCTCCGCTAACAATAGATTATGCTCAGAAAAAAGTTGGGGGTATGTTAACTACTTATGTACCTACCTTTATACAATTAGATTCTAGATAAGAATAATACATTAGCCTAAAATTATAAATACATATTAAAATGGTATTCATGGCTAGTGGACTACGGGCTACGACAAAAAATACTTATAATCACTCCACTCCCATCACCCATCTTACGAAAGACCATCAGCCCGATGGTGAGACAATATTGTCAAGTAGGTATGTTGAAATTAACTCGGTTGGCGGTTGGACTCGTACAGGACCGGGAGGTGTGGCCGTGTGTCAGTGTGTCACGTGATCATGAGGAGTAGGAGACCTATGCCCTGCAGTGTGTGGATATTAGGTATAAGTAGGCTGAGTCGATAGTAGATAGTAATGCCCACGGAGTAATCTTCTGATCTGTGGTAATACCTAAGCCCAGGTACCTACCTAGATAGAACATTATTAAGTAGGTATAATAAAATCTTGTAAATTACCCCAATATCTAAATTCTCCTCAGAGCTCCAGGGTTATATTTATCTGCCATCTTACGAGTAGTATTCCTTCGAGACGCTTATATTTGAATCAATAAGTAAGTGTACAATGTACAAACAAAGTTACAAAGTCGTAGAATGCCCTTTCGTATCTCCCATTGTTTAGTAGTGAATTTGATAAGAATAATCGTCCGAGAGGCCGAGCGTTATGTTATTCTTTGGACCATAGCTAAAGAGAACTACTGGACTGAGCTCGCTAAAAAAATGAAGCATGCAAAGTTAGCTCACTCGCTTTACATACATTTACACGAATACATAACCCGGTGATTTCTTGTTACTCAACTGACATTGTAGGGTGAAATTTTACCCCAAATAAAAACTTAAAATCAGCATGTACCTATTTGGTAAAAAATATTTAGTTTATGATTTTTACCTATAAAGGAAAATAATGAATCTATAAATACCTACTGTAAACTAAAACTGATATACTTACCTAATAAATTATTGTGATTTGACTCTGAGAGTGTATGTAATAGGGTAACCTGTTTTCTTGAAGAAGTCTAAATCTGTATAAATCCTAAGATACAGATCACACACAGTGCCAATACCTGCCACCGCTGTTACGGTGAGTTTGGTTGCAGTATAATTTATTACAATATTATTTCAAATATAATTTATTTGCACCGGTAAATAAGCTCGGCCACGAACGCTTGGCTTACTATGAGTGCTTCATTAATGTTTAATGAGAGTACATCTAGTAATTTTTGTACTGTTTGTCGTGGACTGTAGTTCTGTGAATGAATGTGTGGTGATAAGGTCAGGCCCTCGCCCTCTATACCGACGTCATACTATGTGACTTGTGACAGGCGACAGCTGCGCGCGCGCCGTCTTATTATTAAATTTACCGCACGCTCTCTGCGCGTCTAAAACGAGCACTCTGTCTAAATTGTACTGATGGCCATTTGATAAAAAAAATGTGTCCTTGGGTCCTGTCTGTGTTTCTGTCTATATCTCCCCACTCCCCATTGTGACTCTGGCTGTGGCACACCCTTCAGCTTCAGCTAAAGGATCCCTGTGTCATGTGACATGTGTCCCTGAGTATTTTCTTCATGATCCATCCGTTAATAAGTACCTAGGCTATAGAACTAAATATTATTAACCTTTTTTTTAATCAAGGAAACCCTGGAAAACGCAAGGGGGTGCGGTGTTGTAAATGCCGAGAATGAACCACTATAACATACCTACTTATGAAAACATCTGGGGTGTTCCTGCGAAGTGCCACGATGCCGTGACGGCGTTTGGTCCTCACTGATAGGAGGAACCCTCCGCGGTGAGGATAAGACGAATTCTCGCCTCTACTTACTCAAGGGACGCGAACAATTCATTATGCACCATGTCGGGGAGTGCAGGATAGTATGTTAGTTAGTGATTTACCAATAAAAAAAACCTGGGGGTGTTCCTGTGGGACGCCATAATGCCGGGGAAACGGGTACGCTGATGCAGCAGCATTTTATTTTGTTGCTATTGCTGACCCAGGAAAATTCGTTACGCATCATCATCCCAAGTTGGGGGGCGCGTGGCGGTATGTAGGACTCCCCCGCCGAAGATGGGCGATGGGAGTGGCGTGGATACCCACTAAAAACCTGTGGGTGTTTTAAACAGGTAAAACCTGTTTTAAAGTAATAAAACGACTGATACAAATATTATAATACTCGTAATTTCTGATTCTTACAGCTTGTTCGTCTTAGACGCGGTTCATGTACCACGTGCCCTGTCTCTGTGAAAAGCCGCTCACTGCGTAGATAAATCACATTTATGATTAGAAAATTCTATCTTAACTTAATTAATAAAATGCGCAGTTACATCAAAGTAACTATAAGCAGGGACGGATTTAACCTTACCGCCGCCCCTGGGCACTGAAAAAATGTCATCCTGGCCGTAGCATGGCGTTTGGGATCCCGCAGAAATGTCAAGAGTAGAACTGTCATATCCCATACATTGTACTTTTGTGAATGTATGTTATGATAGTTTGACTTGACAGCAAGACAAGTCTACGTAATGTCCATGCTAGGCCCAAGGCGGCATAAGCTGTCAAAATAATAATATTGTCAACATTCCTTCACTCTACATTTTCTTGTAGATTCCAGCGAGTTATATATGTATATAGGTAGGTAAACTGGTGGAAAATGCTACTTGCATGCAAGTTAGTTAGCGTTGTGCTGAATAATAAAATAAATGTAAAAATACTTAAGTGGCTTTGACAAATTATAATTGGAAAATAATTTTAAAAGTAAATAATATAAAAAGAATAAGTAGGTATTCCAAGACATTTTTTTTGATAGTGTCAAGAATGTTTTTTACCACCCCATAAAATTTGGCGCATTGGCCCTGAGTGCCCCAATGTAAATCCAGCCCTGATTATAAGGCAAAAGTCACAGTTCTGAACTCATCCGGATATGAACTTGCTTTACAGTGGTGAAGGACATTCTGTTAATAATAATAAATTATAATAATTATTATCAATGGAAATAATCATTAATGCTAGATCATTATTAGGCATAAGGTCTTGTAATAATGTAGGAAAGTAGGTAGGTACTAGGTACCTACCTAACGAATAGAATAGGGTAATAGAATAGAAGGGTAGTAGTGGATGGATAGTAATCCACGCTATTATTAAATTGTGTCTAGATATTATAATATGTTTCGTACCTAAGTATTAACGTGCTAGCATCAAGCCACCCGAAATAATTAAAAAAATCTAAGTGAAGAACTTTCTGGAAACTGGTGTTTCGTACATGAAAAGTTGCGACGATCGATGGCTATAATCGAGAACACCTCTACCCATAGGCGTACCGATGGGGCAGGAAATCGATTTTCTTGAACTACATATGGAGAAAAGAAAATAAAAATTTCATGGCGCTCACAATAAGCCGATCGCACATTCTTCATAATCAAGATTATGAAATTTTCTCGGCTCACTGCAAACTACTCGTTGTCTTATTAGTAAGCACGGTCAAGTTTCTTGCAGCTCGGAACGAAGAAGCTCACCTTCCGTAGTCAGAAATACCTGGACCAGAAGCTGGGTACGCCCATGCCTCTACCTACCTATAACTCGGATTGAACAACGAGAATCCTTTTTGTAAACAAATGAGTTCCCACACCAAAAAAAGATTAAGTAATGGAAGATCTGTCAAAAGTAAAAGATTTCAATAAATAAAATAACTTATATAAGTTTATATTTTTCTCAAAATTCAAAAAATTAATATTATAAATGATATTTTTGTATTTTTTTGCGCACAGATATTATTATTTATTAAATTAAAAAATGTAAAAGATTTTGTAGAAGAAAAAAAATTGTGGGAATGGTATCATCGGTGATTATGACAGTTGTTCAAAACATTTTGTGCTCGGAGTGAATTTTTGTTACCTATTGAAAAAGTTGTTTTCGTTTGGTAAAAGGTTCTGTTAAGTTATTGTTGCGCTGTTATTTGTTACTTTTATGTTTTAATCATTATATGTAAATAAATATTTAAATATAACGTTTTGAGAAATTAAATTGTTATGAAAATACATACAATCTAAAGTTTTGCTTGATGTTATTTTACGTAACCTTTGTCATGCTAACTGTCTATTACATCTATTTTTATGCTTAGCTTATATTATTATAGATTTTTTATATAATAATAATAGTAAGTGGTTCAGCAGTTTAACCGCTTAACAAATAGTATGTGTTATTCCAGGTCCTGAGATACATAGGTACCAAATTTCATTTTGGCGTCAAGTGTCCAACCGTAAACCGATAAATACACCCTTTATAAGGTCATTGTACGAAGAAGGAATGATCATAATCCACCGTGGAATATATCCACATCATGTCTTCTGAAAAAGTAATTAAATTATTACTTTAAAAAAATAGACAACGATTTGATTTAAACAAAATTTTATAATTAAATTTTGCAACGCGCGCTGTTATTATATATAACGATTCTTGCTTCAAAAAATGTTTATTAGCTCTGCCTCTCATTTTTGACACTAACATATAGGTGCTACATTAAGGTGCTTACAAAAAAGATCTAGGATTATGAAATAGAGTATAAGTAGTTGTATTTGGAGAAGGTAGGTAGGGTAATTTCGCCGGTTTTCCGGCCAGCGTTAGTTTGCGGCCAATCGGAGACTTAGCTTCAGAAATTCTTAGAAAACAAGACGTCTATCTCTATTTTTCAAATAAAATTTAGTCCTTGACAGAGAGGGATAGACGGCTAATCCTTGTCAACATATAACGATCGTATAGCATTATCAGAATTGTAACAAATCACTGTTGATTTTTGTGTCTACACTAAGCGTGTTTAGTTTCGTACAAAATTACAAAAAAAATAGTGAGCACGTGATGCATTTGGAGTAAGTATTTCATGATATATCCATGTATTACTGAGTGATAGTGTTTAAACTGCTTTAATAATAGATTTTTAACGTATTTTAACAATTTTTTAAACAAAATTATGTAAAAATAGGTAAAATAATGAGTGGTCGCGAACTAAAATATAATTATAAATGAAATTTTAGTTTGCGGCCATATGGTCGCAAACTGACTACTCGGTTTACTTTTTTATTTCTTTCTGGTTTCCATAATATTGAAGGTATTATAATTCAGTTAACCTTTTTCACATTTGCTAAATGGCTTCTTTGGTTTCATTAGTTTGCGGCCATCTAAATATTCGTAAATAGTACAAATACTCCACACATCCACATACAGGTCGCAAACTAACGTCAAGACTTTAGTTTGCAACTTGGATGAACGTCATTTTGCGACCGCCTCAAAATGTATGGAAAATTAATGACCGCTTACTGAATGTGGTCATTTGATGCATTCATTATACGACCACTTGAATTAAGTTCATATTATTGCAGTTTGTGTTAAAGAATGTGCTCAACACTAAAGAAAAACGAGACTGAGTTAAAATACGAATTAGCTCTGAGAGTTAACCGTGCAGGAGGATTCGGTATAAGAAAAAATATGTAGAAGGATAAAAGAGTTGACGAATTTAAATATAAGAGGACTAGGGAAAGACGGGGAGAAACCAATAGGTGATAGGTAGGGAGGCCAACGGAGATGAAGTCCAGTCATTCAGGGAAGCCATGGTTGAGCGTATGAGCTTGGCCTGAGAAGCTGTTTCCGATTGGGGAGCAGCTAATTTGGTTAAGTTTAATGCTACAAAAACCCAGGCGTGTCTATTTACCGCAAAAAGGAGTCGATTCATTGAAACTCCTTCTTTCCAAAATGTTTCTTTACCGATAACTAACCAGCTCGAGTTACTAGGAGTTACTCTCACGCCTGACCTTAATTTTGGGAGTTACATCGAATCTAAGGCTCAATTGGCCGCCAGGAAGCTGGGTATTCTGGCAAAGGTGAGGCAATACTTCACACCGGGACAGCTGCTAACGCTGTACCAAGCACAAGTTCGTTCGTGTTTGGAGTACTGTTCTCATCTTTGGGATGGTGCTGCCAAGTACCAGCTTCAGGCACTGGAGTCAATTGAGAGACTTACGGAATCTCGGCTGCAGAGCCTTGAACGTCGTAGAATGGTCGCTTCGCTATCGGTCTTCTATAGGATTCATTTTGGAGAGTGTGCGCAGGAATTACACGCACTAATTCCTCCACGCCCATTCTATCGACGGTCGTCCCTACACACGTACAAACATCCCTACTTAGTCGCGCTACCAACAGCCCGCACCAAGCGTTTTGCTTCGTCGTTTCTGATGAGAACTGGTCGCATTCCCCGAATTCGTGTTTCCCGAGCGGTACAACTTGGGTATCTTCAAGGCACGAGTGAATAGGTACCTTTCTAGGCATCATACGTGATCCATCGTCGACCGCATTTTCACTTTAAATCAGGTGGGATGTGGTCAAACGTAGGCCTATTTTGTATAAAAAGAAAAGTGAATGGTTCCTTCCTTACAAAATTAAACAGTGGAACATGATAATATGCTGTGGGATACGCAGATGATATTATAGTGGTAATGATCAATGGCGAATTTCTAGATATTGTATCCAGAATTTTGCTACAGACTCTAAAGATAATGGAAGAATGGTGAAAGTGAAAAGTCACTTTAATTCGGCACAGAGTTGGAATGATCTATGGGTAACGACAAGACGTGAAATATCCCAGTACGTCCTTAGAGAAGGAGCTCACATGGAATCTGCACGCCAAGAAGGTGACAGAAAAAGCTTATAAGGGTTTTACTATGTGTTGGTCAGCGTATGCCATACCCGGGGACTTCGTCTTCATCTACATTTCAATGATACACCCAATCTTTCCTACGGCAGCGTTTCATGCTGGCTTAGAACCGAACTTATGTAAGTTCGGTTCTAAGCCAGCATGAAACGCTACAACGCTGTATGTACAACAGGAGATGAAAGCGTTTTACATACTCCAAGTGCAACCAGATGCAGACTGCCGCAGGCCGCATTTGGTATACAGATGGTTCAAAAACGGGATCCGGTACAGCATCAGGTATCTACTCGGAAACTTTATAACAGTCTGGGTCTATACACTACCGTTTTTTGGTCGGAGATGTATGCCATTATAGCATGCGCTGAAGAAAACATAAAGAGGAATGTGAAAGATAAGATCATATTATCTACATTCTCAGTAACAGTCAAGGCCTTAAGTTTCTGCAGACTCCTCGTTCCTCAGCTCAAAACTAGTCTTGGATGCTGTGAAGGCTTTAAACAAAGAAGGCTGCAGCAACAGAGTACAAGTTTGGGTACCGGGCCAGGTTGGTATATAAGAGAATGAGAAGGCTGATGGACTTCTCAGAAGAGGATCAGCAAATGACCAAGTTAGGGTCTGTCAGCATGCACTATCAATAGCCAGCATAGTAAGAGAGAGAAGTAGAACTTAGTGGGGTCACCGCTTTAATTATCCACTTCTTCGAAGAGTAGGAAATGATAAAGCAGGGGTAAACACCATAGATCCCAATGCGTCGATGCGTTGCTGGCTTTTACAGTCGGGCGACACTGGGTTGATGACATCACAGCGATCGGAGAAAAGACCTGGATGCGAACTGCTCGGGATAGAGTTGCATGGCACGAAGGGGAGGAGGCCTTTGCTCAGCAGTGGGACGATATGGCTTGACAATCATGATGAGGTTCCTCGATTTTAAGCATGGTTTTTAAAATAAAATATTTTGAATTATATGGAAAAAAATACAATAGAACATTTCAAAAAGAAGGGAGAGGAGAGGAGGGAGTTTATAAATGAAGATATAATTCATTATATTTTATTTAATAAAATAATTATCGTCATTTTGTTAGAATTTTAGTGGCCGTAAACTAAGATGAGGGTGGTCGCATATTAACAAAAGTGGCCGCAAACTAGTGAAATAGCTACTTTTGGAGAAAAAAAATTTTTTCTTCAAATTTTAATACTATTACTACTACTTTTTAATTTTTTAAATAAAACTTGATCATGTATAGATCCGCAAAAATTTTTTTTCATAACTGTCAAGAAGATTTTTCATATTAATAAGCTAACCTAAAGTGGGGAACTCCACTAATCGGTCGCAAACCAGCGAAATGACCCTACTATAATTCGGATACCTACTTCAGGCTAGCGGCTAGCTACGCTACGAGTAAAATCCTTTAGTTATGTACTTGTGTATATATACCTACTGTAGACTGCAGGTACATATTACACAGAAGTATATATAATTTATAATAAATAGGTATACTTGAAATAAAGCAAGAACAGGTGCTGCGGTTGCGGCGCGGTCACCGCTGCGGCCGCGAGTCGCCGCCCTGCTGTCTGCGATCGTTTTTCAACCGACTTAATGCAGTTGATATAATGCCAACTGCCAACGTTCAAAATAAACACCGTCAAATATCACGTAGGTTCTACGAACTGTCTAACGCGCGCTTACTTTTTAACCGTCTGGGTTTTGTTCACTGACTAGTGAATGCGCGCGCACTTGGGTACGCCTGACCGAAAGTTATCAGTATTTATCTACTATAATATGCATGTATTATACATATAAACCTTCCTTTTGAATCATTCTATCTATTGAAGAAAACCGCATCAAAATCGGTTGCGTAGTTTTTAAGATATATAAGTATACATAGAGACAGACAGAAGGGGAGGTGACTTTGTTTAAAATACTATGTAGTGATTTAATGAAAAAGGAAAAATTTACAATTTTTTGGAATCTGTTTTATGAAGAGGTATGCTATCTATTGCATAGCAAGCTGGGTACAACTAGTCAATTATTATAAATATGAGTAAGATAAATTTAATTAACTCAACATGTGGGCTGTGGGATTTATACCTACTTAAAAGGCTTTGATATAGATGTCGCATTTCTCTTCTTTTGAAAAAAAAAAACATGATAGGTATGTTTGACAGCGTGCGACACAAAGGCAACTTAGTCGCTTAGAGATGAATTCAATTGTGAATCAATATTCATTAATATAGAACGTATAGAACATAATATAAAAAAGAAAAACCTCCACCATGCAAATCTTTAGAAATGTGAAAAATAAAATCTTGAAATTGCAAATGCGCCAAAATTCCAACTTGAAGTTAAAAAAAAATTAAAACGTTATTTTAATTATTTTGTTATAATGGTGTAGGTAGGTAGATATTAGGTAGGTACTCAATAAAATACTGTGTAGTTATTCATTTCTTGATTTCCTGGAATATAGTTGACTTGGCAGTTACTAAAGATGATGCAATGTTCAAATTTATTTCTCTACTGGCTATCGCTCATGGGAAATATCGATATCCGTTATGTGTTTAAAAATAATAAAAAAAGAACTCTTAAAGTTCCACCAAAATAAAAGTTTTAAAAAGTAAGTATGTACCTACCTACCTATTCTACGGTTTTTTTTGTTTACGCCGAGTAAAAACGCATGACGCGTACCCACCCATACGGGGGTATGGTATGGGAGAGGGTTATTGGGCGCGCACACACGCAACTTGCCAGGAGCCAAAGAAAAATGCGGTTTCGCCTCTTAAAATACAGGTTTATATAGTAAAATGCATCATAAATAAAATATTAGATATACCTATAATCCGATCATTCATTGAACCCATGTGATATCCGAAGCCAAGTGTTTCTGGGTCGCCGTCAGTCGCGTGGTTTGATGCAGCTGCCAGACGATTTGGTGACATGACGTGCAGACGTGCAGACTCTCAATTGAAACTGGCTACATCATTTCATCATCTTATACACGAGGTGCAGTCTTATTGTGAGCTTTTTACGTTTAACCTTCTGCGACTGACGTGCCTCAATTTTTACAATTATACTGACGTGGTAGTACACGAGACACCATTTGAACAGCAAATATTTTTAAAGAATTAAATTATGCAGCTAATATATTTATATTTATTGAATCTTTAGCCTTTTTATAATGTAAAATAAATTTTAATTAAAAGAAAAATATTATGTATTCCCAAAATTAAACATGATTTATTAACTTCACGAAATCAGTCTATGAATATCTACTTAAACATTAATGACATGGAAAAAATTAAAAAAACAACTTTTTTAAATTTAACATTAATTATTTTAAAAATTAACAATTTCAATAATCAGTCTAAGAAATATGAGATACATTCATTGGTTCATTTTAAAATTAGATACTTTCAAAATCACAGCTTTAATTTGACAATTATCACATAACGGCTTGGAACATTAAAGGCAGATTGGCTTCGAACAATTACAGTAACAATATTTAGTGTGTCTTTTTATTTTTTTTTGCACTAAATAGAACATAGTTTTCTGTCACTTGTTTGAGCAGATCGAAATACTGGTGGAGGAGAGGAGATAGTAGAGTAGTGACTCGTCTGAAGATTGCTGGCATTCAACCACTGTGGCAGGTTCTTGTCGCGCTTCTACATAGGGCTCTGGATCTTCTTCTCATGAAATAGCGTCTTCTTCAAGGTTTTCTGGCTTGAATGCCGGATCTCTATCTTCATCATCAACATCGCTAAATTCATATTCATTATCCTCTTCCAACCACTGTAATATCTGATCATCATGAATCACAAAATTTCCAGCCGGCGTTCTCTTACGAGTAGAAGAAGTGTTTGTGTTGTTATTTGAATCAGCCATCTAAAAAAATAAGGTTTCTTAGTAAATTATATAAAATGGCTTTCACCCGCAAGGACTATAGATTATTGCCAATGTTAGTAATTAAATAGCATTCTATGAGAAAGATTTTTCATTAAAAACAAAAATTAAAATATATTGATTGTTTTATGTATAAATAAAATAAAAAATAAGATAAAATTAACTTATATACTGATGTGGTAGTTTAGGAGACACTATGAAAATATGACCATATTACTGAGGTGGTAGTATAATAGACACTTACCTTAACATTGACGTGGTAGTCTTGTAGACACCTTTCTTCCGCTACGCACACATGCACTCGCTGCGACTGCTTCCCGCACGCTGGCCGAAGCACAAGCTCACTTCAGGAAGGTACAGAGAGCGGCGGCGCTCAAATTTGAAAATTGACGGAAATAAACCGAATTTTATATTTCGCGGTGTCTGTTGGACTACCATGTCAGCCGCAGAAGGTTAAACCAAACTACCTACACGTTTTAATAATTATAAACAAGTGAAATTTAAAAAAACTTTTTAAAAACAAGCTTTTATTATTATTACCATATAGCACCATGAAGTATTACTCGTCAAGACGAATCAAATGAGCCCAAACTCGATGGGGTTACGTCGTTTAATAACGGAGTTCCTATATGGCCACCTTCCAGCTCCATCATCAGATCAGCTCCATGTCATAATAATATTGCATTGTCATCCGATTTATACATGCATGCAAAATTTCAGCTCAAACGGATATCGGGAAGTGGGTCAAATTAAACTTGCAAGATTTGATTACAGACAGACAGACCGACAGACAGACAGACAACAGATAGGTGAAAGTAAAAATAAAAGCTTGTAATGAAGTTTGTATGGATTATATGGATATTTTTCGGATAAAGTCCGAAGTGCGATTTAGACTTAGCCGGTTAAACCTAGGTGTTGCCAACCGCAGTCACACACATCATGTCATGTATATGTTACCGGCCAAACCCGATTTCCGGACAAACTAGTTTAGCCTAGGCCAAACTAGTTCGTCCTATACGCGATAGGATAAACCAGTTTAGCCTAGGCTAAACGAGTTTGTCCTAAGGCCGATAGGATAAACCAGTTCAGGCTAGGCCAAATTAGTTGCTCCTGATATACCTAAATAAGCACACTTTAGGATAAACTGGTATGGCCTATTCTAAACAATATAGTATATCTAGCAAGCCAAAATAGGTAGATAAACTGAATGTTTTACCTATTAATAGTCATCGCACATACGAGTATTGTCGTAGACTGTTCATTTTTGATGACACATCAGATACTCTGATACTCTTCTCCTGGCGCTTCGCCGGTCACTGCAGCGGCACGCTCGCTTCACTCGCGCCTTTTTACAAGCTTTTATTTACTTTCACCTGTCTGTTGTCTGTCTGTCTGTCTGTCTGTAATCAAATCTTGAAAGTTTAATTTGACCCACTTCCCGGTGTCCGATTGAGCTGAAATTTTGCATACATGTATAAATTGGATGACAATGCAATAAAAGCCTGTTTTTAAAAAGTTTTTTTTTTAAAGTTCACTTGTTTTATTCATTATTTAAGTAAGCTTTTGACCACGATCCCCCACGATCACGAAAATGGCGGATTCCTTTTTCTTCAACGACGCCCTCAATATGCGTTGGGGGTTTTCAAAAGTGTTATCTTTGTTATTATTTGACGCCTAGACGTTATATTGCTATAGATACCTACTGGTGATAAGCTTCGGCTGTGGCTCCCATTGGTGTTACCAGTTACCAGCCATTGGACACAATCTTGTCGACAAATGGGCGTGATTAAAGATGAAAACACATTATTATAACGCGACGCGATGCTACGCGTCGTCACTCGTTCGGATTGGGTGGCGTGTGGTCACGTGACGCCACGGACCAATCCGGACGGGTGTCGTGACGCCACGGACCAATCCGAATGAGTGTCGTTGCGTGGCGTCGCGTCACGTTTTAATAATGTCTTCCCGGCTTAACACTGTCAATTTGCCCAGCAATACAGCGGCTATGACCGACAAACGTCACTGTCAAACACTACTGGTGTTGCAGACGTCTTTCCTTAGAGCTCACCATCAGGAAAGCCTTATCCTTGTGTTCCTGTCTCACTGTCTCCGACATAAAAACAAAACGACTGAGCTGATTAGGCTGAAATATATGTGTATGGTACGTAGGCCATAGACTCTTTAGGGTAACACTTTGAATATGTTCTTCGATTTTGGTTATTAGGGAGCTAATAGAATTTTTCGACAGTTTATTTATTAACGAAAGAACAGAATAGTAGAGATACTTCCAAGAAGAAAGCACCTCTGTATCCTCAAATGGGTTAAAAAATACAAAGGCACAAATCATAAAATGGAAGTAAATGGTAAGGCGAGTCGAGCCAATTCCAGCTGATTGGTACTATAACTTGAGTGACGTTTACGATTCGGTTTTACATTTTTCACAACCGAACTGGTGCTCATATGTTCCTTGTTGCCAAGGCATATATTTTTCTGCCCTTAGTCTCAAAAAGCTTGTTGTCGTAAGTTATGATTTAGAGCACGATGTCCTTCGATTCCAAGATAAAGTCGCTTAGTTATTTATTCAAAACATTTTGTCACACATAAAAAAATCTTCGAAATTGATGAAATACACAAACATTTAGAATCATCGGTCAATAGCCAGTCATGGCTGAACACGCCAGACAGTCATACAGAGACGTAAAATCTTAAACTTTATCTCGTATTATTCTCCGAGACTGAGTAATCGGGTGCTTTTGCGGCCTCGTAATGTTTGCTTTTTTGTTGAGTCGTAAAATCGGATTTGTTTGGGTGCGTCTGTGAAGGTAAACGTCGCGTCGCGGCCATTAATGACGAATCTGGCAGCTTTCCAGACTCCAGAGCGGCTGATTGATCGTGGAGTGGTAGACTACGTGACCGAACAGCCGCCCACTCGACGATGACATTTATATTTCACCTGTAAATGCTATAGACAGGAACTGCTGTTATTATTGGAAAGGAAACTACATTATGTGTTGACAGGTGATACACCGGTTTATCATCATCATCTTCCTACCCTTATCCCACACTAGGTAGGGCCGACACAACACGTTTTTCTCCTCCATTCTACTCTATCATTCGTCATATCTTCATCCACTCCCCTAGCACGCATATCCTCTTTCAAACAGTTCATCCAAATCTTTTTCGGGCGCCCCCTTCCTGGATTTCCACCTATCGCCATATTCATGGACTTTTTGGTCGACGCGGGGAGACTTTTATGATATCCCTGCGTAGACGCAGCCATTTTAGTTCAAGTTACGTGTCATGAAAGAATGTAGGTACTACATAAATATAATTCATTATATTTGTGTTCAAAGTCCTTTAAAATAGGGCGATCTAACCGTGATCTTCGAGCAAATACACTTTAATGACGCATAAATAATAATAATATGGATCACAGATATAGTTTCTTGTTTTGATAGGTAACACGTATTATTTAAAAACATACACAGACGATAATCGTTACATGTAATTTAATAATAATATATCTGTGAAAACAAATATTATTATCTAACGTACCTAACCCGACGTCATTATACAAAATGCGTAGTTCCTAGTGATTCATTCCTTACATCAGCGTAGTTTTTAAAAGTCTCTCCCGTCTCTCCGACTCCCAATAAATGTTTTATTTTGATAAGCACGTAGGAGATACACATAAGTATATACATTTTCTTGGAATTGAGATTTCATCACTTTTCTTGAAATTTTGTTTTACATAGAAATTAGACGTAATATGGATAGGTACAGGAAAACTCTGTGTACTTAATTGTTGAATCGTTTTATAGGAAAACTAGCTTATGCTCGCGGGTTTACCCGTGTGCCAAAATTATTTCTTGGCGGAGGTCTACGTTATAAAACCTATCTGTATTCCAAATTTCAAGCTAATCGGTTCAGTAGTTTGAGCTGTGCGTTGATAGATCAGTCAGGCAGTCACTCTTTTTTTATACCTATATATGCTATATATATTTAGAAGATTTACTTGTCTCATCCTATGGGTATTAAAATGACGAGGGAAGTGTAGTGTTGTGGTCTGAGGGGCTATTGGCTAATTCTCACCCACTACGATTGATGGCAACTTCAATGTACATTGCTGCTTTTGTTACTTTACTCATATTAATAAGGAGGTTTAAGTACGTAATGTACAATTTTGTCTATGGATTCTAGTGTTTTACATGTCGTTTTACGATAGCCAATAGGCCCTCTGGAGTGTCATTTCCAGCCTTTAATAACCAACCCTCTACCGAACACCTAAAGTTATGCGCGTTTACGCTTGTGGCTTTTGCTAAAAATATTAGGTAATTACTAATTACGGAAAAAACCCAGTACATATTGACAAGCGTTTACCACTTGACCACGGTTCTCTTTACCGTGACTTGACTACGAAGGGCTGTTCTGTTCCATATTTATTGTAATCGTTATGCTGCAGTCACACTATGCGCCGAATGACTCGGCGAGTCGTTTCGCCGGTACAGTTTTGTCTACAGACAAAAGTTGTTCGTTTATAAACAAAACAGCATGTAGATTCTGCATGAAAAACAAACCACGGCGCAGCAAAACGTATAACCCATAAAACACCTATTTATTATCAAAAACGCCACTTTGAAGCGAACAAAAGATGTTATATTTAAAAAACATTGCAGTTGCATTTGATTTTGTACGGATATCGAGATTTTTTTTTTTTTCAAAATTTTGTTAAAATATGTCAGAAATTTTGTTAAAATTTGACAGTGGACGTTAGCAAAAAGAGAGGCGATTTTGGTACCGGAATAAGCTCAGTACCGCCGAACGACTCGGCGAGTCATTCGGCTCATAGTGTGTCTGCGGCATTAAAGAATCGACCGATTCGGTTCGGTGTTCCCAGAATGATGCAACGTGGCGTGATCAGTACGTCACTGATACCACGTTAGGGCTTGCTATCTGACGACACAGCACGACCCTTCTGTTATTGGTCTCTTATCGCCTGTTGTTATTTTGCCTTTTTTTTAATGATTTGTGCGTCGTCAACGTAATAAAATAAAAAAGTTGCAACGAAGATACTACACGTCATCAAATTATGTTAACTATATACGTTTTAATTTACAATTTAATTTAATTTCTGTCTTTCCTTGATTGGAGAGATCGCTATTAGCGATAAGACTGCAATTGTAAGACTTTTTCTCTGATTTGGAATTTTATAAAGCGTTTCTATTGTACGTCGGCCATTCTCCGAGCAGTAAATTTTATGTGTCCTGGCTAACTAAATCCATATCCATATCCATACATATAATAAGAATGGAAATTTCTCCCCATTCATTGTGATCCTTTACTAAGGTGAACTGTGAAAATACGCATATGAACAAAACGACGCGAAAAAGTCGCTTGCGCGATCTAGATCGTAAAACATTTTGTCAATTTTTCCTAGGGAAACGTAAAATAAAATAATAAAATAAATAATAATCATTTATATCGGACACATCGCCCCTAATTTACATCAAAATTTTGAAGTAAAAGTAATAGAATATAAAGTAAATTCAATTCAAAAAAATCAAAAAGCAAAAAGTGCGACAAACTAAAAATACGCCATCTATCGATATGCCTGTAAACGAAAGTAGACCTTTAGTTTAATTTGGGCTAAATTTGTAAATAGTTTGTGTCACTGGTGAGGTGAAACAACACCACCGATTTGAATAAAATTTTCACTAATACGTTGCAGTTTTCTCTACTTGAACCTTAGTGTTGGTTTTAGTCAAATCGGTTTTTAAATAAAAGAGTTATATCAATCTAAAGATTTACTTATCTTATTATATAAAATCGTTCGTACACTTTCGTGCTATCAACGCACAGCCCAAACGGCTGGATGGATCGAGCTGAAATTTGGACAGCGTATTTTTTGGAAAACTTCATCGTGCAATAAGAAGCGATTTTGCGAAATTCCCCCGGGAACGGGAATTATTCCCGAAAAACGTTTGTATGCAAATCCGTAACCGCTGAACCGATTGAGCTGAAATTTCGTGAAATGATTGTTGGGATTGTGATTAGAAACTTTGAATACTTTTTATGTCAGAAATTTACTTTTAAGGGGGGTAAAGGGGGGGTCGAAGTTTGTATGGGAAATTTAGAACCGCTGATCCTATTGAGCTAAAATTTGGCAAAAAGGTAGTTTGAGTTGTAAAAAATGATATGGGATACTTTTTATTCCAGAAATCAACCTCTAAGGCGGGATAAAGGAGGTCAAAGTTTGAATGAAAAATCAGTAACTAATGACCCCATTAAGCTAAAATTTGGTTTAGATATAGCTTGAGCCTCTAAAAAGGATATGGGACAGTTTTTAACCCTGAAATTGGCCTTAGAGTGGAAGTCAAATTTTGTATAGGAAATCAGTAACCGCTAGCCCTATTTGATATGGATGTATGTAGTTAGACTCCAAAAAGGACATTTATTTATTGATTTTGAATAGTTTTTAACGCTCAAAAACATATTTTATAAAGAACACATACAAAATACAAACTCTTTTCCGATGTGCCACTATTTTACCCATTATGAAACTAGATGGCGCTGTTCGTCGTTAAAACTCGCAAGCGATTTGTCGGACATGAGTACCTTTTTAAACGACTTATGAAACCAAACCTTTTTGCTATTATGTAGTATTATTTATTAGTATTATGTTTAGTTGTGCATGCTGTGGCATCCTATAATTGTAGGATCACACAGACTAAAGACATAATAGCCTTAAGACTTTTAATTGTAATGTGTTTCCTGCGTTGGATGTCCTTAAATAAATAAATTATGCCAAAGGGCGGTCAACAATCCATGTCGTTATTCCTGAATCCTAGAGTTTTACAGACTGCGAGTCAAAAATTTAACACTTAATAATTACTATAAAATTAATGTAACTTTAAAATACCTGATATTAATTATTTTATTACATACCATATACCATATTTGTTGAATAATTTTATAAATAACTAGCTGACCCGGCAAACGTTGTTTTGCCATATAAATAATTAATAGGAATGATTAAAAGTTAATATGAGAGTTACACTGAGATAGCAAAATAATAATTGTTTTATTATAAATATATAATTTTATTATAAATCCGATTCTCACAGATACCGGATAAGCACAAAAAATTTCATCAAAATCGGTCAAGCCGTTTCGGAGGAGTATGGCAACGAAAACTGTGACACGAGAATTTTATATATTAGATATATTACATATATTCACTTTAAAGTTCCATCACATAATCAGAAAAATCATTGTCCTTAATTTTATGTTGAGTTTGTCTAATTGAATTATTATTATTTTATTAACTTTATGTGAGTAAATTCGTTTGCATGCCTTATTTAATAAAAGTCTTCGGAAGTTCTAAAGTTATTTTTTTTGTTGAGGTGGTTTTTAGGGTTCCGTAGCCAAATGGCAAAAACGGAACCCTTATGGATTCGTCATGTCTGTCCGTCCGTCCATCCGTCCATGTGTCACAGCCACTTTTTTCCGAAACTATTAGAACTATACGATTGAAACTTGGTAAGTAGATGTATTCGGTGAACCGCATTAAGTTTTTCACACAAAAATAGAAAAAAAATATTTTTTGGGCTCCCCATAGAACTAAAACTCATTTTATTCATCAAACCCATACGTTTTAGGTATCTACGGATTACGGATAGGTCTTCAATTATTGAGGTTTCTAATATCATTTTTTATTATTTTAAACGGTTTTATTTAGCTCACTCCGTTTGTTTTATTATTTTTTATTCTTGGGTCAAATTTAGTAAAAAAAAAATCGCAAATTTGAAATTTCGCCCTCTTCCTGTCAACCGATTCAAATGAAATTTGGTGTACGCCTTTGGTTCTGGTGACAATATAATTACGTATATTTAAAATTATTTTAAATCCAAGATGGCCGCCGCTACAAAAAAGCGGATTACATTTTTTTTTCCAATCAATATGGGTATCAAATGAAAGGACTTGATAACTAGAATACAGTGCACTATACAAAATAAAAATCAAAGATGACACTCGCTACAAAATGGCGGATAACCAATTTTTTAAATCTCATCAATATGGGTATCAAATGAATGGGGTTGACATGTTGAATACAGTGTACTAAAAAGCTGAAAAATAAAATCGTGAGGCACGTTAAATATCTAAATTCTAAATCCCTAATATGAACATTTAAACTGAAAATTGTAGAAAATAAAATTGTTCTTTACTTTTTGTGATTTTGTTGTTAATTGGAGACTCTTAAAAGGCCTGGAATAGCTTTTATTACAGAAACCAAGCTTAAAGGGAGAAAGGGGGATCGGTGTTTTTATGGGAAATTAGTACCCGCAGCTCTAATTTTGCAGAAATTCGAAATAGATACAGCTTGAGCCAAAAGAAAGGACATAATTAAGATAGTCCCTTAGTCTTAGTTCCTTAAGTCAACAATGCATATAGGTGAAAGGGCCTTTCACCTTCCCTCACTTTTAAGGTCAGAGTTTTATGGGCATACCTACAGGAACCACGGAATCGATTTGAGTCTCGGGAATGATAGTATGAGGCATGAGGAACCGATTTAGCTTAAATTCCCAATATAGATAGTTAAAAGGAAAACAAATAGTTTTATGGAATAAGGAATTCTGGAAAAAGGAATCAATAGCCGCTAAATTGATTTAGCTGTAATTTTGTATTAAAATATTTTGAATTCCAGGAAAGTAACACAGGATTGTTTCCTGTGGTAGCGAAAAAAAACTGCATAGAAATACTTGGCTCGATTTTCTTCGCTATCCAGAGCAGAGGAAATATAACTATGTATACTAATTCAACGCCGCGGGGATGGAAATCAAATCAATTTCGAAATAGCTGCAACAAAATGAAATTTAGAACCGTTGACTCTATCTATTACGCTAAAATTTGATACAACCTTTAGTTTGAGTCATAAAAAATGATACGAGACACTTTTTATCCCAGAAATCAACCTTTAAGGGGAGGAAAGGGGGGGGGATGCAGTTTGTGTAGGAAATCGGTAGCCGCTTCTTCGTTTTAGCTAAAATTTGGTCAACGTATTCTTAATATAACGTAGGCGACCAATAAGGAGGGATTTTGTGAAATTCCCAGGAGAACGGGAATTATTTCCGAAAAACGTTTGCATGGAAAGTTATTGAATAGTTTTTATGTCAGAAATTAACTATTAAGGAGAATCAGTATTACAGGCAGGAGGAAGGAGAGTCAGAGTTTTAATGGGAATTCAGGAATCACAGAATTGATTTGAGTCGTGAGAAAGATAGTGTGAGAAATTGGTAACCAATAATTATAATTTAACTTAGGTTTAGGTACATTACAGTAGAGATAAGTTTAAGGGTTACCGGGAAAGGACCACAAATAGTTCTAATTCCTGAAAAGAGGCGTGAAAATTTGTGAAGACAATCAACAACCATTAAACCGAGATAGTTTGACCTCCGGGAAAGGACACAGGACTGGTTCCTGCGATAGCAAAACAAAACTTCATAGATATACCCAGTCCGATATTATTCACTACCCACTGGGTTAAAACTATTTTACGCTCACAAAATCGCGGAGATGGAAATACAATCCTAAATGGCAGCACCAAACTTTCGCTTTATTGACTGTCACGCGCAACGAAGTGCGCGCGGGTCAGCTAGTCCATAATAATAACAAATGTAATCATGCACATATTTTTATACGCTAGAACACACCCATATCTATCTGTACACAAAACCTTTTACTTCTGCTGTAATTAGTTAACGCGTAATTAATTAATCTTTGTTTAAAAAGCACCTGTTTTCTAATTTCCGTTACGTGTCCTGACACCAACTTCATGTGAAAATTGGCCTATATTTTTTGTCGCATACAGTTCTAATATAGTTAATTATTTTTAAAAAATAGTTCAATGTTAGGTGTACTGCCTAGCAAAATATCTACGCAATAGAACCAGTCTGTAAATAATTATAAAAAAGTAAACGTTTGTCCGTGTCAAAGTTATAATTTCCATGATATTTTGTGTTCTTGGGCGTACATCCCTAAATAACAGTATTTCGTACATCAGCATCGCATCCCTAGCGAGCCCTGAGTGTGTACCGCGGCCCATCAGCTGTTGCAGGTCATTAACCTTAGTGTACTACCAACAAAGCACATGAGAATCTAATTTCCGTACCCGTGGTTTCGAAATTTTATAATTTCCATTTTACTGGTTTTAACACCTAATTATTTATGTTATAAAGTAGGTCGTATTTTAAATAGATACAGTTCTTTAGTCTCTCTACGTTATAATAAGCCAGTATTTGCTTATTGTGAAAGTTTTTAAAATTTTGAAGAAAACCTGTTATATTCTAATTACCGTATACTAATTTCCATATTTTTATAAGTACCGTTGTATGAAAATTTCCTAGTAAAATGAACCTATTTGCTACCGTGAAGTTCCGAGTAGAGAGTTTTCCCATGGTTTATATAGTATGACATACATTATTTTCTTCTTCCTTTCACGCTACAACCCTTGCCTTTCCACAATATTATTCCAGTTGTAGCGGACTCTGGCGACCTCATCCAGTGCAGTGGCGTGTTTGCCCACTACACAAATTTTCTTTCGACATTCTTTCTTTGTGGCCTGCCCATTTTATTCGCTGAGACTTATAGGCTTTGAAGATGAGCTCTTATTTTATGCGTGCTTCTTTTTCGTCGGCTAGTGCTTATGCACTTATAAATGACTGGATATGGCTTCCAGACAACTTCCAGTCACCTTCCGGATATCGTCACCCCATCCTTGCCCCATATTGCCAAACAGGGGGGCTTGGCAAGATGGTGACACCACGTTTGCCAAGACGCTGTCTCCACTCTAGAACACAACTAGTCCGTCGGTTCTGCGGCAAATGTGACCAGCCATTGCCACTTCAGCTTGCTAATCCCTTTCGGATATGGCGGTAACTTTGGTTCTCTGCCGAATCACCTCATTTCTGATGCGGTCCTTTAAAGAAACGCCGACCATGAACGCCTGCTCCACACACTTGGCCCGTCACTATTGGCATCCTTGTTCATTTTTCTCTGTACTATGTGCAAGTCAGCGAAAGAAATACTTACTGTGTTATAATCCTTTGTGAGATATCTCGTAATAAATAGATTCACCTAAAAATCAGAGAGAAACCATTTAGCCATTGTATTAAAGTTGTATTATAATCTTAAGTTACCTTTCCATATCTAGATAATAAGTTTATGGTTTATTGTGGGTGCATTTCACAGCACATAGTTTTATACTTGTAATAATTAACAAAAACTTTTTCTCTCTCTACCCTCAACTTTATAATAACGATATTGTTTCGCTTTTGTTTTAATTGTTCATTCTCTTATATTGTTTATGTATCTGGTCACACTTAAATTGCATCTTTACTCGTGCTACATCTTACTCAATCTAAACTAAGTACTACTTAATAGGTAGTTAAGTTTATGTTAAGTAGTACTTATGCTATTAGGTTTTATTATATTACTACAATTAGATAATAAAGGAAACTTAGGGAAGAGACTGGCTACCACAACACAGGATATCCTAGTGTGGGGCCAGTGGACACCATAGGTTATAATCTATATTAGTTCATAAGCAATTAGTTTTAAATTTTTGTGTAACCATGTACATCACATCTATCTTAAATAAATAAATATTTCATATTTCATTTCAAATATAAAAAAAAAAAACAAAAAAAACTTTTGTTTTTTGTAATAAACATCTTAAGTGGATCGTGGTCAACAGATGCGTGCTTTGTGATAGCAAGCTCCTGGAGCTCGATCAACAGCTGAGGGGGATACTAGCTGAGCAACTTTGAATTTGTGGATTAGTCTTAACGTAAGTGTCCACGTCTTGGCTTTGTATGTCAGAACAGGTAAGACACACTGGTCTTCAGGTATGGGTGACAAGTAGACTCAAAGAAGCTATCCGATAAATGTAGGCCATCCCAGCTGAAACCTCAGATTGGACTCTCTCGATGTTGTTCCTACCTGATTGCACTGTTTGCTCAAGGTATAACATCATCGATACACATATTTCTGAACAATTTCAATAGAGAGTCAATTATAATCAATAAAAGTTAGCATTTGTTGCAAGTCCTAAACCGTTTCTGCCATAATGACGATGTTGTCCACTAATCTCAAGTGTGAAAATGTACTCGCCGTTAATATTGATGCCCTATCCACTGTTTGCGGGTTCTGGACTTGGTGGTGGTATCCTATATAATAATTTACATACCTTTCAATACCTATATTGCTAATCAATTTGGTATCGTTGCAAAACCTTCAGAACAGACCAGGTTTCAATGGAGTCAAAGGCCTTCTCATAGTCTTCGAACGCTAAGCACATGCTCCGTTATTTTTTCCGTCTATATAATCTCTCGCACTGTGTGTATGTGGTCTATAGTTTCATAGCCTACTCGAAACCCAGCATGTTCCGGTGGCTGGAACTCGTCAAATCTTTTTGCGAGACGCTTTATGATAACCTTTGAGAAAAGCTTATCGACATGGTTCAAAAGTCAAAAGCGAAATAGGTCTGTAGTTTTTCAAAAGACTTTATCACCTTTTTTGAAAAACATCACTACTACGATTTTGCTTCACGCCTTTGGAGATCTCCCTGAAAAGAAGACAGCGTTAATAAATATTCGCTGGAGCTCTCGCAATATACATAGGTGTACCTACAACCCTCAAAAGCTAGGTAATGCAATTGTCACAAGAGACACATTTTATTCTGGTTTTAGGCTGAGGTGCCTGCGAGGCATACGATTCTATAAAAATCTATAAAAATCTTACACCTCTGCAAGAAACTCAGGCGGAGAAGTGACGCAGCTTACACCCGATGTAGTCAACTTTGTCCGCAGGCTCCTTCCCAATTTATGTACGAAGATCTGGTTCCTCAATGGTGCGTGTGCTGGAACTTGGAACTCCGGAGGTCTCGTCTTACTGACTTTGATATTGTTTCTCGTTTCGTGTGTGTTTCTTCTCGATAAATTAAGCGTCTTCTTCCAGCAAGATTTCCACCACTCTATTGAGATCCTGGTCTACGTCAACAGCAATAGTGGTCCATTTAGTACCAAAAATAAATAAAAATTATTTGCAGCTGCAATGTTCTCATTTCCGTTGCAGTAATTATTTAAACATTTCTCATTTCCATATCCATGTAATTTTTAAATCTCAATAACTTTAAAACCATTATTACGGGACTAAAACCAAATAAATTATTAAATTCGTACATTTAATGTCTTTCATATTTTAATGTATTTAAGTCAATCCAATTAAAAATCAAAAAAGGCATGGGAATTAGGCAAAGAATGCTAAATTGGAGAATGGCCGACGTATTCATGGTGTTCATTAAGAGAGTGCTATAACAGTTGACGCTCTCTCGTTCGCACTATTTGACAAATTTTGAAACGTAAATTCACTGAATTATTTTATTGGAAATTCCTCAAGATCGGCCCTGCATAATCATTGTTACATTATATAAAGCTTACGTCACACTGAGCGAACAAAGCGAACGCGAACCGGGACGGAATTTTTGTAATGTTCTAGTTTGTACGTGACCCGTCACACACAAAGCGGACGCGAACCGGCGCGGACCGGCCTGCCGCGCCGGGCAGATCGCGTTGATGACAAATGACAACTTGTTCGCGTTCGCTTTGTTCGCTCAGTGTGACGTAAGCTTAAGTGTTTTCAGTTTATTTGTCAAAAACGGCATGGGGAGCAATATTTTAATTTTCGTGCCATTTTTCACCTAAGAGCGCTTACTCCGCTGGACGGCTGGACGCTCTCTCGCTCGCACTATTTGACAAATTTTGAAATATAAATTCATAGAATTAACTTTTTGAAAATGCACAAATTTTAAAAGTGTTTTCAGTTTGATATGTTAAAATATGGCAAGATGAGATTGCTTCTCATGCCTTTTTTGATATACAGGGTCTTTGGTTATTCAGTACATTGGTGTATAGGGCCTTATTGGGGAGGTCATTGGCCATGTTTTGAGCGCAATAGGTATAGGTATGTTCCGCGAAAATTTACGGTTTTCGAGATATTTAAATTTTTTCGAAAAATCGAGGTCCCAATTTTAAAAAATCATTAAAAAATAACCCTTTGTTTATTATTTTTTATTATCTCATTACGTGGACAAAATATCAGAATATTATTTTAAATAATCAAATTAAATTTAGTTCATCCCATTGAAGGAATAGAAGAGGAGAAGTAACAAAATTTGGCAACTTTTATGAATACCTTGAACCTAAATCGCAAAACCTCTCAAAAATCATAGAATAAAATTTTAGGCAGATTGTTGCCATAAAACCAGAATAAAATCTATGAATACAATACAAAAACTCAGACCGATAGGTAAGTAGTACAATGTCGTGCAAAAAAATATACCTATTTCAGTTGAAATAAATAGGTAGGTACCTAAGTAGGTAGTATATAAGTATACTTATTAATAGCTTATTGGTTACTGGTTAGGCACCAAAAGCGGCCTTAGCCATTGCGAGGCCCCGGGCGGCAGATTTTTGCGAGGCCCCGGCAGGCGCGGATCCAGACTGATGACTGAAAAATGATTGGGGGGCGGAAACTAATGTTTATATTTATAAAAGCGCGAGCAGCTCGCTGAAAGCACTGGGTAAATTTTGAATTTATCAGCACGAATGATGAGCATTTAGCTCGCTCCAAATGACAAGAAAACTAAATATTCATATAAGTATATATAAAGGGCGAACAGCCCGCTGTGAGCGTTGAAAAAATGTTGAATTTTTCAGCACGAATCATGAGCGTTTAGCTCGCTCTGAGCATTATGAAATAATAATTAGAGCACCGAGTAGCCAGAAAATAAAATATTTTGACAAATAATGCCAGATTTTTTTAACTCTGACCTCGAAAAGTATGCGATTAGTCGTGAACTAGAATCTTAGAAGTTTTGTAAATGCTTGTAAATTGTACCTGTAAGTCATTCAGACTATGCAAGGTGCACGATATAATCCAATTAATCCTACTATGAAAGATGCTGTGCAGCTTGCTACGAAAACCTACGAATAATTCGTAGGCGAAGACTGCAAAAATAAATTAAGTACATTAAAATTACTCAATGCGCTATCAACAGCGAAACAATTTTATGAACTTGTACGTAAAACTTGCTGCTAAGAGATTTTTTTTCCAACTAGCATTTTGGGGGTTTGTTTCAATTTTGACAAAAAGGAGACAAGGGCGTCAGGTCTTTGCGAGGCCCTTTGTCCTTCGTGAAAATAAGAGATTTTATTAAAATGCTCTAAAATGAAGAAAATCGTACAATTCATGTCCATATTCATATCACATGTTTTATTCTCCTTCTGTCAAAGATATCGATAGCTATGCGATAAAAAATATTAAAGTTCTATTTAATGAGTTTTTCAATTATGTTTAGAATGAATAAATATTAGTTAACTAATTTTATTTTAATTTTCTGTTGTGTTATACCGAACCATCATGTTATAAAATTTAAAAATCAAGTATTTAATAAAAAATATGGTTAATTTTTTTTATTTGCTTGGGTTGTTGCGCGAGGCCCCTTCAAGCGCGAAGCCCCGGGCGGTTGCCCGGTTCGCCCCAATAGGCCACCATTGATTAGGCACTATCAGTAATCAGTAGTTATGTCTACTTCTTTGTGACTTGTACACCTACCTATGCTATAAAATAAATTATAGTTACCTAATTTGTCACTGGTGTAAATTAGTCATTACGTCCAAATATTAATATAAGTAGTAGGCACATTGACCGTGGGGTTTGGTCATCCGTATATTACAAAAATGGTTATAATTAAACCATAATTATGAGGTAAAGTAAAATTAACCACTCATTAATAATTCCAATTAAACTTGAACCCTGACTGGAAATTCCCATGTTGTTATCGCTGGCCTACCCGAGGACGCAATTGCATCGCTTCCTCACCATTTTTTGTCAAAATTGAAACTAATCGTTCGATTGACTTATCATTCATCTAAAACACAAGATTCTCGAAAGTACGCTACGGACCCTCATTTAGTAGTTGTGCCAAGTTTTACCCGCTAAAAAGTGTGTAATTTTAGGATATGTAACACATACCGACAAGGGCGGATCCAGGATTTGGTCCTGGGGGGTCCCCAAAAGCTTGTAGAGTTACGATTTTGCACAAATTTCATGGTCAAGATTATATTTTTTTCTCACTTATTATTAAGGAAATTTTAACTATCTTACTGTTCAAAGCGAGCTAAACACACACTTTTCGTAGTAAAAATTATAATATTTTTGCCTGTCTGTCCTTGTGCAAATACAGCTTACTAGGACGTATAGTTTCTCCGTAAAGCCGCGGACGGACAGACGGACAAAGCGAAACTATAAGGCTTCCTTGTTGACTACGGAAGCCTAAAAAGAGAAGATTTTTGGTTTCGAATCACGCCAGGAACGTGAACGCGACCGGTGTGAACGCGACCGCTATCACACCGATCGGATCGTTCTTCATTCATGCAATGCGAGTACCTAGCGTTCAATAAACAATAATAACAGTCAATATAATTACTCGAGATGCGTACGTAGTACGATGCGCCGCGCCGTGATTACTGAGGTGGAGTCACACTGGGAGCCGAGGCGAGTCTTTTTTTTTAATAATGCATTTTGCTGACTTTTGCAAAGGCTAAATTTAAGAACACAGACCATTTTACAACACAGAGCTATTTCGTTTTAGGATTGATTATAAATTTAATGTGGGCGCCTATTCTTGGCCATATTATGGTTTATTGCTTAATGATGATTAAGCTCACATGCAGGATGTGTGTATCTTACTAATATTATAAACGTGAAAGTTTGTAAGCTGTAAGAATGTATTATATATGTAGATGTCTGGATGTATGTACTCTTTCACGCCTAAACGGGTAAACCGATTGAACTGAAATTTGATAGAGAGATAGCTTAGACCCTGGAATAACACATAGGCTACAGTACAGCGGGTAAAACTGCTGGACTCAGCTAGTAGTGCACATGTACATATTATAGTACTCGAATCTTAAGGTAATCATAAAAATCATAAATAAGGTCCTGGATAAAATGTTGTTGTTTTTAGGGTTCCGAAGCCAAATGGCAAAAAACGAAACCCTTACCCCATTACAGTTCGCGTTAATAGGCCAGCCCCACTTGGCACGAATATTTGCATCAAATTAAAGTGCATCAAACAAAAAGTGCTTTTGACATTTCGTTTTGTTTATAATAATTTGACACTTTGCCCAGCGAAAAGCTGCTCTATCGAGCTCCCCTGCTGAGAACTGAAGTGAAGCTGATGTTTCTAATAACAGTTTTTTTATTTCTCACAAATATATAATATTTTGTTGGAGGGAGAGAAGGGAGGGCCAAAGGCCTCCCTTTCCTAGGGCAAAGCCTGTAGAGAGACGATGCGGGCTAAATAATATAAAAAGAAATTGCTCCATGTGGAGCGCCAGCTTTAGAAATGTGGCGACGTGCGGCGCGGCGCGGGGCCTCCCAACTCTCAGCCTGTGGGTACATATATCGTGGACGAGTGGGACCGGCCACACTCCGATATACTCCGCCATTGCGTACTGTTCTCGTAATATCCCATACATACGTACTGAAAATGACTCGGCTGTGTTTTGTGTTGCTCGCCGTTTGCGCGATCGCCGCGGCTTTCCCTGGAACCCCCAGGCATAGGGTAAGTTAAGTGATTTTAAACTTCGTGCGACAGATTCCGTGAAAGTGTAAAAAAAAACATTGATGTAACATGCCGAACGAAACACTGTGTTTGTGTGTCTATAAAACTGTGTGAAAATTGTTAGTTAAAAAACTTGGCAACATCCAAAAGCTGTGCATAAAATGTAATTTATAGAAATACTAGCTGATTTACCTCATAAATATTAATAATTAATTTACCTTAATAACAATATTTCGAGCGTAATAAGTGAGATAAAACAGTGGGATGGGCCGGCGTATCGTGGTTTTCAAGTTTTAGCCGGTTTTTGCGACATCATTTAGAGTTAGTGTTAGTGAACAATGAGTGAAAACTAACCAGTCGGAATGAGATTGGATTCAATATTAGGTTTCTATAAATATATGGAATGAAATATCACTAATATTATAAAGGGGAAAGTTTGTGTATGTTTGTTACTTCCCCACGCCTAAACGGGTGGACCGATTGAGCTGAAATTTGGTATAAAGACCCTAGAATAAAACATTAAACCGCTGGGCGTGGCTATGTAGTTTGGAATATATAACTGTTTATAAACTGTTGGTTAGGTTACTGAAAATTCAGGATACTAGTTTCATCCATAAAGAAATTAAAGGGGGTCGAAAATGGCCTTAACTGCTTCGAGAAATGAATGGTACGGCCATGCCCCTTTTTTGTTCGACTTGGTGGGGGCACTGCCGTCCCCTCAGATATAATAATTATTTAATGAATAACGTCAGTAGATATTAGGTTTACATAATTTAATCTAGATTTAAGGTTCCATACAAATTCATGAAAAAAATTGTTAATGGAATCATAGTAACATAGAGCTACGTTATGTAAAACTTTTTATAAGCTTCATTTTAATTCTTTGAACCAAAGTCACACAAAAAGTTTAAAGTAGGTACCTAGGTAATTCGTTAAAACTCAACTAATAAATAAATAGTAAAATTAAACCAAATTACGCTAATTATAATATTTAAATCTTTATTATTTATTATGTTATAAATATGTCGTGTATGAAACGGAATAAAGGTTTACTTATTTATGGAACCCTAAAATTTAATTCAATCTAATTTTTTCTGATTATTTTTTAGTAGTTGTACCTACCTACACTATTATTTAAAAAAAGCACATCCTAGCAAAAATCATAATTTAAAATTATTTTAATTAATGAAATTAGGCGTTACTTTGCAGAAATCTATGTTAATTAATTATTAATTAGAAATATCAATATTTAAATCTAGTGTTAATACTAATACTATAAATGGGAATGTGTCTGTTACCCACTCACGCCCACTTCACGCGCACCCACGACGCCCACTTCACGCCTAAACCACTGAACCGATTTAGATTAAATTTTGAAGTTCATGTATTGGGAAAAGACATAGATTTTAACCCACGGGATAAAAACTGTTTTATCGCGGGAAGTTACTAGTTCTTTGAATATTTGCAAATACCTATTCCGTCCCTCATTTTAATACAAACTGTTTTATCGCAAGTAACACCGCGGGACGTAACTAGTATGAAAATTTGCAAAATATTCCGCCCGCCCGAAGTGTTTTTCCGGAAAACTACCGGCGCGGCGATCTGTGTTGTTTACAATATTGAACATAGAAGCGTCTGGCGGTTGTAATCACGAGTGGAAATGTATCGCCGATAACTCGCAATTTCGGCGTGGTAAAATAAACATACTCGTAGTGGGAATATGTGGTCATCGACCTATATTCTTATATGCGCTATAGCCAAGTATGACACTTCCGCACTTACGAGTAACTTACGGATTGACTAGCTACGCCCTGCGGGTTCTAATGGATAAAATGGATAAAAAAGTGCATTCCATTTTTACTAGGCTCTAGGCGACAAGTAGGTACGGGCACGGTAAAGAGATCAGGCGCGGATCCAGACCATAATTTTGGGGGGGGTCATCAGCTAGAATTTTTTTTAAACTAAGAATTTTTTTGGAGACTCGTTTCAGCGTATTTTTGAAAATTTTTCAGAACGAATGATGTGCGTTTAGCTTGCTCCGAGTGGCAAGGAAACTAAATATTCATATTTATAAAAGCGCGAGCAGCTCGCTGCGAGCGCCGAGAAAATTTTGAATTATTCGGTACGAATGATGTGCGTTTAGCTTGCTCCGAGTGGCATGGAAACTAAATATTCTTTAGAGCGCGAGCAGATCGCTGCGAGCGTCGAGAAAATTATGAATTTTTCAGCACGTATGACGTGCGTTTAGCTTGCTCCGAGAGGCAAGGAAACTCAATATTCTTATTTACAAAAGCGCGAGCAGCTCGCTGCGAGCGCCGAGAAATTTTTGAATTATTCGGCACGAATTATGTGCGTTTAGCTTGCTCCGTGTGGCAAAGAAACTAAATATTCTTATTTATAAAAGCGCGAGCAGCTCGCTGCGAGCGCCGAGAAAATTTTAAATTTTTAACACGAATGATGTGCGTTTAGCTTGCTTCAAGTGGTAAGGAAACTAAATATTCTTATTTATAGCGCGAGCAGCTCGCTGCGAGCGGCTAGAAAATTTTGAATTTTTCAGCACGTATGACGTGCGTTTACCTTGCTCCGAGAGGCAAGGAAACTCAATATTCTTATTTATAAACGCGCGAGCAGCTCGCTGCGAGCGCCGAGAAAATTTTGCATTTTTCGGCACGAATGATGTGCGTTTAGCTTGCTCCGAGTGGCAAGGAAACTAAATATTCTTATTTATAGAGCGCGAGCAGTTCACTGCAAGCGTCGAGAAAATTATGAAGTTTTCAGCACGTAACACGTGCATTTAGCTTGCTCCGAGAGGCAAGGAAACTAAATATTCTTATTTATAGAGCGCGAGCAGCTCGCTGCGAGCGCTGAGAAAATTTAGAATTTTTCAGCACGTATGACGTGCGTTTAGCTTGCTCCGAGAGGTAAGGAAACTCAGTATTCTTATTTATAAAAGCGCGAGCAGCTCGCTGCGAGCGCCGAGAAAATTTAGAATTATTCGGCACGAATTATGTGCGTTTAACTTGCTCCGAGTGGCAAGGAAATTATATATTCTTATTTATAAGAGCGCGAGCAGGTCGCTGCGAGCGCCGAGAAAATTTTAAATTTTTAGCACGAATGATGCGCGAGCAGCTCGAGAAAATTTAGAATCTTTCAGGATGAATGATCTGAGTTACGCTCGCTCTGAGCAAATTGAAAATTAAATATTCTTATTTATAGAGCGGGAGCAGCTCGCTGCGAGCCAAAAAAAAAATACTATTATACATGCGAGCAGCTTCCTGCAAGCGCAAAGACTTAGCTGCAAAGATGACATAAAGCGCGAACAGCTTGCAGCAGTTAATATAACCCAATTAATCCTAAATATGAAAGATACTGTGCAGTTTGCTACGAGAACCTACGGATAATTCGTAGGCGAGGACCGAAAAATGTAGCTTGGTAAAAAAATTATTAAAACAGTGAAACAATTTTATGAATTTGTACGTAAAGCTTGCAGCTAATTTCCTAATTCTAAGTATGAAAGTAGCGTAAAACCAGTTGATATAATCGGAATTTTTTTCCGACTAGGATTTTAGGGGGGGTCATGACCCCCTTGACCCCCCCCCTGGATCCGCGCCTGAAAGAGATATACAGTAGTTTGACTGAGCGTGATTTTTGAACATAAATACCTACAGTCTCGCGGTACATGCGCAAGTCATAGGGCTGCCGGGCAGCCGCTGCCCGCATACAGTAGGTACCTACCTATTTCATATCATCTACTTACTTAAGCTACTATCTAGACAAGACAAGAGACAAGACAAGAGACAAGACAAGAGACAAGACAAGAGACAAGACAAGAGACAAGACAAGAGACAAGACAAGAGACAAGACAAGAGACAAGACAAGAGACAAGACAAGAGACAAGACAAGAGACAAGACAAGAGACAAGACAAGAGACAAGACAAGAGGCAAGACAAGAGGCAAGACAAGAGGCAAGACAAGAGGCAAGACAAGAGGCAAGACAAGAGACAAGAGACAAGACAAGAGACAAGAGACAAGACAAGAGACAAGACAAGAGACAAGACAAGAGACAAGACAAGACAAGAGACAAGACTTGGACTCTTACTCGCACTCTTACTCAAACTCTTACTCGAACTCTTACTCGGACTCTTACTCAAACTCTTACTCGCACTCTTACTCGGTCTCTTACTCGCACTCTTACTTCAGCAGAATACTTTTAAAAATAAAAAATAAATACTATATAATAATAACTTCATACTAACTTACCTCAAAAACAGCATAATATCGAATGCTATTTTTTGCCATTTTATATATGTAATTTATTATATTATGTATACATACGTCCAAAGTAAATAACGCAAATTACACTAAATACTTGCAAAAAACTATCGCGACGTTCGCCCGTCGCTGCGTGGCACCCGCTTCTGGATTATATACCCACTTCTACCCACATCTGCCCACATCTACTCACTCCCAAATTCCGGCCGTTTCTATGGAGTCAAACTACTGTATATCTCTTTACCGTGGTACGGGGGTATAGTTGTTTTGTAGATCCTAGGTTGCGCGTGCCCCTTTAGAGGGTGGGGTGAAAACTATACCCACCACGGAGGGGTGGGTCCTCCTGTCAGTGAGGACTGAACGCCGTCGGGCTGCGGACGAGTGCTTCGGCGTACCCGTGGCCCCGGCAATGTGGCGTTCCCCAGGAACCCCCCCAAGTTTTTGAGTGGGTATAATAATATCTACCACGCACATCTTCGGCGGGGGTGTCCCACATACCGCCTTGCGCCTCCTGGCGCTGGATGACGGTCCAAATGCATTTTTCCTGGGATAAAAAAGGGGCAAATGTTTTCCAAATTACAGCGTAATCGGTTTAGTCGATTGAAATTGCATACATTCATTTTTTTCAACGGTCTTTGCTGCGAGAAATCGAGTATACCAAAGGTCAACTTTTCGAGTTAAAGAGGTACATTTTTTGGGCTATTACGGGCTTGCCTTTTGATACTACTATATAATCTGCGGCAACACTTAAGAGTTATCCCGTAATCATTTATCCCATCAAAAACATAAATGTGAAAAGAGAGCCAAGTTCAATATTACGATGTATGTAGGTACTCATAGTTACCTATGATTTGGTAGTTGACTTCAACGACAAAAGAAGTGAGATCTAAATGGGTGCCAAGTTCAATGGTCAGTCCTGAAAAATATTTACAACAACATAAAATATTTTATTACAACTTAAAAGATTATTTCTTCTTATCACTTAGAATTAATATTATTTTGAAGCCTAAAGACTGACTTGGCCAGTTCTCATAATATACTAAGTAGGTACTCTCTTAACTTTAGCTTGATCACTATTAAACGTACTTAATGCTAATTAGTGGGCCACCGTCTTTTATGATGTAAATTAGTCCCCTCCATCCATTGGTTGTCTGGAAGAAATCGCTCTTTAACGATTAGACCGCAACTTGTACATTGTAATTTTTAATTTTAATTATGTACTTATGTATTTTCTGTAACATTATGTGGTGTACAATAAAGTATCTATTGCCTTATCTTAATGATACTTCGTCGTATGGTGCCCATGAGAACTAGCCAAGTCAAACTTTGGGCTTCAAAATAATATTAATTCTAAGTGATAAGAAAAAATAATCTTTTAAGTTGTAATAAAATATTTTATGTTGTTGTAAATATTTTTCAGGACTGACCATTGAACTTGGCACCCATTTAGATCTCACTTCTTTTGTCGTTGAAGTCAACTACCAAATCATAGGTAACTATGAGTACCTACATACATCGTAATATTGAACTTGGCTCTCTTTTCACATTTATGTTTTTGATGGGATATCATTGCTTTTTGTACAGTACTTTTTAGTATGTAATAGATTAATACCAAATGATTATTTATTTATTGCACCTCCCCCCACCCCACTGCTCCATGGCACGGCCGTCGCACTGCGCACCGCGGCCCGTGAGCCTCGCCGTGCTTCGATATACCTATACCTATAATTAATTTAGTACTTATTTATATATAGCATTTATGTGCACTATTGATTTGAATATTGTACCTAATCAATTGATTTTTAAACAATACTAGTTACTGATAAATTTATCTATATTCACCCAGCTATCTTATACCTACCGCCTACCTGGATGGAACTTTAACTTTTTAGATCATCTGGAACTGGATTAGAATTTCGATCAAAAGAAACCTAAGCCGACAAGACTTGTAATGACGACGACTTGGCGGGGGCACTGCCGTGCCCCCAGATACCGCCACATACCGCATACCTATAATATTATGACTATACGTTACAGGTACGTAGGTATAATAATGTTTACACCAACTAGCACCTAAGGCGATATACATACATTATTTTTATTGTAAACAATGTTAATATTATTATTTCTATGTTACTGAGCCGCCTTGTGCTGGTGAGTCGATATATTGATAGGTATTTACATAGAATATACAATATACAATTGTTACGTAGGTACCAGGAACCTATTTTTATTAGTGACTAGCTGTGCCTAGCTGTTTTACCCGCTATACAGTTTGGTACAGTAGTGTATATTATGTTATTCCAGGGGTCTAAGCTATATTTTTTATTATACCAAATTTAAAGTCAATCGGCCCACCCGTTTAGGCGTGAAAAAGTAAAAAACATATATCCATACGTACAGTAGGTATAAAGTTTGTATTTAAATTTATAATTATATTAGTAGAAATAGTGGACTCGCGCGCACTTCGTAGTATCTAACAGAAAATAGCCGCCTACACAAAAATTATAGCAACATGCTACATGTATTGCTTTATGCGTTCCTAGGCGTCCCAAACTTTAATATCATACATTTTTAAAAAATTAATAATAATTTAAAATGATAAAAAAATTCTAGTTTCTGATTTTTCCCTTTGTTACTACGACATTACCTATCGGGATGCCAAATTTCAGCTTTCTAGGTCATCTGGAACTGGGATATTACTTTTGATCTATCCCTCAGTATGTATTAACTTCACCGATTACTGGATGTTTATATCTAAATAACCGTTTGAGCTGTGTTATTGGAATTTGGAACAGAGATATAGTTCGTATATTTAAGTATATGTGCCAAATTTGACTTGTCTATGTGTAATAGTTTTTGTATAACGAGGGTGTAAAAAGTCGTCAAAACGCGCTTTGGACGGTTCGTGTAATATAACACACGGCGCGGTCGCCAGTTCCTTTGCTTGAACTTGGCTTGACTCGCTGCCGCGTGTCTAGATTATAGTCCGAGTGCCGGTTGAAATATATTACATTCATCTAAAACGATGTGCAGTTACGTTGCTGTCCAAACAATGGAGCACCTCATGAATCATCAATTTTCTTAACCGCAGCCTGCACAGTTGACGACCTTTTTGAAGCCAACGAAAGAGCTATAGAACTGGCTCTAACTATAGAACTGGGTTAAAACTTAAAACAGTTTTATAACATTTTGTCTACGGCATCTAAATTAAATGTAAAAGACGTTATTTTAACAATGTAGTTAGATACGACTACACAATTCTAGTAAACCTGGAAAATAGCTTTAGGGCGCTTTTTAATAGCTCACAGGACCAAATCATATAATATTTTAAAACTTTTTTTAAATCATTGATTTTCCAACAAATTTGAAGTAATGTAATGTATAGGTATGACCGTCTGTCTCTTAGACTAAAGTACCTACGTTATATTTACGTTCATTCAACATTGTAGATGCGCGTGCCACGTGCCACACCGCCACACGTTACGGTTCAAACTTCGGCCGGATACGCTCAAGGGCACTCATCGTACCTACCAGTATCATATCACTGCTGACCACTAATTTAAATTGATAAACATTGTAAAGTAAACTCGTAAGTCTATTTAACAGTTAGGCTTCAATACATTTTTAATTGGATGTCGTTAACACCGTCATGACAGGCCAACGATTTTGTTTTTTTGGGCGAAAACTATCAGGGAGGTGATTCATGTTTGAATTCATGTTAAAGCAAATCGCTGTAAAACAACATTTTGTAATAAACAGTTCCGTATAATATTTCGTTCCGTTTCGTATTCCGTATATTTATTTTCATTTCCCTGTTTGGTTGTCTGGAAGAGATCGCTATTAGCGATAAGACCGCCAATTGTTACATTGTTTACATTACAAATTGTATTTAGTTCTAAGTTCTTGTAAGTTGTAACAATAAAGTGTTATCTAATCTATAATCAAAAATGTAACCCCATTTTTTTACTATTGAGAACTATATATACCTATTATATCTATTTCTCATAGATATACTAGTCAAGACTCCCGAGCTGACCCTATTGCTATGCGATTATTTTTAATTCGAGTCGCGATATTAAAGTTCTATTTAATGAAGAATAGAAAACTCTTTACTGAAACACTACAAACATAAAGAAAACTTAAAACTATAACACAAAATCACGACATAAGTGTAACAATTGGCGGTCTTATCGCTAAAAGCGATCTCTTCCAGACAACCTTTCAGGGAGAGAAATAATGATATTTACATGGGTAGGTGGTTAATATTTAATATTTAAAATCTTAATATTATTAATATTAGCTAACTAACTTTATTTTAAATAACCGTTATGTTATACCTAACTTTAATATTATATAGATATAATTTAAGGATCTAAATCAAAAGTTTTAAATAAAAAAAGATTGTTAAAAAAACTATATATTTTTTTAATTTGCTTGGGTTGCTCGAGGCCCCTGTAAGCGCGAGGCCCCGGGCGATTGCCCGGCTTGCCACCCCTTAAGGCCGCCACTGAATAAGCACATTGGTGTAAAAGACCTTAAAATGGGGAGGTTATTAGCCATGATTTGAGCGCCATAGCTAATAATGTAATGTCCACGATAAATGTACGGTTTTTCGAGTCATATATTTTTTTCGCAAAAATTGAGGTGACATTTAAAAAAAATCATAAAATTAACCCGTTGTTGTCCGCCTATGTATCTGTCTGTCTGTCAAGACCCTTTAAACCGAGAACGCGTAGATTTAACGAGATGAAATGAATACTTGGTCACAATGAATGGCGTTATGGCATTACAGTACATGGCATTATGCTAAAACTTATAAATAATTAATCTAAATTTAAATCTAATAAACCTATGGTGGAGTGGAGGGATAGGTAGCCAGAATGCTGGCGGCATTGCCCCGCTGAATACATATTATACTTATTTTTTGTGCAAAATACAAGCCAGCATTCCGTTCACCTGATACCTCCACCAAACGTATATTAAATTATTTCTGCTATATTATATACAGTAGGTGTATATAATATAATATATAATTTACCTAGCCGTTTTCGGCTACAGTGACTTGGCTTGTCTATAAAGTATTGTAGGTACTTATTTAAAATAAGGTAAAATTATTGGCTTGGATGTTTCGCCCTGATATGACTAATGTATACCCGATTTTTGCGGTAAAAACACGCCCGCAAGTAGGACATGTTAGGAAGGCGGTCTTGCTTTTAGCTGGTCACGTTTATGATCAAGTTCTCTTACTTCTCTCTTAGTAGGTGTAATATATTATAACAATGCATTGACGCACTTAGATGTGATAACTTAATTGCCCTTTGAGACAATGTTAAGGGTAAATCCTGAGATCGGGCGTATTTAAGTGATTTCCGTGGCAGATTTTAAATCAAAGTATTATTGCATTTTACATGTAAAACATCAAATTTCCCATAATTATAAGCACATCAATCAAATAGGCATCATTATAACTTGTTTTGTTCAGAAGATATTTAAATTTAAATTTTTGGTGCCACGGGAATCAATAAAGTGTGGCATGGTAATCAAAATTAAAACTATTTTGTTTGAATTCTATGTTATTATTTAAATATTGACATCTACATACTAATCATATAAAATAGAAATGATTTTAAACGGTGATCCAAACAGATATACACCAAACATAAGGTATTAAAAAAGGTCTATATTGGCTCTCTATATAATAATCATGTAAACTAAATAAAATCAACGTATTGCAGTCTTAAACAATGTAAAAATATTGAATATATAGAAGAATATATATCCTAGAATATGAGATCAAGTTCTCAGTCACAGTTACTAACAGGATTCACTCCAGAAGCTGTCATCAGATTGTACATTTATCATTAGTTAGGTTAATCTGGACTGAAAGTTGCAGTCAGCCCATAGTTTCGTTTTATTTTTTCATCATACATCATCTCAGCCATAAGACGTCTACTGCTGAACATAAACCTCCCCTTTAGACCTCCATATATAACACCGGTGTTGGAAGCGACCTGCTTCAAGCGTCTTTCAGCGACCTAAATAAGGTCGTCTGCCACACTTGTGGGTGAACTGGGTTTGCTTGCCTGTGGTAGCCACTTGAACACTTTTCGACCCCATCAGTGCTATGTGGCCTGCCCATTACCACTCCAGCTTCCTGATCCGCGGAGATATGTCAGTGACTTTGGTTCATCTTCGGATCTCCTCATTCCTGATTCGATCACGTAGAGAAACCCCGAGTATAGCCCTCTCCATAGCTCGCTGAGCGACTTTTTAATGTGGGGATATAATGGTGCCGCATAAGCCAGAGCGGCTGTCTACTATAGTACAATATAAAAAATCTGATGTATACTATATAAAAAAATATCTGAAATAATGAAATATACAAATATAAACTATCAAAATCACTTTCATACCTGCGGCTTCGCTGTATATGGGTAAAAAGTGAAAGAATGCGCAAGAAAACTCAGAGGAAAATTGATCACCGTGGTGAAATGCCATGAAAATCAATACCATTGAAATCAAAATTGTATAGTTTTTTGTCAATATTTTTAAATACCATAATTATAGACCAAAAATAATAAAATATATGATAGACAATACCCTTTTCTTAACTGCACACCCTAGTCAAAAAACCGTAATGGATAAAAAAATATTTTTAAACATGGAAAAGGTAATCAATGATCTAGTGAACCAAAACCACGGTAATCAATTTCTCACCTTCGTAAATCCAGTTTATAACAACGAGAGGAGGAGCCTCTCTTCACTATGTTTAGAGCGCAATCGAAGTTAGCCAATAGCGTGCGTACAAGCTTCTAAGTATTGTGGTTTGTGAAATGTGGGTAGTTATGTCGCGCGCCATGGGAATCACTTTTTGTCCGGGGACAAACCTAAATTTGTTATTTTTTCTAAAACTACGCTGAGTACAGCCTTCGCGTATTTTTTTGATCATATAACAGTTCACCCTTTACAGCTTAGATCACAGGAATTAATTAAATTCCTTTTATAAATTAGTGTAAAAAATATATTTTGTTCCGAAAATGTGTAAGGGACAGCCCACGGTAATCAAATTTCAGGGCTTTTACATTTTTTTTTAGATACTTGCAGCTAAATATAACCTAATGTCTATCATGCATTAGGTAGATTGAACCTTAGACTAACAGGAAAAAAATACCTTTGGGTAGAATTTTTATGTTACGGGTAGTTTATTCCCCCAGACACGTAAAATTTTGTCTCTCAGGAATCACCCATATCAATAAAGTAAGTTGATAAAAAAATTATGTTACACAGGCCAATAGATACATTTTCTTACAATCATATTATAGAAATGAAATAATGTACTTGAAATTATTAATTTTGTCAAAAGTTTCTGCATTATATACAGAGGTTTTGGTTATTTTTATTTTTAGTTATGGTTATTTTTAGTTATGGTTATGATAAATTAGATTTAATTTGATTAATTAAAATAATATTCTGATATTTTTTCCACGTAATGAGATTAATAAAGAATAAATTATTATACAGGGTTATTTTTCTATGATTTTTGGATATTGTCAGCTCGATTTTTCGAAAAAATTAAAATATCTCGAAAACCGTAAATTTTCGCAGAACATATATTGCGTTCAAAACATGGCCAAAGACCTCCCCAATAAGGCCCTATACACCAATGTACTGAATAACCAAATACCCTGTATAATCGTATAGATTTTACTCTTATAGAGCTTATTTTGTTAAAATGTTGTTTTAACACAAAATGTTATTGCAATGTTATATTAATATAGCTTTGTTGTAATTTTTTCAGAGGGAGATTATTGACGAACCGGCAGAAAAAAAAGAGCAACCGGCAGTGTTACAAAAATGCTCACCTAAGACACCTTGCGCGTGGTCGCTCACCGTGGAAAATAGAGACAGTTTTGTCTATAATCTCACAAACAACTAGTAAGTTTATCATTTTCATATTATATTTTCAACTAGCTGACCCGCGCGCACAGAAGTATTGTCTTTATGTACATTGTAGTATTAATGGCATGCAATAGCATGGGGCCCTAGAAAAGCGATAGCGACCATTTTTTAGCGATAGCGACAAACGATTGTGCTTGTCTAACCCCCTTGAATGACAGTCGCTATGGAAAAGCAAACAAAAACGACTGTCATCTCAGTACATAAATAGATAGTAGTAAGTCTCAGTAATTTTTGTAAAATGTATTTATTATGGTCACAATCAAGAGTTTTTGTATTGTATTGTACATTTTTTTATCGATAGCCACAAACGATTGGCGCTTTTCTAGGGCCTCATGCTATCGCTCTATTCTGCTTTTTACCGCATATATAATACATGCAAACTGGGAGTAGCAATAAGACCAAAGAAGCGAGTTAATAAAGGTCCGGTCGGCAAGGTACTTGTATACTGGTATACCCTTGGTGTTGCGGTATAAAAATAATCACCCACCATTCAGTGAGCCGTCTGTTTGTTTGCTACCATAAGATAATACGTACATACGTTTTTGCTATTGCGAATTCTAAAATGCGGACATCGGCTACGGAAATAAAAAGAAATATTCTAAAAGTAATAACGAGTAACGAGCTCCCATTTTTGACAAAGATTCCATAACAATTCTGAACAATTGAAATTTGGAATATATTCGTATGTAAATTACACCATGGATATGTTATAATATAACACACAGATAGCTAGTTTCAGTAAAAACTAAATGGATGAGTACAACTAATTGGTAATTTTCGGACGAATATACACACTAGGGTTGATCACCATTATACCACCTTTAGAACCAAAACAAGGTTGGAATTTCAGGTCACCATTTTTACGAAGCCCATAACGTGATGCCTGCATATCTGATGGTCAACAACCTATTTTACATTTATTTTAATAATAATGCGTTTATTGCAGAACATAGAAATTCCATAAAAATCGGTGGTCTACTGCGCTGCCTAGTCAGATGAATGTCCAGCCAGTGCTTGATAAATAGATTATCCATTTTATTATAAAACGATTCAATAATTTGTATTGTGTTTAACAGCTGTGAATGCAGAGCAACAGAAGTATGTACGGTGACCGAGTTCGACTCTGCAGTGAAGGCGTATGTGTACCGGTGTCGCCAGCCGGAGCTCATTGATGACAAAGAGGACTAGCACCGCGGGCGCACGGGACTGCTGCGCCACCAAAATACAAACAATTTGTAATAGTATATTTGCACCCACCGTATTGCATCAGCTATAATAATTCTCGTATTTATTGGAAAAAGTTCAATGAATCATTGTAAACTTTTATGTCACCTCGAGAAAGATATAGAAGAAGATCATAAGATGTTAATACGAGAATTGAGGCTCGGAAATATCTCGAGCTTCTTTTGGTATTTATTTGGGAGTGATATTCTCTCAATTTATTCGATAATATACTTATCAATAATTTATATCATGGCATCAGGCATGCCGTGATTATCACTCATAATTTAATATCATAAATCATAATGTATATTGCCAGGCGTCAAACGCTTGAGGCTCAGGTAATAAAAATGCTGATAGTTATTGTCGTACATTATTCTCAGTACAATAAAGCGTTAGGCACAAGCATTTGGCTCTTGGCTAGCGGGGCTGCAGATCCGTGAGCAGTGTCTTCACTCCGACCATGGTAAAGTATAGGTATATCTCTTTATCGTGCTCCGACCCTTATTTCAATGGTCATCGTGATGAAGTTGCACTTGAGTGGCGTGGATCCGTGGATTTATTCTTGTTCTGTATATTTTTGAATATCAGATATAATATTAGTTTTACCTTTATGGACCGGTTTAATTTTGATTGAAAGATATGCCGCAGTCTGTTTTTTATTATATTTATTGATAGTGTGTAATTAATTATATTAAATAAGTTCTACAATGGCGTAGTTAAATTGCCGTGTTATCGAAAATTTATACTCTTAGTATAGGTACAAAATATTCGCTGAATTGACAATTTGTTCGTATAGCATCGTTGCTTTATAAGAAACACTCAATGTTTATAAAACTATTTAACTATAAATTGTTAGTCAGGGTGGAAAAAATTCGACCTGCATGTACCCCCTAAATACGCCACTGCTCGTTTTAATAATAAGGTATATTTCTAAGGTACAGGTCTGAATCTTAAAATAAGTTATAATAATATATTATTTATATAAAATTTTCGCTCAAAAGGCATGTATGTGCGCTCCTTGCATAATATCAATAGAATTTTGGGGATAACATAGGCCCCCTAGCCCCCCCCTCCCTAAATCCGCCTTTGTTAAAGTGTACGTTTGTAAAACCTTGTATATTTGAAAGTTTCAAGGATTCTTTCAATCCGATTGCCCAATATGTTATGCCCATGTTGAGGTTATAATGTGTTACCATTCGCACAAACCATTTGAATCCGCCTCGCAACTAAATTTTGTGCATTTGTATTACACACGTAATTGAAGGGTGTTTTGGAAAAATGATAGGTCATATTCATAGCCAAGATCTGCTACCGACACTGCCTCGCAGTGTCAAAATTCTCATAAGTTAAAAAATAAATGCGTTAGTTATTTTCACAAAACAGCCCTCAATTCTTAATTTATCTTAATTGAATATAATGTACTTACTAGTAGTTAACCATAATATCTTAATTAATGCGCTAAGTTCTTGAATAGATAATAATAAGTATATTATTATTAATACGTAGGTAGGTATGGTATATATGTATGTTATCGAATAAGCACGTCATTTGATAGTTCCTATTTTATTTATAAAGTTATTACTTAAATATAATAATAATATCAGAGAATTTTTTAATATATAAATTTTGACTTAAATATATCATTTTTTAAATAGTAATTTAAAAGGCTTCACAGTGATATTTTTAAATACATATTCGTATACAATCATAACCACATGCTTTTGTTTACGTAGCAGTCGTGTGCCAATCCGATGTGACGTAATCTATCTATTTATCTAGTGTATGTCAGATACGAAGACGTCACGCGGTAAATTTTAAGTGCTAGGAAACTATGCGGTAATGACGTACAATAACTTTATACATAAAAAAACGTATCAATGTGAAGTAAAAATTATCTATTGGTTTTGGAATAACAGCTTCTATAAAGGTATAGAGGGTAACAATAAACTTTTAAATTTTTCCCACGTCCATTAGCATAATAATTTAAGTGTATGTAGATGATAATTCTGACGGATCAATTAAAAAACCGTAAAAAGTACATTGTAATAATAATATTACCAGCATTCTATTCTTTTCAGTTTGACTAGTAAAGAGTAAAAGTGGTAGGTATGCAGTTGCAATTTTTTATGATTAATATTTTTCTAATTGGTATTTGATTACAGTTGAGTTTTTAAATTTGAACCATAATTTATATATTTAACCTTTCTATTACACCATAATAATATATAACGCTGACTTAATCAGAGGATATAATGTAGGGGAGACCGGGGACAAACGTAACATTTTGTACATTGACCATTGTTTCTAGCTAGGTGTTATACTTATAACATAATGAATATAAATATATGTAAATCTGGTTCATGCTCTTTACATTATCAACTTAATTTAACTTAATATTGAATTTATTAAATGAAAATTAGGGACTTGAAAAAAAATCGTCTCTTGTTACTTTCGCCCACGTTGGCAGGTCGGAAGTAACACGGCGTGGGTCGAAAGTAACAGGACATGGTGGGCCTCTAATTTAATTAATAAAAAACATAATATATATAAAAAATATATGTGTCGGGTTATTGGCTTAATGCTATCCCATCTGTCAATATTGGGACGTTGCTTGATGACCTCAGCTATAGAATAGCTGTTGGTCTGCGCCTGGGAACCTCTCTGAATGAACCACACCGCTGTCCATGTGGTAGTGACGTAGAAAGGAGAGGTCACCATGGTCTATCCTGCCGCCGTAGCGCAGGTCGCTTTTCCCGCCATGCCGCCCTCAATGACGTCATCCGTCGGGCGCTCGCCACCGTCCACGTGCCGGCTATATTAGAGCCGAACGGTATCGCACGTGACGATGGTAAGCGTCCCGATGGTATGACTTTAATTCCCTGGAGCCGTGGGAGGTCGCTGGTGTGGGACGCTACCTGTGTTGACACATTAGCGTCCTCTCACTTGCCCAAAACTTCAAGGGTAGCTGGGGCGGCGGCTGAGGACGCGGAATGCCTCAAGCGGAGGAAATATGCATCTTTTACTGAAAGGTACATATTTCTTCCGTTTGCGGTAGAGACTATGGGACCTTGGGGAAAGGACGCTGTGGTTTTCTTTAGGGAGCTTTCCAGGCGCCTAATAGTAGCAACCAATGACCAAAAAGCTGGCTCTTACCTCGGCCAACGTATAAGTTTGGCCATCCAGAGAGGTAATGTAGCCAGCTTTTTAGGTACACTTCCTGCAGGTCATGACCTCAATGACGTTTTTTATTTATAAGTAGGTTTTAAAATTGTATGATTGTTTAATATTATTATAATCGTAATTTTATAAAAAATATTTATTAGGGACTACATTAATTGCAAAAAGTTAACATTTATATTACAAATGCACATCACTTACGTTTAACAAAACAAACCAACATTATTAAAGTCGCTTTCTAACTATTTTTATTTTATGTATCTAATGAGATCTAATCTGATCTGATCTGATGATGATTAAAAAATCATCATCATCTCAGCCATAGGACGTCTACTGCTGAACATAGGCCTCCTTTTTGGACTTCCATATGTACCGGTTGGAAGCGACCTGCATCTAGCGTCTTCCGGCGATCTTTATAAAGTCGTCTGTCCACCTTGTGGGTGGACGTCCTACGCTTCGTTTGCTAGTCCGTGGTCTCCACTCGAGAACTTTTCGATCCCATTGACCATCTGCTCTGCATGCTATGTGGCCTGCCCATTTCCACTTCAACTTGCTAATCCGCTGGGCTATGACGGTGACTTTAGTTCTACTACTACTACTTTACTTTTTACTTGTACTTTGGTTGATCTTTTAATGATCCGGGATAATAGGACTATGCAATTTCAGTCTCTTATACACAATTACTCATAATTATTATGACGCACATAATTTCTCTCGTCATTGATGCATTTAGCATGTGACTTTTTTATCCATTGCTCATTTAGTCAACTATTGCCAAAACTTTCTAAGCAAACAAGACAGAAGAAATCCTCGTCGTATGACTTATTTTACTTCTCTTCATCTGTCTACTTTGTTTTTTATTTTCGTTTTCCCTTTCCTTTCGTTTTTTTCTTGTCCTGTGAATGGTCACAAAGTGGCCTGACAATGGTGTCAGGTGGTAAAACTTTCTTCTTGTTTTTATTTCTTTTGCAGCTTTTCGATACACTTCCATGTCAGTAGTCCCTCGTGTGGTGGTTCTTATGCGTTGTCGCGGCATTCTGTAGAAGTAACGATATTCAAAAATAATTTGAGTTAATAAATCCAAACGGGCACAAAAGTAACATGTTACTTGTGTACCCATATAGCTATGTTACTTTTGTACCCTACCTCATTTTTGTTAAAATATGAAATATAACCTTAAAACGAAACGTGCTAGACAAAAACGAATTAAAACACTCAACGATCAATTTTATCAAGAAACTATATGCAAATATTCATTTTGAAATCATTATTTTAACTATACGTAAACATAAATTACGTAAATGTCAAAAAACTTACTTTGGAGTTGTAAATTCACATATTGTCCTCTCGTACGAATGAACAGCGCGTGGCGTGCACAGCAACTGTTTGCAAGGGAGGAGGGTGTACCCGAGTATCACGTGACTGCAGTGACGTGATGTTTTGGTGATTGGATATACCTACAGAGCGTTTGTTACTTTCTACCCGCCGTTACGTTTGTCCCCGGTCTCCCCTAATTAATATTAAAATCTCGGGCAATAAAAGTCTGTGTCCTGGGCATAGTTACTTTACTAATTTACTAAAATTTAAACGTTAAATTATAAATATTATTGTCGATCTACAGTCTAACGGCAGTTCTGGATCTTAAAATAAACAATTGGGTTATGCGACTAAGTTGAGATAGATATTAAAACCGTGTTATGTTTATAACAAACATTCTATTTTTGTCGGTATATAACAATTTTCTCCAGTGTTAATTAACAAATACGGGCTAAGGAAAAAAAATTAAAGCACTTGTCTGAGGGCCTATTGGCTATCCCGCACTGGTAACTTTCGCTATGAATCCAAAAAAATAAAATGTTATTAGAGACATAAAGGAGTAAAGTCAAAAGACGTTTGTTAAAATTTTCGTGTAATGTGGTAGTGAATTACGCGACATCGTTGAATACCTATATAGGTATATTTTTCATCCCCCCATTTGACCTTGTGCTCTTTTGATTCTCTCGCTAACGCTCAGGATTCTGCTTATTGAATCACGGTCGCTCATAAATTTTACAGGATCCTTCGCTTATTTGGTCATCAAAATTGAGCACGCGGTTAAAAAGCAACATTGCAATCTTGTATATAACAAATTACTTTTTAACTTTACAGTTCTATGTCTCTAGGAAGTTTTTTGTTTAGGTAAAGAGGTAATCACAAGTGCGCGATAGTCATTAAGCCCTTTGATCTAGAAAACTTATAAACATGGAAAGTCCACAAAAATAACAATTATTATGAGTCATATGATTATTGTTTTGGTTGGAATGTTTATAATATCACATACCACAGGTCATCGTCCTAATCTAACAGGTGCTCCGGTTCACGATATTTTCTGAACTCTTAATCTTAAACTCAACTGTACCAATGAAAATAAATAAGTAAAAAAATATAGAACAAAAAAGATCCATGCTTATCATCACGAGTACATAATATTATGCAATTGTATCTATTTAGATATTAATTACGATTTTGGTTAATATGCTGATCAATTTTACTTGCCCCATTTTTGTAAACGAATCAATTAGTAAGATAAAATCTAATGAAGTATTTTAATTATAATATTATTTAGATTTAGTTTGTGAGAAAATAAAACGATTTTTTTAAACTTGTTTTTTATTCGCTACGTCCATTTTGTAACCCTTTATGGTGGTCGCACATCTATCCGCATCGACAGCGCCAAAATAATTTTTGTACAGGAAATTTTCTTCCGATTCGGACGATTCGATTCCGGTAAACGAGGTTTCATGACATTTAATATAATCATAATCATAAAAGAATTCAAAATTGGATTCCTTCGGTGCGGTCGATGCGGAAAGATGTGCTTTCACCATTAGCCATCAATAATAATGATGATAGTAATGCTAAGCTAAGGCTAAGACTCTAGAATGTAATAAAATATTATAAGCAGAAAGCGATTTGTCATCATGCATACCAACAACAAAATGTTAAAGAAGGTAAAGTCATACTGGTGATTCCTAGTAGTGTCATATTATACAGGGCATAGGTAATTGAGTTATATATAGGCCTTAAAGACTTTGCAGACTATACAGGGCTATTTTTAAAACACCTGTAATCTCGCAGGACTAGGCAGCCAACACCATAAACAACAACATGTGATATGTATCTTTTGATAATTTGTTACATTTAACTTTCATACAAAAATAGTTATTCAGAGTTTTTAGTCTTTTTATTTAGTCTATGCTGCTCCACATCTGGGAACCCCCCCCCCCCCCCCCCCCCACGTCTCGCCACGTGTTTCTATGCTGTGCGACCTCATTGAGATGAAATATTAAATTGATATTGATTTTTGTATGAAAGTAAAATGTAACAAATAATTATCAAAAGTCACACATCACATTTTGTTGTTTACGATGCTGATTTAGCTGCTTGGTCCTGCGAGGTTGCAAGTGTTTTAAAAATAACCCTGTTTAAACAATGTCTGAAGAGTGTATTTAGTTGCAGAGAAGACCACTCTCCACAGACATCGTGCGGCCTTGGACGACTTAAGGAAACATTGGTTTGCCCAGAGCCTACGCCACCCTCTCAACCGCACTAGCTTAGTCTACAGAGGGCCTATTGGCCAGCGGGGCCTTATCTATTGCGAGGCCCCGGCGGGCGGCAGGTCTTTGCGAGGCCCTTTATCCTTCGTGAAAGTTGAATATTGACTAATTATATTATTTTGTTTTTATGAGTAATGATGGGCCAAGACTCAAAACAATAATCACCTTGATTTTGGAGACGATCATCGTCTAGATTTTTTTAAACTAAGAAACTTTTTGCACTTTCCAACGTCGAGGTTACCTATATAATTTGGAATGTTTAAAAGTGAAAATCCGAAAAATCCGTCCGTCTGTCCATCCGTGTGTCTGTTTGTGAAGACCCTTTTTCTCAGAAACGCGTGGAGGTATCAAACTGAAATTTATAGGAAATACTTAGGTCTACTGCTTCTTAAAACTATGAAAAAATCCAACTTCTAGGCCAACACAATCAAAAGATATAGTCGAATATGCCACATATTTCAGTAAATTTTCGACATTCCCAAAGGAATCAAAACCTACAGGGTACTTCCCGTGAACTCAGAATCTTGAAATTTGGTACGAAGCAACGTCTTAGAGCATAGATAAAGGAAAAATTGCGAAAACCGTAAATTTTTAGTTACATCATATAAAAATATATTTTTAACAATTTTGTACTTACTACACCTTTTTTCATGAACGCGTAAAGGTATATCAAATTGAAATTCATATCAAATACTCAGGTCCATAATACCTTTAAACTGTAATAAAATCAAACCTCGATGTCAACGCAATCAAAAGAAACAGAAATTTTAGCCGCATATTTTCAAACTTGCAACTACTCGCAAGGGAATCAAAATCTACATAATATATAATATCCACTTTTACTTAGGTATACCCCTCGGTGCTCGAGTCCGACTCGTACTTGGCCGGTTTTTTTTTAATTTGCTTGGGTTGATGCGCGAGGCCCCTGCAAGCGCGAGGCCCTGGGCGTTTCGCCTCGCCTCCTAAGGCCGCCACTGCTATTGGCTATCGCCCAACGACATGTACCTACTCGTAAAACACTAGAATCGATAGACTTCCGTACATTACTTGTTTAAACCTCCTAAAAAAAACAAAAAAAAATTTGTGCGTGTACTAGTTTACACACGTAAGAAGTGAAACTTCTTTAATTAAATTAAATTTAAATTTTAAATTTATAAATTTTTTAAATTCATGTTCATTGGAGAAAGTGAAAGTACTCTTCGTCTGAACCAACCGTGGTAGGGGCAAGAAACAAAAGACGGCGCGTAACTGAAAAATGTGACGCGTAACCGTGACGCGTAACCGTTTTTCCAACGCCGATAAAGAAGTTTCACTTCAAAAAATAATATGAGTAAAATAATAATCGCAGTAATGTACATTGAAGTTGTCATTAATCATAGTGGGTGTGAATTAGCCAATAGACTCTCAGGAACGAGGAGTCGATACGTGCAACGTTAATTTATAAAACACCTTTCTCGGGTGCACTTAGTTGTTATTACCTTATATGTATTGTTTGGTTATATGATGCTTTCAAAATAATGATCGCGAATGAATGAAAATCGCGCCTTTCATAATGTACTTTCATAATGACATGAAGGAATTTTGGAATTACAAAAATAAATCAATGTAAATTAATCATTAATTAAATTATATTTAATATCCTTGACATATGTAATGTTATTATATAAATTATTTAAGTTCTTTGAAATAGGTGTATATAATCTAAAATATTATTGACATATTTTGTAATTCCTTTGACAATGTAAATTCCTTTGACATAATATTTAATTTGATATGCAAATGTGGTTAATTATTTGGTTTTTTTAGATTATTATTATTGTGTACTGGATATTTACAATTATTAATTATTTATTTTAAATTCAATCTGATTGCATGAGTTTTAGTTTAATTGTATTAAATATTTGTACGAATAGATAGCATTTTGTTGGAACAGAAAAGTTTAATAACCGATTGTTTACTTCTAGTTTTATGTTAGTCATATTATGTTCATAACTATTTCTTGTATTATGGTATGCAATAAAGTATCATTCTATTCTATTAAGATCATTTTGCACCAAAATTCAAGACAAATAAATCCCATTTCATTTCATTTCAAAAAATAAACTTACATAATATTAATATTATATTTTTGGCACTTTTTATTAGGCGAAAATGTAAGTTTCAAACGAAAAATTCCCTTGGACGTAGTTTACCGCTAAACACAAGATGTTTAGCAATAACATTAGTACACCTACGATCTATAATTTTAATTTGTATGTCAGAGAAATACCATAATTAATAAAAAAACATAAAATAGAAGTGTATTGTAGGCAAAACAATAATATTTTTTCTAGATTAAAAAAGACGCGTCAGGCTTGGCTCATAAAATTTTAGTCTACCCTCACTTTGAGGTTTTGCAATGCATCACACCAACAAATCTTCGCTATGCATTTAAGGTATTAGCTTAATACTCGTAATATAAAAAAAATACATTAATTTATAATAGTTGACTGATTACGTCAATATAATATCAGCAATAATAATATTTAAGCATATCCAAAACTCGGAAAAGTTTGTTCGATAAAAATCAGAAAGTGAGGGTAGTTTGAAATTTGAAGCGGATAGCAACGCAACGTTGTAAACAAGTATTGTTCTAGTTTTTTGCGTAGGCCGTGGCGTGGTAGGGGTAGCTGTGGAGATGTATGTGTGTGTAGTGGTTTGTTTTCTATAAAACCGGGTTCGACCTTGTCGGAGATTCTTTCCTAGTCGGGCTGTGGGCGCAAACGCATAAATCTTGCATTTAGTATTTTGAGAGCAATGTCTTACAGTCATTTTAACATGGAAGACAAAAAACCAATATTCACTACCGCAAGTGATACTGCCGCCACCAGCACAACGGTAAGTTTTGCATTGTTATTAAATTGATGCGTAGGTACCTAATGGTAATTATCAGTGGTTGATGATCTGCATAAATTTATTTTTAGGTACTAATTAGATAGTTATTAGACTCTTGAAAATATTTTTGTTATTCGATCCAATTGTTTACTAACTTTGAGAGGTAGATAGTAAACGAAAGTAGGAGATTTTTTGTCAAATCGGCGACGTACTTACTAGCTTGTCCCTGATAATGCGGTATTTATAGCTTAAGAAGTCACAATGGTGACCATTTGCCATTAAGTGGATCATAGGCTTCTTTGTCACCTATGCCTTAAGCGACGTTTTATTTCTGTAGGTCAATTATGGCAAAAAAAAATTAGAAGCTTATTTGTCGTGAGTGGTAAGGTGAGGCGCGCCTATAGCTATTATTTTGTTCGTGTGGCGTAAGGTAGATACCTAGGTATAGGAAGTTTATATCTACTAATGAATGTACCTAAATTATTTTTTACTTATATATTTTAAGATTGGAACCATTTGTTTTTAACGTGACTGCGTGACCTATATAAATAGATATCTTTGTTTTCGTGGCTTGAGGTGGATGTAAAAAGTTAGTGAAAACATGTTTTTCTGACATCAGACCTAAATAGACTTTATCTGATATTCCTTGTTCCGGCATGATGTTCAGTGAAGCCAGGGAGAGGGCAAGCCAGGGAGAGAAATCCTGACTATGATGAGCGTGTGACCGGCTTATTCCGAATGCTAAGAAAATGTTATAATTCTAATCACGAAAGTTACAGGAGAAGCTTATTTAGAGTTCTAGGCGCTACAAATAAAAATGTTATTAAAAGGGCGCGAGGAGCTTGTTGCGAGCGTCGAGAAATTTTTTATTTACTCTGATCACAAAACACATATCATGGCCGGGGGCCCCCTAGGGTCGGGGCCCCGTGGCACTTTGCCACCCCTGCTACCCTATACGAGTAGTTACGGCACTGCGCTGGCCACAATCTACGCCCTCATCGCTGCTTAGCATTACTCGAGATCGTGGTCAAAAAGTAACCTATAAATGAATAAAAAAATTAAGTTATTTGAAGCTGCGTGTCTCGATTTGTTATTTTACAAGCTTTCATTTACTTTCACCTGTCTGTTGTCTGTCTGTCTGTAATCAAATCTTGCAAGTTAAATTTGATCCACATTCCGATTTCCGATTGAGCTGAAATTTTGCATGCATGTAATCAGATGACAATGCAATATTATTATGACATGGATCTGATCTGATTATGGAGCTGGAAGGTGGCCATATGAACTCCGTAATTAAACGACGCAACCTCATCGAGTTTGGGCTCATTTGATTCGTCTTGACGAGTAGGTACTTTGATGCTAGGCGGTAAGTACTTAATTGGTGGTAGCTTGTTTACGGATTTTTTAAAATTTCCCTTGTTTTTATTTGTGGTAGTTTGTATAGTTATACCATTCCTTATTCGTTGAGTTATACATGTTAGTAGATTTTGAAATATTTCTTATTTAGTAAACGTGTTCAAGAAAATTCAATGTGAATGGCCGCCATTTGCACTGCGCTCAGGAATCAGGAATCAGGAACAGAGTTATTCCATCCATTTGTCCGTAATGTTATGGACATTATTTCTTTAATTCTTGTGGTGGCACTTCACATCACATTCTTGTTTGCGTATTCTTCTAAATACGGTGATGTAAAGTGGCCATGTGGCTCTATTCGGCTATATTTGCCCATTCTCAACGACGTCTTTCAGATTTCTCCACGGATATAGCGAACATAGCCGATAAAAAACCTAAGAGCATTGTGAAGTGCCTTTTCTGGCTGAGATTTTGATGTTTTGTGAACTTTGATTATTATTTTATTCTACTAATAATAGTATACCTAAATGCAAAACTTTGAATGGATGAATGTAATTAATTTATCGTGCCTAAGCAGAAGGACTGCTGGACTGATGACGCTTGGTAGCTTTGACCCTGGAATAACATATTTGTACTTTTCACCGCGTAAAACCGTTGGGCGCAACTTGTTATAAATAGCTAGTTAAACTTGTTATTTTAACCCATTATGACCTGAATTAATTTAGGGTTCTAGAAATGTCTAAAGTCTAATTTATTGTAATATATTTTGGTAACGGTCCTATTAAAAATTCAGTCCCCAAAATGAGGTGCTATATGGCACGGCTATGGGCTGCGGCCGTGTTTTGCGATATTCTATCTGAGGGCCTATTGGCTATCGCTAAACAGCATGTAAAACACTAGAATCCATAGACAAAATTACGTACATTACTTGCTTAAAACCTCCCCATTAATTAGAGTACAATAACAAAAACAAATACAAAAATCTTTATTTGCGAGAATAGGTAAGTTCTAGATAGTAAAATACATCAAAAGTATGTTTAGCTATAATCTGCCATATTATGACATGCAAATTTCGTAATTTGAGAGTTAAGATTAAAATAAAACATTTGGATTACAAAGACAGCAACAATGTATGCAGCAATGTACATTGAACTTGTCAATCGTAGTGAGTGAGAATTAGCCAATAGGCCCTCTGGACGGAAATCACAGTAGTCCTAATCGACGTAACGCAAGTGCGGCGCCACACAATGTTACTAATCCTAGTAATATTATAAACGTGAAAGGTTGTAAGAATGTATGGATGTCTGGATGTATGTTTGTAACTCTTTCACACCTAAACGGGTGGACCGATTGAGCTGAAGTTTGGTTTAGAGATAGCTTAGACCCTGGAACAAAACATATATACGGCAGTGGACACATCTGTAGTGTGAAAATGTTCTGCTACGCCAGACCGGCTAAACACAAACCATGTGTGTGTTTAATTTAGCTGCGGCGGCGTTTTTGAGTACTATACACAGGGCCGGAATTAATTATGGCTGGTGAGTATACCAGCAGCTCGGACTAAGCGATTCGCTTCGTCTTTCATTATGAGAACGGCGAAGTTATGGAACTCGCTACCACTCTCAGTGTTTCCCGAATGCTATAACGTGGGTTTGTTCAAATCAAGAGTGAATAGGTTCTTACTGAACAAGTGTGCTACAACTTCGACTGCATCGTCACTTACCAACAGGTGAGATTGCGGTCAAACGCTTGTTTAGTCTGCTATAAAAAAAAAAAAAAAAAGTTTCGACCTCAAAAACACAGATGTTGTGATTTCCGCGGTCAATGCGTTAATTGATTTTTATTTTGTGTTTGTCCAGGAAAGTTACACGGCCGATAACAAGCCTGTGGGCCCGATGGAGAGCGTGTTCTCCGCCCTCTCGAGCAACTACCATTCGAATGTCAGCGAGATGCCCTTGTTCGCGCAGCCCGAGCCGAAGATTGCAGACATTGGTACTCTTTTAATCTGATTTTAAAGGAGAAACTTCTCAATTTGAGTTTTTGAATTATTATTAACCATATACTGACCACGGACTAGCAAACGAAGTGTAGGACGTCTACCCCCAAGGTCGCCGGAAGATGCTGGATTCAGGTCGCTTCCAAGCGACCTTTTACATATGGAAGTCCAAAGGCGAGGCCTATGTTCAGCAGTGGACGTCTTACGGCTGAGATGATGATGATATACCTACTGACTGGGTGGGGAAACGTATGAGTAGAGGTATCCTTGGTAGTCGGATGACGGGTGCTCGGAAGGTCTCTCGGTAGGAAGAAACGCATTTATTTGACTGGTTATAACAAAACAACACACGCGCAAATAGAGATAGTCACAGTAATAGGGTACATGAACTACAAATATAGGCTTTTGTATTGTATTGCCTCTATTGCAGAAGCTACCTGGGGAATTACCACGGCAATCCCTAACTCATCCATCAAGCAGTATTCTGACAGTCCCTATAAAATAGTTGTTATTCCAGCGCCGACCCCACCCATCTTTAACGAGGAGATGCTGACGGATCTACGCCTTAACGACTCGCACTTGTATGAAGAAGTGAACTCTGTTCTCAACTACTTTGGCGTGGGTAAGTTTCCTTTTGTAATCAAAATCGAAAAAGTCATCACCATTCGATTTTTTATTTTATGTACGACCTATTTACATAAATTGTAATGTTTTTCAGCTATTTATAATACAAAATTTCAAAGTGTGTATGTGTACCTATGTGTACTCTCGATTTTTTCTTTAGCTATGATTTTGATCATTATTTATTTAGCTTACTTAAATTAGGTCCAACTTAGAGAATACAAAATCATTTTCAAATTTCAAGCTTTTATCCGTTCAGAGGTTTGGGCTGTGCGTTGATAGATCAGTCATTCAGTCACTTTTTCCTTTTGTAACTCCTTCATTTCTTGTCCTTTTCCTTTTACTCTTTCTTTTTTGATTATTTTAACATTTCTTTTAGTAAAGTAATTTCTTAGAGTAATTTATCTCAATAGGTACTGGCCCTACGACCGAGTCCGTGACGTCTTCCAATAATATGTGGGGAGATGGCTCCGGGAGCAGCAGCTTCGACAAGAATGGAGACATGGTGGAGACTTTCGACTTTCTTGTTAAAAGTAAGTGGGATTAAGAAGACTGAGGATACGTAAGTAGGGATGATATAGGGATAACGACCATTTTTTTGTCCATCATTTGAAAAAAACCACCAACCAACTTAATATTTTTTTCGGTTGGGAAAGAAAAATAATAACTGGTCTATTTTGAGTTACGTGGATTGGAAAAAATTATATAAATATATTATGTACTCGTATAATTATATTGGGCAAATCTGGCTTGCACTAGTCTGGTTATCTGCAGGAGTTGGTCGTGATCCTTGCTAATACTGGTGTTATTGCGCTAGGTCTATCGTCAGCCAACAGCTACGTGTCGACCCTGACTCGGGAGCAGCTGTCGGTGCTGCGCTCTATCCGTCCCGCCATCCTGTACGAGTTCCTGCAGGAAGTGGTCAGGGTACGCACCGAGAAGCGATCGCGCCGCACTGGCTCTCCTGTAAGTTTCCTTATTAGAGTTTAAATTGTAGTTACCGACCATATTCGCTCACTAGTGCTTACCAGTTACCAGTATTCAAGAATTTACCTCAAAGCCTTTGCCAGAGTCAACTAAACTAGGTAATATTAACTAGGTATTTATCTCACCATGTCCTTTATACCAGGACGTTGTTATATATCGTAATGCGCTGATATAATAATTAAGACTTTTTGTCAGTGTACCCGCAAAAAGTAATTTCTATTTACTTTATCCCCAAATAAATAAAATCTAGGCTTCAAAAGCATAAAAACGAAACCTTTCAACTTATAATTGTTCCAGGAATGCGCGTTCTGCAAGAATAACGGCGAGAACGAGGAGTGCTACACCAACCACACGCTGAAAGACTACCGCGGGCGCGTGCTGTGCCCTGTGCTGCGAGCATTCCGCTGCCCTCGCTGCTCCGCCACCGGGGACCGGGCGCATACCATCAAGTACTGCCCGGAGAATGGTGAAGGTAGCATTTATCTCATAAGACATTACTGGCAATCATAAAGGCCCTATCAGAGACGGAGGGATGCCCTAATTAAAAACTTGATTTCGACTAACATGATTTTGACATCTTCACTTCGGAAATTCCTTCTTTAGTTTACTGTAACAGGAACACAGTTTAATATATCGTAAAACATTTCAAGTAGTCAACTCCAAAGCATTTTACGTACGAAATACTTACATTCTTGATATTATTTTGTGTAGAAAATTCAAGAGGCATTCGACATTTTTGAAATAGTAACTTTAATTTATAGATTATTTTCTAGCGTATCAACTTCTACATATTACGCTTCTGATATTCTCAGGTGGTTCTGGAAGCTTCGGGTCTCGTCGCCGCGCGCAGTCGTCGTCCCTTCTATACAACTCTCTGCACCAGGCAGCGGCCGCGAGCGTCCCATCCACCCCACAATCTCCTAGCGCCGGTGCTTCGCTCCCACACTCGCTGTGGAACTTCACCATGAACTAATCTGGTGAAACTGCCGAACAAATCGTAAGACGTTTAAGGCTGATTACCTATTTGATCCAGGGGTCCTAGGAATTCAGTAGCCTATTTCTACGTCATTTGATTCCAGCGCTGGCCTGGCATTGATTGCATTCAACATGGATCCAGAAATTAGTTAGTCACGAGCGATCGGTGCTTGTCTAAGGCAGCAGTACCTTGAACCTGCGTCATTGGTTTCCTGTACTAGATTAGTATTGGATGTAAAGATGGCTTAATACACTACATCCAGTGACTTCGAACTCTGGAGCCATGTTCGCATTAATTGGCAATATGTGCTGGAATCAAGTTTCAGCAGCATTAAGCTACTGAATCAATGTAAACCAGCCTTTACTTTTAAGCCAGTAGGGACAACTTCAGTCTTGTATGTTTTCTTAAGCTTTTTAGATAAAAACGAACGTGTTTACGAGACAACGCATCGTGACAAGACTTTGTTTGATAACGCCTTATGATTTGTTCAGTCTTAAGGCTCGTTTAGAAGAAAGCTTATAGACGTGGCCACGTTGGTGAGTCAGCCATTAAGAGCCTTTGTAGCCTATCGTAGGTAATAGTTATCGTAGGTAATACCTATATGACTTACAATTTTTATGCTTACCTTTCAATTTAGACTTCTCAAGTCAGTTTCTAAATGGTTTGAAGGCATAACACAAAAAATAATAGGTATGATCTACGTTTACCTACGTTATCAAAGTTGTATGTTAAGGCTGCTACAACATTTCGTTGTTTTTTAGAGTTCTACGAAGAATTGTTAAGTTTATATTTTGTAAATCTCTAGAAAAGTTACGCTGGCTCGTGCCAATGCACTCGAGTGTTTTTTTGTTTATTTTTGGTGTGGGATTAATTTTTAATTAGCTGTTATATTAAGAGTTGCAGTTCGATTCTGCGCGTGAACACTTTCATTTTTCTATTTTTATTATTAGAGAAGTGAAATGCGTTTCAACGCTGTAAAACTGCTTGATCTTTCAAATGTTTGTATGCGGGACATACTGTATTTGATATTATGTTGATCAGGCGTTATACAGGGTTACTAATTGTATAACTTCTTACATTACATTGCAATTAGAATTAAATTATATATAACTTCTTACAATGTATAACATCCTGTATAACATCAATCTAATTTATTATAACCCACGCTACGCTATGGTTAAGAAATGCAAGTTTTAGATTGTTTGCACTCTGTACCTACATTGAATCGAAATGCAACTCTCTCTTATGTTGTTACAATAAGTGTAGAAATTCTTAACTCGTCAAAGCTACGCCAGACTTCTTCTCGTATGTCACAAAATGGCTTCTCATTCTAACTAAGGCAGCTGAGGTAATTATTTTTGCAAAAAATAACTTTTTTGCTAATTAAGTTTCGCGAGTATTCATATTATATACCTTATAGAATTACTACACTTTATAGTATAACATTTATATGTATAATCTATTACTATAATACTTTTCATTGGTTTGAAATAATAATTGCCTTGTATTAAATTTCACAATTCAAGAATTCACACAGTTTTAATCAAATAATGTCATCTTTTTAAAATAATTCCATTACAATTCAAAATTTAATGAATTAATTGTAATTTCCGATTCAATATAGGTATAATTAATATCAACTAATGAATCAATTTACCATCGCATCGTGTCCGTACCTACTTGGCAAATTATGAAATTAAGTATACCAATGATAATATTGTTCACTTGTTTTACACCCCTTTGTTATAAAATGCCTATACAATATGCCTGTCAGATCACGCCACACTAAGTCGCAGTGTCAAAATCTCTTTCGACAAATTTCAAAGTGCTTTTGACACTTTTTGTTTAAGAATTTGACACTGTGTGACCCAGGTGAGATATGAGACATAATTTTGATACCAACTAAAACCATATCTGTCAACCATTTATTGCATTTTCATTTTATTCAAAACTATTTATAGGCGAAGAATTATAGGCGATGGGGTGTTTAAGATTTTTTGTATACTTGTAATCGGGCTATGTTAAACGTTCGACTGAAATTAAGTATTAATAAAATATTTGGCGCATTTATTTTATTTGTTTTATTGTACCCATGTCATCTACGTAGTTACTCTATATGATTGTTACATTAATAATTATAAATAGAGACAGCATAATAAAATAATAAAGTGTTAAAATAATTAATAAAACCGGACAAGTGCAAGTCGGACTTGCCACGGAGGATTTCGTCCAAAAAATGTCAGCAAAAAGTAGAGGTCAGTGGGTAATTCCAAATGCGTACGCGCATAACGTTGCTTATCTTCGATGTTTACGTAGCGTAGGTGGCTCATTCTCATGGAATTGATTCTCATCGTCACCTTCATGGCAATTCTTATTTATTGCTTATTTGTAATGTTTATGTATAATATTGTATAGAGCTGGATAACACCAGTAAACTTTTATATAAATGATTTAAATCGTACGTTTCATTTCGAAGAAAAACGGTTTTGAAATTTTCGATGCCACGAAAGTGATTCAGTCATTATTTCTTCACAACTTTTTCAAGTAAAACCCTTTTAAAAGACTAAATCTACCAAAAATGTACAATAAAACGACATTTTACGTAAAAACAAACCTCACTACATAAGAAAATATGCGTAATTTGAGATATTACTTTACCATTCACTTTACTTTTTTATTAGTCAGAAATTTGGTTTGTATGTATTAAAACCCTAACATAACAGATACAGTACTTTTTAGTAGGTAAAAAGGCTATTTCAAAAGAAAACAATATTTAAAAATCACTTACGTGGCTCAAAAATCACCTTCATGGTAAAAAACGCTATGAAGGTGATGCCACGCTGGTGACGAAAATATCCCTTTTTGGTGAAATTCTGGAAAGTTTAGGTATAATGTATAAAGTTAAATACTACATCTTTATCTCGCACATTTTGGCGTTTCAAAAAGCTAGCTTTGATTTAATAACTAAAATGCAATGCATAAAAATGTTGTCCATGCAAGTGATCGATACACCCATGAATAAATTGAAACTTAGCAATTATATTTTTTCCCACGGCTCGATAAGTCCTAGATCCTACTTCTACGATTGCAGAACATGGCCATCATTGAAATGAATCGAACTCTGAATTGGATTGTTGATGTTGTGTTTAACAGCAGCCGTTAAACTACGCAAATCTAAAGCACCTAAAATCGTGTGACCGCCGCATTATATTATTTTAAATTAAAAATAATACTGAAAACTTTTTTTTAGTCCGTAGACCTTAAAGTATATTTGTTTGCGATAATTTTGGTATATGTTACATACAGATACATCAAAATTTGTTAAAGTAGTGCCCAAATGTTTAACTGCAACGCAAAGTGTGACACCATGAGAATACGAAAAATGGCCCCGATTTTGACCTTTCATCTTAAATTTTAGTATTATTTTTTGCGTCGTTTATGGTAATCTTCATTTATTTTGTAGCTTAATATATGTTTTATCCACCTATCCACAATTCATATCTCAGTCTTTAACCGTTTAGGAAATATAACCGTGTGACCATCAATTTTGAGCTAAAATGAGAATGAGCCAGGTACTTTGAATATAAAACAAAGCCACGGTAATTAGAGATACTCATGTGCTTTGTTAGAGACCTGTGACCTGAAACAGCTGATGGGCCGCGGCACAGACTAAGGGCTTGCGACCAACGCTTGCGACGCGTGCGGTAGGTATACTCGCACTTCGCACTTGTATGAAGAACTCAACTCTGTTCTCAACTACTTCGGTGTGTGTAAGTTTCCTTTTTTAGTCGACTCTGAACGTTATTTCAGTTGGTTAGGTTTGATTACAACGTGCAAGCCGAGCGAGCGAAGCAAGCGTGCTGCGGTAGCAGCCGGCGAAGCACCAGATCCGACTTGTACTTATTCCAGAGTCATTAATTTATTGCTAATATTATGACGATCACCATACAACAACAATTAAACATGTTGATAATAACTTGTCTCACGTTTTAAATGCCTGAGGCCAAAAATAAATCTTCTACACCTAACTTTAACCCACTATGGTCGGCTACACCTAGGTTTAACCGGCTAAACCTAGGTGTTTTTTTTTTTTTTTTTTTTTTTTTTTATGTGATGAAGTAGAAGACGAGCAAGACGCTCTCCTGATGTTAAGAGATAACGGCTGCCCATAATCAGTACAGTGTTACCTAGGATTTCACAATTATGTGAAATTCTAGGAGCACTGCACCAACGCTTCTTACTCAAGAGTCATAAGATGTTAAGACTCTTTAGCCCAGTAATTACACTAGCTACAGTGCCCTCCTACCGGAGCACAGTAATGTTTGCACATCACTGCTCAGGCGGTAGAATAACTGGCACTGTTGGGGTACCCACCTAGACGACCTCCTGCAAAGGAAGTCTACCCCCGGTGTAGCCTCACTTCGGACTTTAGCCGTAGGCCGTAACATATATCAATATCTAGAAAGGTATAGTAAACGCGTGCCGTTTTCGTGCTTTGCAGCACAAGGTAAGGTTGAATCTTGTATAGAGATCTTTGATTCTAGCCTAACTCCAAGAAAACACAAAATTCCAAATTTCAACCCAATTCGTTCAGCGCGCTGACCGCTGCAGCGCAGCGGTTTGGGCTGTGCGTTGATAGATCAGTCAGTCACTCTTTCCGCTTTCCTATTACAATATGGGCTTATTTACCAGGTTTGTAGCTAAAATATTAGCAGTAATGTATTGAATTAATGATTCCGATAACCCTGTATAACCTTTAGATACACAGAATCGAGTAGTGTAGTCAGTGTCAGGCCTACTATTCACACTAATATTACTCGTAAATGGGGTAATGGGTAACTGATTGAGCTGAAATTTGGTATAGAGATAGCTTAGACCCTGAAATAGCTCATAGGCTCCCGGCTCTAGTACAGCGGGTAAAACCGCTGGACGCAGCAAGTAAATAAATAAGTGTATATGATAGCTGTTACAACTAAAGTCCGAAGTGCAGCTACACCTAGGTTAAGCCGGTTAAACCTAAGTGTAACGTACCGTCCGTAACGACCGTAATTGGTTAAAGTCGTTTAAAACGTGCGACAAGTTGTTATCAAATCAACATGTTTAATTGTTGTTGTATGGATCGTCATAAAATTTGGCTTTAAGTAAGAACTCTGGAATAAGGACTAGTCGCACCTGGTGCTTCGCCGGTTGCTACCACAGCACGCTCGCTTCGCTTGCCCGGCTCACACGTTTTAATCACTGTTCAAACTTTTTTTACCTAGCAAAAATGCGTCACGTATGAAACCTAACCTACTGATGTCGATCTGCCCAGAACTTTGTAATAAATACAAGTTTTTTTTACAAACATTTCGTTCACACCTAACTTTAACCGATAATGACCGGCTACACCTAGGAGTAGCCGCACTTCGGACTTTAGCCTAAACATATCCCCATAATACCGGGTACCGGGGGTAGACTTCCTTTGCAGGAGGTCGTCTAGGTGGGTACCCCAACAGTGCCAGTTATTCTACCGCCTGAGCAGTAATGTGCAAACATTACTGTGCTTCGGTAGGAGGGCACTGTAGCTAGTGAAATTACTGGGCTAAAGAGTCTTTACATCTTATGATTCTTGAGTAAGAAGCGTTGGTGCAGTGCACCTAGAATTGCACATCATTGTGAAATTCTGGGTAGCACTGTACTGATTATGGGCAGCGTTATCTCTTAACATCAGGAGAGCGTCTTGCTCGTCTTCTTACTTCTCCACATAAAAAAAAACTTAATCTCACAAACAATAACCTCTTGGTTTTCTAATATTATCATAAATAAAACAAGTAAATTATAATCTATACTTCCAAGCCATAAGTTCTGTTTCTTTGTGTGTGTTTTTATTGTTGTTGTGAATATAATCATAATGTAGGGAAGCGCGGCGCGGTGCCTCTCTACTCTCAGCCTGTGGGTATATATATCGCGGACGGAGGAGACTGGGCACACTCCGATATACTCCTTCATTGCGTACCTACTGTTCTCGAGCCTACTGACTGAAAATGACTCGAATGTGTATTGTGTTCCTAGCCGTTTGCGCGGTCGCCGCGGCTTTACCTGAAGCCTCCAGGTTTAGAGTAAGTTATTGAGTGACTTAAACAAAATTTGTGCGACATTGTCCATGAAAGCATTTCACAGCTAAAACACGAATTGCGGCTATACCTAGGTGTAGTCGACAGTTGGTAAAAGTTAGGTGTGAACAAAATGTAAGAAAAGCCGAGCGAGCAAAGCGAGCGTGCTGTGGCAGCAACCTGCGACGTGCCAGGTGCGACTATCCTTATTACAGAGTCCACTAGACAACAAAATAAATGTGATTACAACATACTTTAACATGAGTAAAGCCTTTGACTTTGTATGCCACAAAACTCTATTCAGCAATTGCGAAATGTACGGCTTGCGTGGACATGCTAGTGATTGTTATAATCATATTTAATGAACCGATCTCAATATGCTGAAATTAAACATCTAAATAATACAAAGGAACTATGTACTAACACTAACAGATCAAATTTAAGAGGAAACAAATATGGAGTCCCCTAGGGCAGTATTCTGGGGCCTTTACTATTTTTACTGTATATTAACGATTTGCCTGATGGAACACAAGTAAACTCACAAAAGTAGGTACACTTTTTGCGGATGATACTCGTATTACCATCACAGTTATATGCAACAACCCTAAAGATTACGAAAATGACGCACAAAGTACCTTCTATAAATAATTCTATACTCTCGCTTGATAAAAATAATTTTATTAATAGGAAACGTTATTCTGAGGATATGGCGCTAAGCCTTCGGCTTAACTCTATGAATCCGAATTTATCTTGGAAGTTACATGTAGAAAAAGGAATTTGATAGCTTCTACTGTTAAAACCACTTTACGAGCAAAAAACTGTTATTATACGGCAACAAAAGTTAACAACCACATCCAAAATAAAATGTATTAAAGCTGTTCAAACGCAAATTAATTGATATACTTATTAAAAATTCTTTTTTAATCTTGACAATTTTTTTTTGGAAAAATTTCAAATATAATCTTAATAAGAAGATATGTGTAATATCAACATAATATTATCCTACCTATGTATGTACCTTTATTTTAATAATTAGGCATAACAAATTTGCATGTCGAGTTATTTTGGCGAAATGTGTGAGCTCCTTTCTAACATTAAGATCATTTAAATGTACCACATTTTATACAAATAGTCCAGTAAAAGAAGAAATGTGGATCGAAAAGTCGAAAGCAGAAAAACTAACTTAGTAACTTTGTTTGGACTAGTTAGGAGATAAACATACTAAAAGTCCCCACCCCTCCGAGGTGAGCCCGAGGGTGGGGAGGCCGAAGAAGGTCCCATTTTTAGGTTTTTTGCTTATATGTCAAAAAATGTGCGTTATGCGATATTTTGTTGTACTACATTATTAAACCTCATAAAATTTTCTACAACTTCGGCCTTGACACTTTTTATCTATCTCCAATCGTTGTCCAGCTATGAGCTTCCAAACATGGTCTATTTTGAAGACGCTTAAATTAGTTTTCCATACAAAGTCGGTATAAAAATCTTACAAATTAAATTTGACAAACTTCTGGTTGTCTTATCATAATGAAACTTTGCAAATGTCTAGAAATCTGATGACAGTTTAATAATCTGGTACCACTGAGCTGATCTGATGATGGAGCCAGGAGGTGTCTACTGAAACTCTTTAATGGCTATTAGTAAAAGCGGCGACTTTAGGCTCATTACATTCGGATTGATGAGACGTAGGCACCTCCTAGTCCCTTATCAGACCCTCGACAGCAAGTGTAATGAAAAAGTCTCATCGATTCGAATGTAATGTGCCCAAACTCAACGGGTTTACTTATAGCCATTGAAGAGTTTCAGTAGACACCTCCTGGCTCCATCATCAGATCAGCTTAGTGGTACCAGATTATTAAACTGTCATCAGATTTCTAGACATTTGCAAAGTTTCATTATGATACGACAACTAGAAGTTGGTCAAATTTTATTTGTAAGATTTTTATACCGACTTTGTATGGAAAACTAATTTAAGCGTCTTCAAAATAGACCATTTTTGGAAGCTCATAGCTGGACAAAGATTGGAGATAGATAAAAAGTGTCAAGGCCGAAGTTGTAGAAAATTTTATGAGGTAGTAACTTTGTTTGGACTAGTTAGGAGATAAACATACTAAAAGTCCCCACCCCTCCGAGGTGAGCCCGAGGGTGGGGAGGCCGAAGAAGGTCCCATTTTTAGGTTTTTTGCTTATATGTCAAAAAATGTGCGTTATGCGATATTTTGTTGTACTACATTATTAAACCTCATAAAATTTTCTACAACTTCGGCCTTGACACTTTTTATCTATCTCCAATCGTTGTCCAGCTATGAGCTTCCAAACATGGTCTATTTTGAAGACGCTTAAATTAGTTTTCCATACAAAGTCGGTATAAAAATCTTACAAATTAAATTTGACAAACTTCTGGTTGTCTTATCATAATGAAACTTTGCAAATGTCTAGAAATCTGATGACAGTTTAATAATCTGGTACCACTGAGCTGATCTGATGATGGAGCCAGGAGGTGTCTACTGAAACTCTTTAATGGCTATTAGTAAAAGCGGCGACTTTAGGCTCATTACATTCGGATTGATGAGACGTAGGCACCTCCTAGTCCCTTATCAGACCCTCGACAGCAAGTGTAATGAAAAAGTCTCATCGATTCGAATGTAATGTGCCCAAACTCAACGGGTTTACTTATAGCCATTGAAGAGTTTCAGTAGACACCTCCTGGCTCCATCATCAGATCAGCTTAGTGGTACCAGATTATTAAACTGTCATCAGATTTCTAGACATTTGCAAAGTTTCATTATGATACGACAACTAGAAGTTGGTCAAATTTTATTTGTAAGATTTTTATACCGACTTTGTATGGAAAACTAATTTAAGCGTCTTCAAAATAGACCATTTTTGGAAGCTCATAGCTGGACAAAGATTGGAGATAGATAAAAAGTGTCAAGGCCGAAGTTGTAGAAAATTTTATGAGGTTTAATAATGTAGTACAACAAAATATCGTATAACGCACAGTTTTTGACATATAAGCAAAAAACCTAAAAATGGGACCTTCTTCGGCCTCCCCCCTCGGACTCACCTCGGAGGGGTGGGGACTTTTAGTATGTTTATCTCCTAACTAGTCCAAACAAAGTTCTCAAGTTGGTTTTTCTGCTTTCGACTTTTCGATCCACATACCCTTTTTGAGCACTCATTGACTGGGCTAAAATAAATTTCTTTATTCACAATTCATTACTTAGGAATACTAAATGCGAACTTTTTATGTAGGTTACCCTACAACAACAATAAAACGAGTTGATAAAAAATTGTCATGCTCAAAGTTTTAATCGGGCTAGGCGGCGAGGCCGAAAATAAATAGTACCTATATCTGTCACCGGAAATAACAAGATTCGCAAGTTTATAAATTTCCTAGGAAATTTATAAACTTTCGTAGGATTACGATCGAGAGATAAATTGTATTATGTTACGCCCACATTTTCAAAAATAATAAACTTACAAATTGATAAACTTCACTCGTTTTTTTATAAGTGTGAAATTTACCACATAGCTATGAAAGTTTTAAAGTGGCCATGACCAAAAAAGCGAAAATAGTTGGTTAGGTTAGGTTTGAACAGTGATCACAACGAGCGAGCGTGCCGCGGTAGCGGCCGGAGAAGCGCCAGATACGAGTTTTTTTTTATCTGTAGATGTTCAGAGACGTGGACGCGTTATGGACACTCTGAAAATCTACAAATATAAATAATTTAGTTATCAAAAATCAAGTTGTACCTGGCGCTGCGCCGGCCGCTGCCGCGGCACGATCACTTCGCTCGCTCGGCTCGCGCATTGTGGTCACTGTTCAAACCTAACCAACAGATTTCGGATTTTGTAGATATCTATAGTTTATAGGTTGGCAAGTCAAATTGTACCTGTAAACATCGACCAATCAGAGAGCAGTGTGTTATTTTCCGTATTTTAAAAAAGCGTTAAATTAAATTAAAAATTATAATCCTTTAGTTTATATATTTACAAAGACACTTCGTAAATTGATAAATTTGCGAAAATGTGGACGTAAAATAATACAATTTATCTCTCGTTTGGAATCCTACGAAAGTTTATAAATTTCCTAGGAAATTTGTAAACTTACGAATCTTATTATTTTCCGGTGACATATCTACACCTAATTTTAACAAGTGACCGGCTGAACCTCGACGTTGCCGCACTTCGGGCTTTAGCCGCAACATATTATACAAAGCAATCCTAAGACCTTTGGCATTTGAAACCAAGCTAAATATCTTACAACGATTCCAATTTAAAGTGTTGAGAATCATCATGAATGCTCCATAGTAAATATGTGAAAAATGAGAGATTTCATACTTTTCACCACAACACCTAATTGTTGCAATGTAATACCGATTAATACAGTTTATTATAATTATTTCAGAGGGAGATTGACGAGGCAGAACAAACGACACTAGGATCAGCGATATGCCAATCTCGGACACCTTGCGCGTGGACGCTTGCAGGCGCAGGGATGACTCTGAAATAACGCACAATTAGTACGTTTTATCACAGTAAAGCGATATATACAGTAATGTGACTTCCTAGAAGCGGTAGAACTCAAGGTCGCGCGAGCTTGCAACGATTTGGGTAGGGTTCGGTAGGCAGCGAGGTGCCGAATAGGCGTTATTATTGTGAATTACTTGAAATTATATCAAAAAGAATTAAATATTTTGTGATATTTTTACTAATTCACAACCATTGTTCGGACCTTACCTACTGCATAAAAACGCCTATTCGGCACCTGGCTGCCTACCGAGCCCTACCCAAAACTCGCGCGACCTTGAGTTTAACCGCTTCTCGGGAGTCACGTTACTGTAGGTATATTCTCTTTACGTGGTTTTAACATATTGTATCATATTATGTTTTTAATAAATAAGTACGTACGTGTTTAACAGTTGTATATGCAAAGAAACAGAAGCATGCTTCAAGGAGGAGTTGGACCCTGCAGTGAAAACGTATGTGCACCGCTGTCGCAAGCTGGAACACAAACACAAAGACGACTAGCAGCGCGGGCGCACGGACCCACGGAACCAGCATACCAAGAAACAAAAAAAATTTTTTTTTGTATTTTCACTGTTAGACACATTAAAATACCCATTTAATAAATATACGAATTCAACAATTAATTTGTTTTTTGTCAATTAATAGTTTTAAAGGTATGGCAATTAGATGAGTGAAATATAATATATGGGTAGACTTCCTTTGCAGGAGGTCGTCTAGGTGGGTACCCCAACAGTGTCAGTTATTCTACCGCCTGAGTAGTGATGTGCAAACATTGCTGTGCTCCGGTAGGAGGGCACTGTAGCTAGTGAAATTACTGGGCTAAAGAGTCTTAACATCTTATGACTCTTGAGTAAGAAGCGTTGGTGCAGTGCTCCTAGAATTTAGAATAGAATAGAATAGAAAACTCTTTATTGAAACACTACAAACATACAGAAAACTTAAAAACTATAACACAAAATCACGACATTAGTGTAACAATTGGCGGTCTTATCGCTAAAAGCGATCTCTTCCAGACAACCTTGCAGGTAGAGAAATAATTATATTAACATGGGTGGTGGTGAGTTTGTAGTATACAAAAGATTAATGGAAATAATTCTTATATACTAATAATAATATTATATAACATTAATATATATAAATTATAATATAATATATTTAATACATCAATAATATACATAAACACATCATATATACACAATACATTCATAATTATTATAACTACATATTATATATATATACTATAATAATAATAATATATAATAATTATTATGCTTAATGGAGAATGCTTACAACCAGAAGTAGAAGTGAAGAAGACAGCAATGGTTAAAACTTACCTATTACGCTAATAGGTAGTGAGCCAAAATACGAGATTTGAATATATTAATAGAGGGGGCTCGTCTAATTTCTAAGGGTAAGGCATTCCATAACCGAATGGCCTTAACTGTAAACGACTTGTTGTAGAAGGTGGTTTTATGTTCCGGAAACAAAAGTATCAGACTCTTAGACGTCCTCAGAGAAAGAGAAGCTTGGAGGAATCTAAAACGCTCTTGAAGATAGCGTGGAGAAGCAGGGTTAAACAAAATGTGAGAATGTGTGAATGTGAGAATTTCACATAATTGTGAAATCCTAGGTAACACTGTACTGATTATGGGCAGCCGTTATCTCTTAACATCAGGAGAGCGTCTTGCTCGTCTTCTACTTCAACACATAAAATAAAATAAATAATATTTACTGCAAATTTAATTAGAATAAAGGTAAGTAGAGAGCACTAGATGGATGTGTAATTTTTATGAGATCAAGGTAGGTTTGGAATTTGTCATCTTTATCGTTTCTTATAGAAGTTGACTGTAAAGAAAAATCTCGTCTAGGTGATTGCCTACTTTTTGAGGTGCTATTTTCAGACAATTCTCGTGAAGATAATATTTTAGTGTCATTTTAAAATGCACCCAGTAGGTGTGACGCTTCGTTGAGATATGCAGATAATGACACAGTTTTAAACGTATTTACGGAGTGGTAATATTACGAGTAAATTATTACCATTGTCCGTAAATCGTACCAGAAAATCTGTGGGAAAACTTTTTACACGTACCTCTGAGGTTGCGGATTGGTTGTTCGTAGAACGGTAATTATAAAGATATGGTTCTTCTTCTTCCTGCCCTTATCCCACACTAGGTAGGGTCGGCACAATACGTTTTTCTCCTCCATTCTGCTCCATCATCCGTCATATCTGCATCCACTCCCCTGGCACGCATATCCTCTTTCACACAGTTCATCCAAACCTTTTTCGGGCGCCCCCTACCCGGATTACCACCTATCACCATATTCATGGACTTTTTGGTAACATGATTTTCATCCCTCCGCATAATATATCCATACCAGGACAATCTTCCACTCTTTAATTTCTCTATCACTGGTGCAACATTCATACTCATTTCTGATTTTGTCCATTCTTGTCACTCCACACATCCACCTCAACATTCTCATCTCCGCTGCATGCACTCTCCTTTCATCCGCAACTTTCGTAGCCCAGCACTCCGATCCATACAATACGACAGGTCTTATTACCGTCTTGTATATTTTCCCCTTCCAGACTGGCAGGGATACACCACCTAAGGCAATCGGGGTGAAACTGGAGAGACCGCCAAAATCGCAAAACATGTGTTCTGTTTTGGTCCGGCTGATTCCATTTTCTCCTACCATTTTACCAGTCTCCTCTGTACCTCAGGCCCTTCCTCCCCAACAAGCACAATGTCGTCGGTGAACAGCATACACCAAGGTGCCTCCTCCTGTATGTCTGACGTCAAATCATCCATTACCAGGAGAAACAAATAGGGGCTTAGAGCTGACCCCTGGTGCAAGCCTACAGCCACATTGAATTTGTCGGTTTCGCCAGCCGTGGACCGCACGTACGTACTAGTTCGAGCTCGACAGTACATTGCCCGAATGAGTTGCTGGTACTTCCCAGGCTCTCCTTTCACTTTCAAAGCCCACCACAGAACCTCCCGGGGAACACTATCATTGAAATAAAATTCTGACATACATTAAAAACAGATTTATTTCATTGAATATGCATAATACATTAACATTATGAACCGTGTAGGCTTATCATTTAACAAATAATTCAATTCCGTTCTAAAAAGTATAAAGATTATAATTTAGTATTACATGAGTTCAAAAACCATAAGTTTTTTCATAATTCAATATCATTATAACAAAATTTTGATAATTTTAACGGTGAAACTGGAATTATATTCCAAAATATACGAGAACAATTAGAAGATTTAGGGCAGGCGCAAACTAGGGCGAACGGCACCACAACGCAACGCATATTTGTGATTCGGTGTGACGAGACGTGGTTTGAGCTGAGCTTAACATATCATTCGGGTGCAAATAACATACAAATACCCATAATGGGCGACTGAACCTCACTGCCCGGCTTCTAGGTTATGATGGTTAAAAAACTATTAAAAATTATAAGAAATTTAGATGAAATGTTTTTCTGAAGTCGCCGCCATCTAAAGCTTGACCAAATTTTTAAAAAATTTTAAAAGTAAATTCTAAGATATAGGTATATCACATCGTACTAGCGAGAGGTCGCTCACCACAGAAGGCCTTCAAAAGTTTAGTTTTCAAATATTTGATAAGTATACGAAACCTTGGTTCTACGATTTCTCAGTCCTTATAATATGAACAATTGTTCGTTGTGGTACATAAACGCTTACCATAAAAATTCGATAATAAAAGTTCAATTAAAATAATTATACTAGAGAAACCGGCAAATTAATTACCGCATAAGTTATAAACTATTTTAGTTGGTTGGTTTAGCTATTTTGGCTGCGTACTGCGTATGCGCAGAACCACTACTGCGCTCTTCCCGAGTCACGATTCACGATGGTCATACGTTGACCCCTCGTTTCATAGACATTTAAAAGATATTGTAAGGGAGGACGCGAAAGGGGTATCAAGATTTTTGGCAGTATGACACCATAAGAATGATCTTAAACTTTAAACACCCCTATTTACAAAATGGAAGTCACCTGAACTTTATCGCTTAGTAACTCCAAAACCTTACACTTTATGAGGATGGGTGTCAGAATATTTTATTAGTAATGATATCAGCTATAGATTTATTTATATTTCGTAGCTATTATACAAAAAAAAAGATTAAAATGGCGAATCAGTAGGTAGGCCACGCTCCACACAATAATCTTCAAATCCCTTTTGATTTTTTCATGAGCACGACTCATTAATTAATTAAAATGTATGCTACGAGATATCAACGTCTGACCATCGCTCATTGCCCCGAAAATTGTCTACGTCATAGTGTTTAACTTACACGCCAAAGACTTCATAGGAAATTTTACATAATTATTTATTAGTACATTTGTATATACTGAGCTTCCTTTTCTCCTACGTCACTAAGGAAAAGCTTTCAAACATTTATTGGTACACAAGACCTAAGTCATAATATCATAATCTCTAACATTGTAATTCTAAGTTACTATAGTATATTTTTAATACAAATGTTTAATACAGTATCACATTTATATATGTATAATATTATTATGTTGATATCTATAAAATCGATACAATGATATCACATTTACTATTTTACTACGAAAATTTTGAGATATTTATTATGAACCTATGTCGAGGTTTTACAAGGCGAAAGCCTGTGAAGAAGCCTATAATTATATTATTATTATTATACCAGGGTCTAAGCTATCTATATACCAAAGTTTAGCTCAAACATTTAGACATTAAGGTGTGATGAGGTAAACATAATCTTTCAAACAAATTCACAACATATTTATACTTCGTTTCAAAAACAAAGATAATTTTTGCAGGGTTCGAAATATATCAATGATGATTGATATATTCACAAAAACTGTTATATTCCATATATATTATGATATAAATCCGATATACATCGAATTTATTAAGATATTGATCCTTTGAACCTTGCAAAAATTATCTTTGTTTTTGAAACGAAGTATAATAGGAGTATATGTATGTTTGTCTTCGAATTAAACTATAGATCGGATTTTGAACATACATTTTTATTGACTAATTTAATAATAATATTATGACTAAATGTAATTTGGAATTAACTTAGGGAAGTTTAATTTACATCGGCTCATTTGTTGTCAAGATAATATATGAATAAAAGGTATAAAATATGGCCTGATATCTTAAAATTGGACTTGAAGTTGGATTAACATTATTTCTGTATTTCATTTGTTGAATAAACTTATTAAAAAATCGCAGACATATAAATATAGATTATAGTTTTAAATAAAGGTAAAAATAAATTTAAAATAGGCAAGCAAACTCATTGGCAAGCAACTTAGGTAGAGTTCAGTTTTATATTGCAACTGGCTGATAAACAAAATGTTTCTGACTTTACGGGAACGATGTGCAATTTAAAAGTGAACCTACCTCCACAACATTAAACAATCAATGTACATAACATGTACCTAACACATTGAGTACAATCTTATTAAATTATTAGCCAATACATGGCTTAATATAACTATTATTATAACAAGTAACCTAATCCATAGACCCAATATTTATATTGATAGACTAGAGGTGGATTTAAGATTCTTCTTTTTGGACTTTATCTCAATTGGGATGATGACAATTTTTTTTTGTCCATAATGTAGATATTTGAAAAATATTGGACATGCATCTTTTTATTTGTAAATCTGATAAAAAATGTGAGAGATACAACGCACTAAAGATCGTGACGTCACCCCACTCAATCTAGTAAATTTTTGTTTAGTGGTGTGACGTCACGCGTCCCAACACAGAATCTTATAAGCGTTATATCTCAGCCTTTTTTAATTTAATTTGCAAAGAAAAAAAATACGTATCGAATATTTTCTTATTATTAAAAATACGGACTAATTGTGTTTTAAAATTTTGACCTTGTCAACATCCCTATTATAGGCATGGTTCCAACTTAAGGTCCGCTAAGTGACGCGGGCGCAAGCGATGTATTGAGCAATTTATCTTATAATGCAAAGCTGACAAAATAAATAAAAAAACCTAAAATCAAATTTCTTGCTAAGGGAAATATGTGACCCCCTAATTTTGTCCGCATGTTATTATTATAACATGTATTGTGTCCGAGTGTAATGTAAATTGTTTTGTCTACGCCATGTACGACGTATGGCTTCTCTATCAATATCTATATTGGATCTATGCGACTTAAACTTTAATATAAAATTATAAAAAAATATGTTTAGGTTAAAGTAATATTTTATTGGTTAGGTCGAGATTCTTAATCTGAGCCAAATTGGTTATATTGAGTAAATAATATTCATTTCATTTTTAATTTTAACGATTTGGAATGATTAACATCGAATTCTTAAGGGGGAATGTCACAAAAACATGCTCTATCTTATTAAATCATGAATTTTAATTAAAAATAATATAAAAATCGAGGTATATTTATAGAGTATATGATAAAACGTTTAAATTTAATAACATTAAATTCTCAGTAAATAATACAAAAGTGGAAGTCATATTTAAAATCCGCGATAAAAGATAATATCTTATGAAAATGGGGTACAACTTTTTTGTACTAGTTTCTATTTTATGCCTGTTCTTGAACTTAAAACTTAGTCTTCTTATTCTTCCGATGGGAGTAAAAAAAACATAATCTCTACATTCTATATAATAATATAAAGTTTTTACGCAACTAGATTTCAATAAGCAGAACTGTTCAAAAATAAGGTTTGTATGTAAAATGGTACTCTATAAAGGGCGGGTCGCTAATAACAACTAAAAGCATTATTATACCCAAATACCTTTCAAACCATAGAGAAAACTGATAGAAATCTAAGTTTAGTACCAATACAAAAATCTTTGGTTCTGATATAAATCACACCACCTTCAGTTATGGCCTATATTAATCTGTTTTTTTTTCTATAAAAAAGAGGGCGTGACCTTAGATTAAAAGAAAATGGGAAGATGCGGCATACCGCTATCGATGCTATGCCAAACATGGGCCTGTTGGATCGGAAAGTGTTGCCGCGCCGAAGTAAAATTGTGCTCTGTGCCTAATTAAATCGGACCATGTTAGAAACGTTAGTATCACATCTTCCTATTTTTTTTAATCTATGGGCGTGACTCTATCAACTTACAGCTCAAACCGTTTAGCGGTTTGAGTTGAAATTTGGCACAGAGGTTGTGACGAGGGTGTGACGTAGACAACCTCTAAGAATAGATTTTAAACAAGCCACCCTATGATCTACGAATAAACAATAAGTCAGGAAGTCTAACTAGAGCCTAGTCTGAGAATTCTCCAAAAAACAGGATCTAAGTGAAATAAAAAGGAACATTATATTCTTTAAGAAGAATCGGTTAGCAGGCTATAGACATGATTAGTGATTGGTTTAAATAAAGAACGGTGTGCAGCGATTGGTTCGCGAGCAAGGATTTTTAGTCTGTGCCTATTTGTAGATTTTTTTGGGTTCAGCAGGCCTATTGGTTATCGCAAACATGCGTACATTACTTGCTTAAACCTCCTCATTAATATGAGTAAAATAACAAACGCAGTAATGTATATTGAAGTGGACATCAATCTTAGTGGGTATGAATGAATTAGCCAATATATATTAAATAGCCTGCTATTTGGAGTGCATTTTCAGGGTTTTTTATGTACTGATATTTATTTAGTTGTGTACCCTATTTGTAAGTTTTTTTGTTCTGTTTGGTTTGCCTTTCCTGGTTTATTATTTATTGAAATATTTAAAAAAGCGTAGCAAATGAATAAGTTTAAAATGTATATAAAAAGGAGTTGGCATCGAAATTGGTATCATCGAATATTCGCAGATAATTTATAAAGCCTCAATAAACTTGAAGAGATCATTTCATTCAGTAAAAAGCAAATACGCCTAAATATAAAAGGAAATATATTTACAAAAATATATGATTTTAAAACATTTTTACTTGTAAATTTAAAATTATCTACTCGTTTGAAATTATTATTATTATATTTTCAAAGTTTTAAAAAAAACTGAATCAAGTAAGTAATACATTATAATGATTTTCAAATTGGTACAGTCATTATAATAAAAGAAAAAAATAAAATTAACTGAAACTTTTCAAAACTTCCATAACTGAGAGGATTACTAAACATTTTTTTAAATATTGAAAATTTTTGGGATGTTTACAGTAAATTATACGATTAAAAATTATATTAGAATAAAACATGCTTAAGAGCGTATATATCGAGTGACGCTCTCTCGCTCGCACAATTTGACAAATTTTGAAATATAAATTCATAGAATAAATTTATTGAAAGTTCCTCTATACCAGCCCTCCATATTATTATTGCACACATTTTAAAAGTGTTTTCAGTTAGATATATGTACATATTAAAAATAGACATAATGCGATTTTTTTTTTAATTTTTTTTATCAATATTGCTCCCCATCCATTTTTTTAATATATCAAACTGAAAACACTTTTAAAATGTGTGCAATAATATTATGGAGGGCTGTTAAGGAATTTTCAATAAATTAATTCCATGAATTTATATTTCATAATTCGTCAAATTGTGCGAGCGTAAGAGCGTCACTCGATATATACGCTCTTAAAAACAGCAACTTTTCATATCGTGAGAACTCAAAAATTACATATGTACTATAATAACGTGGTACAATGGCACCTATGACCTAAAGTCACCCCTATAATCATGCTTTGTTGGTATTAAGGCATGCTTGTTTCATTACTATAATATATTCTTCCCGTAATTGCCTTATCCAAGGGCTTGTGTGTGATGTAACTACCACAGCCATCGTCTCCAAGATGTCGCTTCACTTTGTCATTCACTTGCTTGTTCTCCTGAAATATTGAGAATGACTAATTTACTAGGTTTTCCGTTTTGACTCGGCTTTTCAAGCGCAGCTTAGTCAGAGAGAAGGAAATACAGAAAATACTAAAGTGTAAGGTATAAAGTAAGAGTAAAATGCATAGGAGATGTATAAGACAGGGAGAACAAGTGAAGTTAAAAAAAAACTTTTTAAAAACAAGCTTTTATTATAATTATCATCCAAAGTACTCTTCAAGACGAATCAAATGAGCCCAAACTCGATGGGGTTGCGTCGTTTAATTACGGAGTTCGCATGGTCACTTTCCAGTTCCATCATCAGATCAGATCCATGTCATAATAATATTGCATTGTCATCCGATTTATATCCGATCATCAATCTGATACCGGGAAGTGGGTCAAATTAAACTTGCAAGATTTGATTACAGACAGACAGACACACAGACAACAGACAGGTGAAAGTAAAAAAAAACTTGTAATAAAGAGTAGTTACCATCGTTGTTATTATGTCTGGTCCGCAGCAGTCGCTCGGGGTGTGAGTGAGCGAGCTGGGTATAGTCGCGGAACACTTCATTGTACGTGTCATCGTTGGACGACATCTCACTCTCGCGCATCTCCTCGTTCAGCTTTGTTAGACGTAATCTATCGACAATATAACCAAATATAGTCCTGGTCAATGCAACTTTGCAATGGCGAAAAGAGTGGCGAGATCATTTTCGCGAATTGGTGTAGCGTCCTTTCATGTCAATTGGTGACAAGACGAGCAAATCAGGTGCGTGATGGCTTCATGATCATACCATATAAAACAGTGCCACTTAGATTGTAAAATTAAAAATTCTCCGCGGCAATGTACTGCGTATATCACCCTGAGATAATAATTAGTTGTTGAATATCGTCATGCCATATAATTTCGCTGGTAACATTTTTTTATAGCAGACTAAACAAGCGTTTGACCGCAATCTCACCTGTTGGTTAGTGACGATGCAGTCGAAGTTGTAGCACGCTTGTTCAGTAAGAACCTATTCATTTTCTACACATTTGTGGTAGCTCTTCGATTTTCCTGACCTGTACGTTCAACCAGCTACCATTAGGCTAAGGTTATTACTCACCCTGACAGTCGGCGAGGCTCTGGTCGGCTACACTTGCCTCCACTGTCCTGTATCTGTACCATTGCAGGTCATTACTCACAGAGTGACTATATCAGCGTTGGCATGAGCCACGGCGACGTCTAGCGGCGTGTGCCCCCTACAGTCGGCGAGGCTCTGGTCGGCTACACTTGCCTCCACTGTCCTGTATCTGTACCATTGCAGGTCATTACTCACAGAGTGACTATATCAGCGTTGGCATGAGCCACGGCGACGTCTAGCGGCGTGTGCCCCCTACAGTCGGCGAGGCTCTGGTCGGCTACACTTGCCTCCACTGTCCTGTATCTGTACCATTGCAGGTCATTACTCACAGAGTGACTATATCAGCGTTGGCATGAGCCACGGCGACGTCTAGCGGCGTGTGCCCCCTACAGTCGGCGAGGCTCTGGTCGGCTACACTTGCCTCCACTGTCCTGTATCTGTACCATTGCAGGTCATTACTCACAGAGTGACTATATCAGCGTTGGCATGAGCCACGGCGACGTCTAGCGGCGTGTGCCCCCTACAGTCGGCGAGGCTCTGGTCGGCTACACTTGCCTCCACTGTCCTGTATCTGTACCATTGCAGGTCATTACTCACAGAGTGACTATATCAGCGTTGGCATGAGCCACGGCGACGTCTAGCGGCGTGTGCCCCCTACAGTCGGCGAGGCTCTGGTCGGCTACACTTGCCTCCACTGTCCTGTATCTGTACCATTGCAGGTCATTACTCACAGAGTGACTATATCAGCGTTGGCATGAGCCACGGCGACGTCTAGCGGCGTGTGCCCCCTACAGTCGGCGAGGCTCTGGTCGGCTACACTTGCCTCCACTGTCCTGTATCTGTACCATTGCAGGTCATTACTCACAGAGTGACTATATCAGCGTTGGCATGAGCCACGGCGACGTCTAGCGGCGTGTGCCCCCTACAGTCGGCGAGGCTCTGGTCGGCTACACTTGCCTCCACTGTCCTGTATCTGTACCATTGCAGGTCATTACTCACAGAGTGACTATATCAGCGTTGGCATGAGCCACGGCGACGTCTAGCGGCGTGTGCCCCCTACAGTCGGCGAGGCTCTGGTCGGCTACACTTGCCTCCACTGTCCTGTATCTGTACCATTGCAGGTCATTACTCACAGAGTGACTATATCAGCGTTGGCATGAGCCACGGCGACGTCTAGCGGCGTGTGCCCCCTACAGTCGGCGAGGCTCTGGTCGGCTACACTTGCCTCCACTGTCCTGTATCTGTACCATTGCAGGTCATTACTCACAGAGTGACTATATCAGCGTTGGCATGAGCCACGGCGACGTCTAGCGGCGTGTGCCCCCTACAGTCGGCGAGGCTCTGGTCGGCTACACTTGCCTCCACTGTCCTGTATCTGTACCATTGCAGGTCATTACTCACAGAGTGACTATATCAGCGTTGGCATGAGCCACGGCGACGTCTAGCGGCGTGTGCCCCCTACAGTCGGCGAGGCTCTGGTCGGCTACACTTGCCTCCACTGACCTGTATATGTACCATTGCAGGTCATTACTCACAGAGTGACTATATCAGCGTTGGCATGAGCCACGGCGACGTCTAGCGGCGTGTGCCCCCTACAGTCGGCGAGGCTCTGGTCGGCTACACTTGCCTCCACTGTCCTGTATCTGTACCATTGCAGGTCATTACTCACAGAGTGACTATATCAGCGTTGGCATGAGCCACGGCGACGTCTAGCGGCGTGTGCCCCCTACAGTCGGCGAGGCTCTGGTCGGCTACACTTGCCTCCACTGTCCTGTATCTGTACCATTGCAGGTCATTACTCACAGAGTGACTATATCAGCGTTGGCATGAGCCACGGCGACGTCTAGCGGCGTGTGGCCCCTACAGTCGGCGAGGCTCTGGTCGGCTACACTTGCCTCCACTGTCCTGTATCTGTACCATTGCAGGTCATTACTCACAGAGTGACTATATCAGCGTTGGCATGAGCCACGGCGACGTCTAGCGGCGTGTGCCCCCTACAGTCGGCGAGGCTCTGGTCGGCTACACTTGCCTCCACTGTCCTGTATCTGTACCATTGCAGGTCATTACTCACAGAGTGACTATATCAGCGTTGGCATGAGCCACGGCGACGTCTAGCGGCGTGTGCCCCCTACAGTCGGCGAGGCTCTGGTCGGCTACACTTGCCTCCACTGTCCTGTATCTGTACCATTGCAGGTCATTACTCACAGAGTGACTATATCAGCGTTGGCATGAGCCACGGCGACGTCTAGCGGCGTGTGCCCCCTACAGTCGGCGAGGCTCTGGTCGGCTACACTTGCCTCCACTGTCCTGTATCTGTACCATTGCAGGTCATTACTCACAGAGTGACTATATCAGCGTTGGCATGAGCCACGGCGACGTCTAGCGGCGTGTGCCCCCTACAGTCGGCGAGGCTCTGGTCGGCTACACTTGCCTCCACTGTCCTGTATCTGTACCATTGCAGGTCATTACTCACAGAGTGACTATATCAGCGTTGGCATGAGCCACGGCGACGTCTAGCGGCGTGTGTCCCCCTACAGTCGGCGAGGCTCTGGTCGGCTACACTTGCCTCCACTGTCCTGTATCTGTACCATTGCAGGTCATTACTCACAGAGTGACTATATCAGCGTTGGCATGAGCCACGGCGACGTCTAGCGGCGTGTGCCCCCTACAGTCGGCGAGGCTCTGGTCGGCTACACTTGCCTCCACTGTCCTGTATCTGTACCATTGCAGGTCATTACTCACAGAGTGACTATATCAGCGTTGGCATGAGCCACGGCGACGTCTAGCGGCGTGTGCCCCCTACAGTCGGCGAGGCTCTGGTCGGCTACACTTGCCTCCACTGTCCTGTATCTGTACCATTGCAGGTCATTACTCACAGAGTGACTATATCAGCGTTGGCATGAGCCACGGCGACGTCTAGCGGCGTGTGCCCCCTACAGTCGGCGAGGCTCTGGTCGGCTACACTTGCCTCCACTGTCCTGTATCTGTACCATTGCAGGTCATTACTCACAGAGTGACTATATCAGCGTTGGCATGAGCCACGGCGACGTCTAGCGGCGTGTGCCCCCTACAGTCGGCGAGGCTCTGGTCGGCTACACTTGCCTCCACTGTCCTGTATCTGTACCATTGCAGGTCATTACTCACAGAGTGACTATATCAGCGTTGGCATGAGCCACGGCGACGTCTAGCGGCGTGTGCCCCCTACAGTCGGCGAGGCTCTGGTCGGCTACACTTGCCTCCACTGTCCTGTATCTGTACCATTGCAGGTCATTACTCACAGAGTGACTATATCAGCGTTGGCATGAGCCACGGCGACGTCTAGCGGCGTGTGCCCCCTACAGTCGGCGAGGCTCTGGTCGGCTACACTTGCCTCCACTGTCCTGTATCTGTACCATTGCAGGTCATTACTCACAGAGTGACTATATCAGCGTTGGCATGAGCCACGGCGACGTCTAGCGGCGTGTGTCCCCTACAGTCGGCGAGGCTCTGGTCGGCTACACTTGCCTCCACTGTCCTGTATCTGTACCATTGCAGGTCATTACTCACAGAGTGACTATATCAGCGTTGGCATGAGCCACGGCGACGTCTAGCGGCGTGTGCCCCCTACAGTCGGCGAGGCTCTGGTCGGCTACACTTGCCTCCACTGTCCTGTATCTGTACCATTGCAGGTCATTACTCACAGAGTGACTATATCAGCGTTGGCATGAGCCACGGCGACGTCTAGCGGCGTGTGCCCCCTACAGTCGGCGAGGCTCTGGTCGGCTACACTTGCCTCCACTGTCCTGTATCTGTACCATTGCAGGTCATTACTCACAGAGTGACTATATCAGCGTTGGCATGAGCCACGGCGACGTCTAGCGGCGTGTGTCCCCCTACAGTCGGCGAGGCTCTGGTCGGCTACACTTGCCTCCACTGTCCTGTATCTGTACCATTGCAGGTCATTACTCACAGAGTGACTATATCAGCGTTGGCATGAGCCACGGCGACGTCTAGCGGCGTGTGCCCCCTACAGTCGGCGAGGCTCTGGTCGGCTACACTTGCCTCCACTGTCCTGTATCTGTACCATTGCAGGTCATTACTCACAGAGTGACTATATCAGCGTTGGCATGAGCCACGGCGACGTCTAGCGGCGTGTGCCCCCTACAGTCGGCGAGGCTCTGGTCGGCTACACTTGCCTCCACTGTCCTGTATCTGTACCATTGCAGGTCATTACTCACAGAGTGACTATATCAGCGTTGGCATGAGCCACGGCGACGTCTAGCGGCGTGTGCCCCCTACAGTCGGCGAGGCTCTGGTCGGCTACACTTGCCTCCACTGTCCTGTATCTGTACCATTGCAGGTCATTACTCACAGAGTGACTATATCAGCGTTGGCATGAGCCACGGCGACGTCTAGCGGCGTGTGCCCCCTACAGTCGGCGAGGCTCTGGTCGGCTACACTTGCCTCCACTGTCCTGTATCTGTACCATTGCAGGTCATTACTCACAGAGTGACTATATCAGCGTTGGCATGAGCCACGGCGACGTCTAGCGGCGTGTGCCCCCTACAGTCGGCGAGGCTCTGGTCGGCTACACTTGCCTCCACTGTCCTGTATCTGTACCATTGCAGGTCATTACTCACAGAGTGACTATATCAGCGTTGGCATGAGCCACGGCGACGTCTAGCGGCGTGTGCCCCCTACAGTCGGCGAGGCTCTGGTCGGCTACACTTGCCTCCACTGTCCTGTATCTGTACCATTGCAGGTCATTACTCACAGAGTGACTATATCAGCGTTGGCATGAGCCACGGCGACGTCTAGCGGCGTGTGCCCCCTACAGTCGGCGAGGCTCTGGTCGGCTACACTTGCCTCCACTGTCCTGTATCTGTACCATTGCAGGTCATTACTCACAGAGTGACTATATCAGCGTTGGCATGAGCCACGGCGACGTCTAGCGGCGTGTGCCCCCTACAGTCGGCGAGGCTCTGGTCGGCTACACTTGCCTCCACTGTCCTGTATCTGTACCATTGCAGGTCATTACTCACAGAGTGACTATATCAGCGTTGGCATGAGCCACGGCGACGTCTAGCGGCGTGTGCCCCCTACAGTCGGCGAGGCTCTGGTCGGCTACACTTGCCTCCACTGTCCTGTATCTGTACCATTGCAGGTCATTACTCACAGAGTGACTATATCAGCGTTGGCATGAGCCACGGCGACGTCTAGCGGCGTGTGCCCCCTACAGTCGGCGAGGCTCTGGTCGGCTACACTTGCCTCCACTGTCCTGTATCTGTACCATTGCAGGTCATTACTCACAGAGTGACTATATCAGCGTTGGCATGAGCCACGGCGACGTCTAGCGGCGTGTGCCCCCTACAGTCGGCGAGGCTCTGGTCGGCTACACTTGCCTCCACTGTCCTGTATCTGTACCATTGCAGGTCATTACTCACAGAGTGACTATATCAGCGTTGGCATGAGCCACGGCGACGTCTAGCGGCGTGTGCCCCCTACAGTCGGCGAGGCTCTGGTCGGCTACACTTGCCTCCACTGTCCTGTATCTGTACCATTGCAGGTCATTACTCACAGAGTGACTATATCAGCGTTGGCATGAGCCACGGCGACGTCTAGCGGCGTGTGCCCCCTACAGTCGGCGAGGCTCTGGTCGGCTACACTTGCCTCCACTGTCCTGTATCTGTACCATTGCAGGTCATTACTCACAGAGTGACTATATCAGCGTTGGCATGAGCCACGGCGACGTCTAGCGGCGTGTGCCCCCTACAGTCGGCGAGGCTCTGGTCGGCTACACTTGCCTCCACTGTCCTGTATCTGTACCATTGCAGGTCATTACTCACAGAGTGACTATATCAGCGTTGGCATGAGCCACGGCGACGTCTAGCGGCGTGTGCCCCCTACAGTCGGCGAGGCTCTGGTCGGCTCGGTATCTCAGCAGTAAGCACACTTGCGCCGTGTGTCCCGCTTCAGTGGCAGCGTGTAGGGGTGATTTCCCTTCACTGTCTTGTACGTTCAACTTGCTGCCGTTTAGGAGCAGGAACGAACACGCCATTACTGAACCCTGGAAGAGATAAAGAGACTTAGGGGTTGTTTTTGTTTGATGACAATGAATCTATCAGGCAGCCTAAGGAGAGCATCATGATTGACGATTTTAGACAAATTGTCATCATAGTTTTGTAAAAAAAACTGCTGAAGCCCCGAGCTAAAAGTTATAGAATCTCATAAACGCAGTAATTTAGTTCATAACAAAAAATAATGTGTGCATATTATTGCTTGGCGGAACTTGGCGGAATTTTGAGTTAACTGACAAAGGTTTGATACTTCCCCAGGCGGCTTACGCAATAGAGGCCTAAGACTACAAAACTAACAATAATAAGTAGAGTAATACTTACACTGAGTACAGCGTGATGCAAGGGTGCCCTGGTCCCTTGCGGTGCATCGACCGCAGCCCCGGCCGCCAGCGCCGCCAACATCACCGGCAAGTTGTGCGCACGCGCAGCGCGGGATAACACGCTGTCCGGGGATAGGCTGCTTATGTCTTCCGCGTCTGGGTAAAAACAAGCTTATATTAACCCGTCAGTCTCCGAGCTTATATTAACCCGCGCATGCGAATTTGAACCTTATTTGAAAGAATCTAGAAATAATAGATGTCAATTTTGATTTGAACCGGAAGTGTTTCCTGGATCAAGGGTTCAAATAAATTCGATTCAGGTGTCTCGCAAATGGAGCGCTGCAATTGGGGTTCATGCACACAATTGAAACCTACTCACAGAACTAAGTACCGAGCCGATTTTGATGAAACGCTTAAAACGCCTGCTGCGTTTCATATAATTAGTATTTAGACTCTCATTTGCCTGTAATATGCTTCACGCATCTATCTTTGAATGCAGAGAAGTAGGTATAACAATGTTGTTATGTTCATAAGTGTTTTTTTCCAACACTGTAATATATAAATTTATGCTTGGCATATCTTGGACAGAATTCCGCACCAACGTCTCCATACTCCAAGAACTCGGTGTGAAAGAGCGTTTGTCTGGTTATGTACAATCTCGTATATTAACTTTTTTCGGGCACGTTTCAAGGCGAGAGAAGGACTCCATTGAAAGGCTAGTGGTGCAGGGAAAGGTGGAGGGCACAAGACCAAGGGATAGGTCGCCTATGAGGTGGACCGACCAAATAAAAACCGCAGTGGGTGGCCCCCTGCATGAGTGTTCCCGACTGACAAATAATAGGGAGAAATGGCGATATATAGTGAGGCGAGCAACAGCAGCCCATACCGTAGACACATCATGACGACCACGACCGTTCTGCCAAGAACGAACCGATTAAGAAGAAGAAAATATAAATTTACTAGCAAACCCGGCGAACTCCGTTTCGCCACCAGATGGTTTCCTGAAAAATTCCTGAATTTTCTTTGCTATAAACCTCACGGAGCCCGAGACCTTTCCAACGAATGCAACGTGCGTTCTGGAGTTATAGCGTCAGGGAGGAAAACCCGACTTATTTTTATATAGTAGAAGATAGACCCATTTCATAAACGTATATCATATTTTTATGCAAAAATATATGAAATTTCAATATAAAAATACGTAAATAAAAATGATTTTTTAAATACTGCCTAAAACGTTTCGAACTGTCATCTGACAGCGCGTGACGCCATACCACTGGCTGGTCCTTACGCTTCCAATGAAATTTTCCTGATTTCGACAAATTTTAATTATTCATAACTTAAAAACCACTAAACCGATTTTGATGCAACTTATGCTGTGCCCTTAGTTGGAGCATACTTAAACCAAAAATAAAGTCAATAACCAAAATGAATCTTATATTTTCAGAGAGACATTTTAGTTATTGACTTTATTTTTGGTTTAAGTATGGACCAACTAAGGGCACAGTATAAGTTGCATCAAAATCGGTTCACTGGTTTTTATGTTATGAATAATTAAAATGTGTCTAAATCAGGAACATTTCATAGGAAGCGTAAAGTCCAGCCAATGGTGTGACGTCACGCGCTCTGATTGGCGTTCGCATTCGCGTAATAATAAGTAAATTTTTTTGAAATTAAAATTGATTTTATTCAATTTTAGCTTGTAAATAGATCCTTAAAATGTGATTTTAGGTTTTTAAATACTGTCTTTTATGTGAAAAACATAACTTTATATCAATTCGTAACATGTGTCAACATCCCTATTTAACCTCAAATTCACGATCCACATAATTTACACAGTTCAACTTACCACCTTAAAGACAAATGCCTGCTGTTGAAATTTAATAAAAATTTGCCCAAGAACACGCTTTTTTTTTGTATTCATCCGAGGAGAGCCATTGGCTACTACGTTGCCAGTATTAATTCGAAATAAGGTTGCAATAAAACTTATCAATATCCTCCGCGCCGACACGGCCATTACCACCTTAAAGACAAATGCCTGCTGTTGACATTTGCCCAATACGCGCGTGGTTTTCAATAGAATAACGTATTTTTTTTACTTTTTTTTCATTTCTTTTGAAATTTTTCCTGAATTTTCTTTGCTATAAACCTCGCGGAGCCCGAGACCTTTCCAACGAATGCAAAACCGTGGAAATCGGTTCGTGCGTTCTGGAGTTATAGCGTCAGGGAGGAAAACCCGACTTATTTTTATATAGTAGACTAGCAAACCCGGCGAACTCCGTTTCGCCACCGATGGCTTCGTTTTATGTAACATTTCGTTTGGTGATTAAAAAATAAAGATTTTTTTTTGTTTTATATTTGAAAAGGAAAAATTTTATTTCATTTCACAACAGTAATAAAGTCATTTCGATTACAAAAATGAAGTGTTATTTAGTTGAACTTCTCTAAGTAAATGAAAGTGAATCCAAAGTAAATACTGAATCGAAGCGTTATACGTGTCCGCAAATTATCCGTTTCATTGAAGTGCTCTTTGGTAAACCACATTTTTTGTTTTTTGGTTTGACGTTAACACAAACAAAGCCGATGGTTTCCCAACTCGTGAACACGCAACGTATAACTGCCCATGTGAAAAATATAATAAAAATATTATCCCCTTAGTTGGAGCATACTTAAACCAAAAATAAAGTCAATAACCAAAATGAATCTTATATTTTCAGAGAGACATTTTAGTTATTGACTTTATTTTTGGTTTAAGTATGGACCAACTAAGGGCACAGTATAAGTTGCATCAAAATCGGTTCAGTGGTTTTTATGTTATGAATAATTAAAATGTGTCGAAATCTGGAACATTTCATAGGAAGCGTAAGGTCCAGCCAATGGTGTGACGTCACGCGCTCTGATTGGCGTTCGCATTCGCGTAATAATAAGTAAATTTTTTTTGAAATTAAAATTGATTTTATTCAATTTTGGCTTGTAAATAGATCCTTAAAATGTGATTTTAGGTTTTTAAATACTGTCTTTTATGTGAAAAACATAACTTTATATCAATTCCTAACATATGTCAACATCCCTATTTAACCTCAAATTCACGATCCACATAATTTACACAGTTCAACTTACCACCTTAAAGACAAATGCCTGCTGTTGAAATTTAATAAAAATTTGCCCAAGAACACGCTTTTTTTTTTGTATTCATCCAAGGAGAGCCATTGGCTACTACGTTGCCAGTATTAATTCGAAATAAGGTTGCAATAAAACTTATCAATATCCTCCGCGCCGACACGGCCATTACCACCTTAAAGACAAATGCCTGCTGTTGACATTTGCCCAATACGCGCGTGGTTTCCAATTGAATAACTTATTTTTTTTACTTTTTTTTCATTTCTTTTTAAATTTTTCCTGAATTTTCTTTGCTATAAACCTCGCGGAGCCCGAGACCTTTCCAACGAATGCAAAACCGTGGAAATCGGTTCGTGCGTTCTGGAGTTATAGCGTCAGGGAGGAAAACCCGACTTATTTTTATATAGTAGATTATACACATCGACTGTTGAAAACAACAGCTGTGTATTGAGGTCCGAACGCGAGTGCTGAAAAACACACGTTGGGTTTTGTCAAAGGATTTTTTTCCCATACAAAATTAGTTTCAGGCATCTGGGATAATTCTATAAAACCCCGCCACAGCCAATGTAAAGAGAAAACAAATAAAACAAGTGAAATTTAAAAAAAAACTTTTTATAAACAAGCTTTTATTATTACCATCTAGCACCATAAAGTACTCGTCAAGACGAATCAAATGAGCCCAAACTCGATGGGGTTGCGTCGTTAAATTACGGAGTTCCTATAGCCACCTTCCCGCTCCATAATCAGATCAGCTCTATGTCATAATAATATTTCATTGTCATCCGATTAACACATGCATGCAAAGTTTCAGCTCAATTGGAAACCGAGAAGTGGGTCAAATTAAACTTGCAAGATTTGATTACAGACAGACAACAGACAAGTGAAAGTAAATAAAAGCTTGTAATAAAAAAAAAGGTAGCACTCCGGGAGTGCCGGCAGAAGTGAAAACTTCAATATTAACGTTGTGTTTAATTATAAGTATAAAAATACTATCATTTATGAGGTAGAATACAATGTTTATTTATTGCGCTATCGTACACAAATATGACAATTTATATGTTGTTATTTATAATATTATATCGTTATTTATATATAACATTAAATTTTATCTCTCAGAAAAATCAACTTCCATCCATAATTTCGACGACTTTTACACCATCGTTATTATCAGAATCATCATCGCAAATTTTTATACAACTGATACAATTGGTTTATGATAACTGAAGTAAGAAACAAACAGTTTTGATTCGAACCTATTTAAGTGTCTAATAAAAAAAATATAAAAATATAAATATAAAAAAAAAATATCGGGCGCGCGCTTGTCTAAGCCCCCTGTGCCGCCTAAACAGAGCAGCACACTCAGGCACGGTAGAAAGAGTGGGAGATACTAGTTCCTCTCCCTTCCCCTCGATCTTACGCTTTTTCGATCAGCATCACGTGACCCTGACGCGAGTTTGAAAGTTTTTACCCATACAAAAAAAAGTGCTCAGCGCCGCTAAAGAAGTTTTCACTTCAAAAATGTGAAAATGTAGAAAGGTCAGCATACCCGGTTGATCGTCCTCCCCCTCAGTAGAGTCATGATCGCTCGGCAGCGCTAGAGGCACCGCTCGAGCCGCAGCCAACTCTGTGCCGATCAACATCACGCTGCCACCGCCACTTGATATCGACGACTCTGTAATCAAAACATTTTTTATACAACGAAGTAAGAAGACGAGCAAGACGCTCTCCTGATGGTATTTATTTATTTATTTATTATTTATTGTACATTACAAAGTATAATCACTTAAAAATAAACATTTTCTTAACTATTAAGAGCAGGATTATACCTCAACTATTTGTACATAATAAAAAGCAATACATTTCGAGCGAGAGGTATTATAAACTAATTAATTAATATAACAAAGTAGGTATAGTTTAGGTATAGTTGTTATATAATATTAAGTAGGTAACGCAAAGACAGAAAATATATTAAATAAACTAAAAATAATTAAACATCTGGGCGATAGAGAAACAGTATCTATGAAGGTGTGTACAAGCTCTATGGTATGAGATCACGCTATCCATAATTAGTTACAGTGCTTCCGAATTCACTGCGCCAACGCTTCCCACTTGAGACTCTTCACCCCAGTAATTTTACTAGCTACAATGCCCTCCTATGGAAGCACAGTAATGTTTGCACATCACTGTTCAGGCGGTAGAATAAGTGGCACTGTTGGGGTACCCACCTAGTCGACCTCCACACACACATAGACAAAGTTTACATAGTTTTATTTCTTCACACAAGTTTAGATTTGATGGTTTGTACGACATGTCCAAAATCCAGAATGGCCAACTAACGTATTAATTGTCCAACACTAATTTGGTCAAAAATTAAATATTATGTCCAATTTTCAATTAAGAATAACGTCCAATGCGAATTTCGTCCATGTTTTTTGTCCAACTAGGATTCGCTCATTTTGTGTGTCCAGTGTCCAGGTATACATATTCACGAACCGCGACCGCTTTCCCGTTTTTCATTGAGAAAGTTTTTCATAGAGATATTTCCCACTTACCACTGGTATTGCTGTTATCGTCACTTTTATCGTCCGATATCGTGTCAGGTACTGAAGGTGTTACGCGTATTCTGCAAGGAAAATATCTTTATTCGACACTGAAAACACTTCAAAGATCAGTCACAAAAATAATGTAGTGTATGTATTAGGACTTAGGACTAAAGTCCGAAGTGAGGTTAGCTAGGTTTAGCCGACCGCAGTCTGTTAAAGTTAGGTGTAGAAGATTCATTTTCGATCGCACGCGTTTAAAACCTGAGACAAGTTGTTATCAACATGTTTAATTATTGTTGTATGGTGATCGTCAGAAAATTGGCATCAAGTATTACTTATTGATAAATTGAGAACTCTGGAATAAGGACAAGTCGGATCTGGCGCTTCGCCGGCTGCTACCGCAGCACGCTCGCTTGTTCAAACCTAACGTTTAACAAGTGAAATTTAAAAAAAAAACTAAAAAAACAAGCTTTTATTATTATTACCATCTAGCACCATAAAGTACTGGTCAAGACGAATTAAATGAGTCCAAACTCGATGGGGTATGTCGTTTAATTACGGAGTCCCCATAGCCACCTTCCCAGTCCATCATCAGATCAATAATATTGCATAGTCATCCGATTTATACATGCATGCAAAATTTCAGCTGAACCGAGAAGTGGATCAAATTTAACTTGCAAGATTTGATTACAGACACACAGACAGACAGACAACAGACAAGTGAAAGTAAATAAAAGCTCGTAATAAGAGGTTATTACCTGCGTCTGGCGCGTCGCACCGACCAACGCCTGCGCGAGTGATGAGCGTCGCGCGCCAGCTCTCGAACGAACGTACGGCTCACGTACTTAGTGCGGATCCATGCCTCGCGCACGCATCTGTTGCGACCACATTATTGTTATTTCATAATATATTATTATGGGTATTCAGCTGTTAAAAATAACATCACAATTGTGACGACGAGCCCCAATTGGGGGAGGAACAGAAATCTTAGATAACGCCCACAGAAACATAGGGAGAAGGGCTCGAATATCATCTACGAGTCCAACTATTTGTTGGAAGGGCGGGACATATAATTTGAGGGGGACCCGTAGCAACTATCCACCATGTTTACGCCGCAGACAAACTAACAATTATTGTTAGTTTGTTTTACTACAGCCACTACAGCAGTAAAGAACACTTTTACTAACACAAATCGCCCACAAGCCAATCTAAAAATACATATTATTGTCTGCACTCCTCCATTATCCATGTAAATTTTCTCCAGGAACAGGTCAACTGGTAGAAAATACTACTTTAGTATTAAGTTAGTCCTAGCGTTGCACAGTGGGACGCGTAGAACAAGCTAGCTGGACAAAACTAAAAGATGCTTAGATTTGATAGTTTTAGTATTAAACAATATCATTTGGATATAATATAAAATTTTTGAAGTAAATAATGATCTTTTGTATTGGTTAAAAATATATTTTGTAAATAAAGTTACAGAATATGTATAATTTATAATGAAGTTTTACATGATAATGTATATAGAGGATAAATTATACACACACATATATTATATGCATATATATAACAACTATCACTATATATTACATAATAATATACTTAACTAAAATATAACTTAGTATTATAATACATCTTATCTATTTAGTACTAGTATTATACTTAGTATATATATACAATAAAAATGCGGATAAAATAGACTGCTCATTATAATCACTCTCATATTCTAATAAATCAGGTACTGTGTAGTATAGGCCATTATTGTTATTGGATTGAGCAGTTTTATCCAGAACTGCTTGTAGTTTAACTTCGACAATTGTTTCAGTCATTGAAAAGCTTTCTTCAGTAGGGTAACAACATTATCTTGCCTCAGCTACATTACGATACACTGTGTGTAATTTTGATGAAGTTGCGGCCATCCTATTTATTTTTTTATTCGATACACGATGTCAAATAACAGCTCGGAATCTAACTCCAATGAAATTCTTTCCAGTAGTTTAGAAGATACAAGGTCTTTCTTGAAACTATAGAAAAAACATTAGAAACGCTTTTGCGCTTTCGTGTTCTCGCATTTCTTTGATTAATTAATGTATTATGTTGAGGAGCATGCTAACGTATTTTTTGATATTAAATAACTACAAGAATTCGAATCACAAGTACGTAAAAAAATACATTTTGTGGTTTTTCAAATATATTTTTTTTCTCAGAAATCCTGTTTGTTTAGCATTTTCTTTTAAAACTACAGTATCGTTAGGTTATGTTCTATCTCTCCACCAAATATAAAATCAAAATATCAAAGGACCGCTGAGTTACAGATTTTCAAAAATATTGGTTAGGGCTGTCCCTTTTCATATTTTTACATAAAATAAATATTGACCACTAGCTAACACGTTGACATGTGGCACTGCAAGATTAGTATAAGCGGATAAAAAAAAAACAAGAGTTGAGGACGAGGAACAATAGATGGCGTGAGTGGTCAGTCAAATTGAAAACCTTTTTTAACAAAATAGATTATATTTCAGAAATATTATATTATTCTATTGATCATATTTTGTTAATTGGTGCCAAATAATAGTAAATATATTGATAAAATTATTTTTGTTTACAGATTGATAAAGAAAAAAAAATTAATCTAAATTATATATCGTTTTTTAATTTGCAAACTTTGGACTTAAAAAGTATAATGATAAGGCCGCCCATTGTGGACCAATGTGTTATAATATTGTCATAATAAATTTAAGTACTTTTTGTTATATTGGTGGCAAAAAAGAGTATATCTATTCTGTAAAATCCTAGAATAAACGGATGGTTAGAATAGGTATACAATAAACATTCAAGAGAAAGGTAAAGGAGTTTCAAGATTTGTGGTATACCTACTGGTTTATTAGGTTTCGGCGCAGACCGCGATTTCAAAAAAAAATGGCGGTAAGTATACCACAAATCTCCAAATACCACAACAAAAGATATTCCGACAAACACCAACCATTCATAAATTTCATGAAAATATATAATACGGACCAGTAGGTATGCCACGTTCCGTACAACCCCATTCAATTATTTGTTCCCCAATTACACCTAAAATCTTTTATAATTATTTGAAAACTTTAAAAATCGTCATTTCTAAATATATCGCAACATACTTACATATTACGAACTATGGACCTACTTTTTGAAGTTGGTTAAAAATACTAACAAGCTACTTTTCGATTTAATTCGCTTTATGTTTAAACATAATGTGGGCAGATGTAAATTTTATACGCTAATATAATTTTTAAATTTTGACAACCCTATTTCCATAGAAATTTTTAGTTTCCTTAGAAATACATTTACTCAGCCGTCCTTTGATGAACGCATTTGAAATTTTAATGTCTCATAAGTAATTACATTTATTACCTAACCTAAAAAAAGAAAATGCTAATATACAAGGAAAACTAAAATATTTAAGGAAAACTGAAAATCAGAAAAACTTTAATTAAACTGTAGGTTTATGAAGTACATCATTGATTTTAATATATAATATGTATTAAATATGTTTATATCATCCTATATTACTACAATTTTAATTTTGTTTACGATTTATATTTTATAACAATATAAACATTTTTGTGAGGTCATTAACCTTTTTCAAAAAAAATCATAGCTTCTAAACTATTGGAAAGAATTTCGTCGGAGCTGGATTCGGAGCTTCAATTTGACATCGTCTATCGAATAAAAATATAAAATAGGATGGCCGCAACTTCATCAAAATTACACACAGTGCGATATGATGAAAACACAATGTCATATTAAGTGTATGAATGCATATAGTACGCTAATGCTTCGTCACATAGTTAATGGTCTTCCACTGCAAGATCTTGGCTTAACTGCTTCAGAAACCTCGTTGCTGTGCCTTATTATATTGACAACTTTTCCATTACCTTATAATCTATTAGCCATTTTGGCAGCTACCGTTAATTTATAAGCACTTTGTGATTACACTAGGCCCTCGACCCTACATTTTTTAGTTGAAGCCCATTTTTGCAAATTTTGATGAGTAAGCAGATTTTTTTGATGAATTTCTCTCACAGAACTATCCGTTATATCAGTAAGACAAAATCTGTCACTAGATAGCATAATATAAAACAAAGTCATACGCCGCGTCTTTCTGTCCCTATGTATTCTTAAATCTGCAAAACTACGCAACGGATTTTAATGCGATGCGATTTTGAGTTTTTTATAGACAGAGTGATTCAAAAGGAAGGTTTGCATGATAATACATGCATAATATAGTCGACAAACACTGATAATTTTAGAGGTTTCTAATGTGAAGTCGTAAATTAACACATTTTTTTTGCATTCACATTGAAAACGCTGGCTGATCCCTACGTGATAGACCAAAATAATGTACTACAGTATTGTACACCCTAAAAAGGTCTACAAAAAGGCCACCATGGTATAAGTCTATCCCAAAGAGATACCATAGTTATACCCACAATAACCAATTTTATCTTTTACTTTTAACAAGAAATGAGCCATTATTTACAGCGATTTTGAGCTATATAGTATTAATCCTCATCCAATTAAGTACCTTAAATACATTGTGCATTTAATATAGAACAATATGACCCTGTACAACATGTAATTTGGATGAATACTTTCGAAGATATCACAGATACAAAGTGCGGCTGTAGCAAATTAGAAAACTAATAAAAAAAATTAAGGACTAGGTATTTGTTAACTATTTTATACGCTACGAAGTGCGCGCGGGGGTCCACTAGTTCTTGATATAATCAAAAAGATGAGAAATTCTATATCTTTGGGAAGATTACGCCATTCTTCCAAAAAGTCAATTCTTGAAATAGAGTAGCCGCGTTTCGAAAAAAAATAATATAAAAAAATGGCACACATATGCGCAGCAAAATTTTAGCACCTTGGAAAGTAGACATATACAGCTATATTATACAAAAAAACTAGACTGTATACATGTGTATACAAAAAGTTATATTCCACGAAAGTCAAGAAATCATAAAAAAGTCAAGGTTTTTTAACTACAACTTTAAACTACCACTGTGTTGAAGTGATTGATTTTAGAATAAATATTTTAGTGAAATAATACAGTACATACCTTCCAAAATAAAATCCATTACTAGAAAATCCAAAATTATAATTTACAAATTTTTGGCGAAATTTAGTAAACCCCAAATAAATTGCAACTGAACTAAATAAAATTGACGCAAGTAATTTATACCTAGTTTAAGGGCTTATGATTCGTCACTGTGGAATGTTTGTCACCCCTTTCACCTGGATTTGGTGTATTTGGGGTTTTGTTTACCTGATTACACCACTAATTAGAAAATCTATGACATGACTTTTGTCTAGCTAGCTTGTTCTACGCGTCCCACTGTGCGTTGTGCTGAATAATAAAATAAAATAAATAATAATATTACAATAAACATAATCAAGCAAATAATACGTCAATTAAACGTCATTCTCTCATGAATTTTATTATCAACTAGTGAACCCGCGAGCACTTCGTAGCGCCTAGCAAAAAATATCAGTGTTTCTCTATTATGTAAGTATTTATTATAGGTACCTACATATTATAAACCTTCCTCTTGAGTCGCTCTATCTATTAAAAAAACCGCACCAAAATCCGTTGCGTACTTTTAAATATCTAAAGCATAGATGGGGACAGACAGACAGACGGGATGCGACTTTGTTTTATACCATGTAATTATGGAGATTTAGCTGTTAAAATACATATTATTATAATCAACATAATCAAGCAAATAATACGTCAATTAAACGTCATTCTCTTATGAATTTTATTATCAAAGACAATTAATTACTACAAAAGTAATCATTTCCAAGAATATAAAAGATGACATCTTTTACAAACACTCCGGAAATCATCTCGAGGTAGGTAAAAGTTGTGAAAAAAGCACTTTTTATAAATACATGCATTTAATAATAATTATGTTAATAAAGAGATTGACAACATAATTGTTCAATAAAAATTGTGGGAATAAATTTATGACAATGCAATTCAAATTATTGTCATTAAATTTTGGGTATGTACATTGTACAGGTAATACAAAATCATCTCATCTGTAAATGAAAGGTGTGACGTCAAGTTCCTTTTTTTTGGAAAAACTACCTACTACTAAAAATTTGTATGACGAAATTGTGAAGACAAGGATATCGAGAAAAATGTCATAAGTGGTATCTCACTCTCTCTTTATTATGTTAATAAAAAGAAAAGCATACTAAGTGACAAGATAAGGAAATCATGGTGGACGGTGCCTGATGAAGGCTGAATTTTCAAAAGTTAATTTTATGAATTTTCAAAATTTGTCAAATAGTGTGAGCGAGAGGGCGTTCCGCGGACTAAGCCCTCTTTAGTACTACAATTATTTTAACAAAACACTTGATATTCTATAGAATTTTTTTATAATTTAAAATTTTTTTTTTTTTATAAATATTAATAGTAACGTCAAAATACTCACGTTTCGCAATCAGGAGTAGCCCTCGGTATAGTGGTCCCTTCAGTATGAGCTTCATATATTAAATTCACTACTTTGTTCCCTAGTTCCGCCATTACCTATAAAAATAAAAAGAAAATAGGCTTCATTAACCTTTTGACCGCCAAAGTCACCTATACTTGACAAGTACTTGCGGGTCCTGTACGCCAACGACGTCTATAGACGACAAAAAACCCAGTCTTAATAAAGTGAAATAAATATATTTATCGACTCTTGGCAACACTAGTTCTTTCGTAGGTATTTTTTTTTAATTGTGCCTTAGCGCACAGGGCACGAAAATGCGTTTGTGCCGTGGCGTTCAAAAGGTTAAGATTCTGATACTTTATTGACCATAAACATAACAAAATGTTGTTACAATGGCAAGTCCGTAACAACATTTTGTTAGCATACATACGATGTTAATAAAATATTATTTAACTCATAATATAAAAGGAAAGTTAAGTAGGTACATAATATTAAAGATTGATCAAATTAAAAAAAAACTATAATAATTATTAAGGAATAAGAAATCGAGAAAGTTGCAAATTCCATATTTTATAATTAAATAATAATATTAAAATTACAATATTAGGTTCCATCCATAGGTTTTATTTAATTAAAAGTATGGAAAATATAGGCTTTTTACCTTTATAACATCTGGCTCCCAGTCATCTAATGTGAGAGATCTCACTTTGCTCACGTGAACACCCAAGGACCGATGTATTCCCGAACATTCTAAAAAGTAAAAAATTTGAGCGGAATTAATATTAATTAATAACTAATAATTATTATTGGAAAGGGACCTGGAAGCGATCCAAGCTCAGTCATGGCAGGAAGTGGCCCAGAATCGGGAAGAGTGGTATAATCTTGTCCAAGACCAAGACTCAGTTTGGGTCGCTTGGCCGTAGTAAGTACATAATAATTACTATAGATTTCCGCAAAGTAACACCTAATTCCATTAATTAAAATAATAATTGACTTTTATACTACAACAGAATAACTTACACAGAGAGAATCAAATCACAAATTTTAAATAAAATAAATAAATATTTCAGGACGTTTCACACAGCGCCACCTAACCCCAAACTAAGCAACTGCTTGTAATATGGTGGTTAGGATAACGGATATAATACTTATATACTTTTCTATTTACTATTTTTTTATTTTACTTCTAAGCGCTGTTGTACTCATTTGAATACACACTAAAAATAATGAAAATACATTTGTTATTTGTAACCATCCCTTGTAATTTTTTTTTTTTATGTGATGAAGTAGAAGACGAGCAAGACGCTCTCCTGATGTTAAGAGATAACGGCTGCCCATAATCAGTACTTTCAATAAAGGGAGAAATTAAGAGATCTCAATTTTTCGCTATTTGCATACAACAAAACGAAGATAAATTAAAATAAACAATTATGGTTTTTCTTTGGTCATAAATAAAGTTAAAATAAGTTTTTTAATGAAGGGTAAAGTTACCTATACAAAGAGTAATCCCGAGGTTAATGCTGGCCCATCTTGGATTAGGGCTGCCGCAATCACAACAAAAGTTGTTCCCAGGAATGCTTAGCAGTTGCTCCCATATCCTGTAAATCAATATAATTACTGTGTAAAGATGTAAACAACAGGAAAAATTTTACGCTAAACGATTCGTAAGTATTTAGATTCATCTTTGTAAATAAACGGCATAAACTCACTTGTATTTACTTGGCTTCGTGCATTTACCCCTGAAGAAGATCCTCGTACAGGATCGAAACGGTCGGCACGAAGCCGAAGTAACTACGAGTGAGTTTATGCCGTTTATTTACAAAGATGAACAGGAAAAATTGGATATCACCATATCACCCTAAACAGCATTTGCAGACAGTAAAGTTAAAATAAACGGATAACTGCATAAACTCAACTTTACAGGAAAAATAAAAACCTATTTTTCGTTAGGAACATTTGTTCTAGAAACCAGAACTTTTAAGATGTATAACTTTTTTTTATTTACTACAAGAAAAATGTAAAAAAATTGAGTAGATGTATTGGACCTATATATAATTCGAAAATGAAATAAAAACATGACAAGTCCAGACATACATTTTTATAGCATAATATGACTTACCGAACTTTCTTCATAGCATTATTATCTTGAGTATCATTCTTGGTATCGTCAGGTACTAGGACGAGTTGTGAAGAAGGCGGCTCTCTGCCCTGACCGCGCTGTATCGCTGCACGGATGCCGCGCTGCAGCGCTGCCACCCAGTTGGACAGCATCTCTTCCGAGTCCGCTTGAAGCATGTGACTCCTAGACGAGGTAATATAAACCTCATTAATAGGTTTTTAAGGTCGACTTTAGCATTAGTTTACGAGTATATATCGCAGTTCGTGTTTGCTTTCAGGGTCCGCTTGAAGAATGTGACTCCTAGACGAGGTAATTTAACTCTTATTAATAGGCCATTAAGGTCGACTTTGGACTGTTCAAGATTAGCTGTGTTATAGGTAGGTACATAATATCGCTGCACGGATGCCGCGCTGCAGCGCTGCCACCCAGTTGGACAGCATTTCTTCAGAGTCCGCTTGAAGCATGTGACTCCTAGACGAGGTAATTTAAACCTTATAAATAGGTAATTAAGGTCGACTTTGACATTTGTATACGAGTATATCGCGAGTCCTAGATAAGTTAATTTAGAACTTATTTGTAGGCAGAAGTTGTTTGTTGGCAGAAATGTTTGATTTTTATTTGGCTTCAAAACTAGAAATTTTTTAATTTTGACACTTTATCTTGACGAATATTTAGCCAATATTTTTTCTTTAAAATTGCACATAATGTAAACTTTGATATCAATGTGATAGGGCTAAATTATGACTGAGGTTGAACGGTATAGAAAAACTTACTTAGAAGGAGACAGAACTTCGAAGCAAAACCTCCTTTCTCCGTCATGCACCTGCTTCACAGTACATAACCTCAAGTCTTCTTCCATCACAGTAACGTTCAGTTCACCTGTCCTTTTCCTGTAAAAATAAACATAATAGAGTTTAACTAGTTTTAAAATGCATTTGTCATCCCTATTACGATATCCACCACCACCTACCCATGTAAATATCATTATTTCTCTCCCTGCAAGGTTGTCCGGAAGAGATGGCTTTTAGCGATAAGACCGCCAATTGTTTTACCCTTATGTCGTATTTTGTGTTATAGTTTTAAGTTTTCTGTATGTTTGTAGTGTTTCAATAAAGCGTTTTCTATTCTATTCTATCCCTCACCGGGGGTAACTTCCTTTACAGGCGGCCGACTAAGTGGGTACTCCAGTGTCAGTTATTCTACCGCCTGAACAGTGATGTGCAAAACATTTACGAATGCTTTTTCACGCTTTTCGCCTTCTGTATGACGTCGGATTTACATCCATGTAAATTAATATTTTTTTAATAGTAAGGTAATAAGGATAATGGACAACTATCGTTGATTTTTTATTGTTAGTGTATAATATTTTTACATTGCTGGCTTAGCCATTTATAGCCAAAACCTTCCCTAAATATTTCAAGTATAGCTTAATCGAGCCATATCACCCTCGCCGGGAAAATCGAACATGTATTTTTGAGCCGAGAAAATGTATTATTACTTTTGTAAGGTATTTCAAGAGATAAAATAGTCACGACCTAAGCTAGCTAGACTTTAAACGACCTAGATGACGAAACCTTGTTTCTACGCTAATGGAATACACAAATCGTAAATATAATATTTATTTGGAGATCAGATATTTGTTTGAAAAATTGAAAAGGTCTTTTCAAAAACCAATAACAGTTTGTCCCTGTGTCTTCTGGATGCGATATATGGGACTTCTCAAATATTTTAGCACTAATTGGACTAACAATAACAAAAAAGCATAAAAAAATCTAGTTTCGTGCAGTTAATAGGAAGTGCGTACATACATTTCGGTGATTCATTTTTATTTATATAAGTAAAAGATAAATGACACTGAAAAAACAAGGGTTTCTCAACGCAAACATCAGCAACCAAGCAAGCACCGCAGTTACAGTATTTTTAACCCCCGACGCAAAAACGACAGGGTTTTATAAGTTTGACGTGTCTGTCTGTCTGTGTGTGTGTTTGTCTGTGGCATCGTAGCTCCCGAACGGAAGAACGGATTTTGATTTAGTTTTTTTTTAAAGTAGAGTTAGTTGAGAGTTTTCTTAGCCATGTTTGGTGAAAATCGGTCCAAGATGGCCGCCGCTACAAAATGGCGGATTACTTTTTTCTTCCACAACCCCCTCAATATGGGTATCAAATGAAAGGGCTTAACTAGTAGAATACAACGCACAAATTTAAAATCCAAGATGGCCGCCACCAAAAAACCGCATATAACATATTTTGAAAGCGTTGCGTTGGGGGTTTTTAAATTTTAAATTTAATTCATTTGTATTAAAAAAGTCTTACCTATAAACCAGTCTATTATCATACAAGTAAAACCATCTCCGGTTCCACGTCTTGAAAGCGTTGGAAGTCCTCTTGAACAAGTACCCCTGCATCCGCGGCTGGTTCTTCATGCAGTTGGTCAACGTGCCGTCTTTACAGTCGCCATCTTCATTGTTACAACTGGGGAGTACCGTATCCTTGCTGTTTACTATCGTATGACGGTTCTCCATTTCTTTGCCTAGGATCTTTGTGTCGTTGCGCATTGTTGATACCTGTGAAGAGATAAAAACACAGATTTTTTTTTTTATCAAAACACAAACTTTAATTAAATAAAAGGTCTAGGTTATGCTTGCTGCATAGCAATAGCTATTTGTTCAACAAGTGAGAAAATTTGGTTTTTGCTCTGTGAGTACCGAGATTACGCGAAGTAGAGTCCTTTTCACGAAAGAGGTCCCGCGGAATTTTGCGGAACTAAATTTAATTTTTCGATAATTACTGAACTTCATATCCTAAATAATTAATATTTGTTAGATATATTTAATTAAGAAATTAAATATGAGAAATTATGAGGCGTTAAAAAGTTATAGACATGTTAACTTTTAATATTTGCGATAGTGGCGCCCCGCAAAAAGGACTCCTTTCGTATAAAGCACTCTAGGCTAGAATTGATTCAAATAATAGACTAATGAACGTAGTGAGTGACTCAACGGTACGAAACATAAAAAAACTTTTTTTATTCTACCGCCTGAGAGGTGATGTGCAAACATTACTGTGTTTCGGTAGGAGGGCACTGTAGCTAGTGAAATTACTGGGCTCAAAAGTCTTAACATCTTATGACTCTTAAGTAAGCGTTGGTGCTGTGCGCCTCGTATCTTACATCATTGTGAAGTCCTGGGTAGCACTGAAGGTACTGATTATGGGCAGCGTTATCTCTTACAACAGGAGAGCGTCAATTGTTTGTCTTTTTGCTTCTTTGCATAAAAAAGTCTTTTAATAAACGAGGGCGAAACGCAAATTTTAATTCATTCAAAGATTGTGGCGCCATCGCCTACCTTCAATACGAGGTCAGTTTTATGCTACAGATTTGGGGTGAAAGCTTGAATTTGTAACGCCTTTACACTATCATAAATTAATGTACCAAAATGGAATTGATGTTCCCCCTTATTAAGCTTCTTAAAACGCCCAAACATACGCCCTCAATCACATTCAATGATATCTTGAAAGTTCACCAACTAAACACTCATTGATATACTTCTTTTTTTATTTATTTTTTTATATATATTTCAGGACATTTCACACAGCGCCACCTAACCCCAAACTAAGCAACTTAGTGCTTGTATTATGGTGACTAGGATAACGGATATAATACTTATATACTTTTCTTTCGTAAGTACATACTTATAATAGATTACCTCTTTATATAATAGTATAGATATTGAAAACCACCCAGACCAGAAACAAATATCTGTGGATCACACAAATATTTGCCTCATGCGGGAATCGAACCCGTCGCATCGCAACCTTCTGCGTTGCAAGCGAAAGTGATAAAAAACCCAACATCCACAACTTGAGATAAACTTGCGCTTTTACCTTATGTACTTAGTAGCTGTATGTAGTATGTATACATAACGTTTATGTTTAACAAATAATATTTAGTGTGAAAAAAATTTGAAACCGATAGAAATTTCGCTTTCAATCTGCGAGGGCGAAACTCAAAAATTGCTCAAATAATTTCGATATTATTTTAATGGAACGACGTGGAAAGTATACCCTTTAAAACAAGAAAAGACTATTTCTAATCGGTTCAGGCATTCTCGAATAATCGGTGAAAATACTCGTACATATAAAAGAAAAGATTATTTTTTACAGATACATCAATCAGTAACAAATTTAAATCTATTTATGTTATTTTATTTATTTAGTACACAGTTATTCACATCACAGATGCGAAGTTACATCACGTTTAACGATGGATAAATCACCGTAAGTCACGACATCATGGACAGGTTGCCATCAAATTAGTAATGGTATACCATAACTTTAAGACTGTTGTCACGCGATGGCCACGATTTAGCTGCCCATAAACTTGAAATCACGAATTTATTGATTTTAGCTCCTCGTTAACAGAAGCAGCAGGGCTTTCTATATTTTGAGTCGCGTAAGAAAAGGACATCAGCCCCTTTAGCATAGTAAGACATTGGCATAAGAGTAGCGAACTTGCCTAACGCGCGATAGGGCGATAAAAAAAAACGAAAACAGAACAGCAACGCGAGAGCAACTTGGGTACAGAATCCACCTGCAGATATTTTCTATGAGGGTGCGCAAACGCAGGCATACCTAGCTATTATTATAATAGCTAGGAGTGCCTTATCATCATAATAACTAACTATTGCACTAATTTATAGCCTTCTGCTGCGAATTATTGCGATAGTTTTACTGCAAATGTTTTAAATTAAAAAGTTTTAGTGCGTTTGAAGCTGGAGCGTACTCATAAGGTCAATTCATTCGTCTCGTAGATACCATTAACTATACCAAACATTAGCCTCCAGAGAAATACAGACAATAGTTTTCAGAATTGCAAACGAGCGGTAGAGTATTAAAAAACAAAAATTGAAAAATTGACTTGCAAAAGTGCTCCAGGGTTTTCTTGGCTAGAACCACGCTTACTGTTCCAGCTTCTATTTTCTTAAATACAGGTGTAAATACATACCTCATCGGCCGTAGTCTTGAGAAAAGGCTCCAGATCTTCAGACAGGTCTGCGCCCTGATGATAGTAGGTGCAGCACGCTTGCAGATACGAGAGGAACTACGAAAAAACAAGGACTCCTATTAATTAATTAAAATAATAATAAATTAATTTTAACTAATTTTAATACTGGTACCCATATACATAGGTTAAAACCTAGAGTAGACGAGTAGCTCTCTCCAGTGAACAAGAAATGGAACAACTCTATACTCTCCTTTTGTGTTCTCTATTATGTATTTTTATTTATTTGCGAGCGCGCGATGTGTGACAGAATCCAGAATAAAGAGATCCTCAAAAAACGCGAGTTAACGACATAGTTAAATAAGTGAATAGTGTGTAGTTTTACCGGGGGTAGACTTCCTTTGCAGGAGGTCGTCTAGGTGGGTACCCCAACAGTGCCAGTTATTCTACCGCCTGAGCAGTGATGAGCAAACATTACTGTGCTCCGGTAGGAGAGCTAGTGAAATTACTGGGCTAAAGAGTCTTAACATCTTATGACTCTTGAGTAAGAAGCGTTGGTGCAGTGCTCCTAGAATTTCACATAATTGTGAAATCCTAAGTAGCACTGTACTGATTATGGACAGCGTTATCTCTTAACATCAGGAGAGCGTCTTGCTCGTCTTCTACTTCAACACATAAAAAAAAAGTGTAGTGTGTGTGTAAGTGAATTTGCTAGCCAGAATCAATTAATTTTCAGGACTCATCACTTGCAGGGCCATCAATCGATGAAGAATAAAAGTTCTTAAGGAATTAATTAAGGCAAATAATTTAAATGATTCGGATGCTCTTCACCACGAGAAGTGGAAGAGATATAATATTCGGAAAGTAGACCTTGGCAGTAACTGAAAAAATGCTCAGTAGAAGAAGTGGAAGATACAAAATTTTAGCGAAATACAAAGTTGTTTTTCACGGAAGGAACTATAGACAAAATTAAAGTAGTACAAGAATAACAAAGCATGTGGTTAGTGCTTTACCACTGAATGAGCGTGAATTTAATTGATGCAAAATTATGCAGTATGTTGATTAGGCAATCTTATGACTGGTTAAGTGAGCAGTATTATGCGTCGTTTTAGTACGGTTTTAGTAATTATTACTAGTATTAAGTGACTCACTAAACAAGGTACTTGCAGGTATCATGATGCCATTTCCTATTGTAAATGATTCATGTCTCATTTACGATTCAGTTTTCCGAAAATTTTACATATTATTTCGCTGAGCCAGCGAATATGGCCTACGTCAGTTGGATAAGACTACTTTGCCGACCGTTTAAAATAATACAATTTCCTATTAAAAAGCTCATGGTCAATGGAAAGACCGTACTAAAGGAGCACTGATGGGAGGATAGGTGATTATTTCATGGGCAACTCTCGAGCGTGTAAGCGACGAAAACGTGACGTGATCGTAGCGACTTACCAGCGATTTACCCCATGTGAGGGTCACCGAAATCAAAGGATCGTATCGTTTAGGATAAAGATAAGAAAAAAAAATATTTATTATCAGTTCCAAAAAGTACATTCATAAAAATTATACACAAATATAGTGACATTTAGCATGAGATATGAACAGAAGATAATAAAACAACATAAACAATCCACTGATAAATGGAATAGGCTCAGCATAATGCTAGGCAGGGAGGTCCTGCACAGCGCTGATTTTCAGCCTACCCTATGTTCATGCATCCGTTTACATAATGTAATTAAGATAACGTTAAGCAGTTAGCTCAATTGGACTTTATTGAGTAAAGAAGTGATTGCGTATCATTAAGGAACGTTATTTCCAATATTTTATAGGTAAGCTTATGCTCGCAGCTATGTCCGCATGGAGAAATCCTTTCTTAGCGAAGGTCTACATAATAAAACTTATATACGTATTCCAAGTTTCAACACAATCCGTTCAGGGGTTTAGATAGTCCCTAGAAGATATGTGTAAACATATCTATAAAATATTAGAAATCCCAAGTATATGGGGGTTCGAAGGGATTCATTCAGTCGAGAAATAATAATCATGAATCAAAATGCACGGAAAATGTAAGCCTACTTTGTTAAGGATAAGGGCCGAATATATTATGATAAATATTAGCCACACACTCGCTGTAAATACTCAAGTACCTACCTAGGATAAGGATAAATAAGTTTAATCATAATTCAAACAATAAATACATAGATAAGTAGGTACCTGATTCAAGCTAACGATGGTCTATGAATCCAACGAGTCACAAACACAATAGAACCATTGTCTCGGGTTAAACATTCACACACTATTTTAAAATCACTGTTTTTATAAAAAAAACCTTCACGGTAGCATTTCGGAACGGTAGTGGCGAGGATGGTACTACTAACTTACTACGCAAGTCGCAACCTTGCGATGCAGTTTAGGTAACAGTTACTGAGGACTTAGACATAGCCTTGCACCATAGAATAAGACGTAGTTTTTAAGTGCACCAGCAGAATCCTTTGGTTTTTTAAATCAGTCACAGTTAACGTAACAGTTACTTAGGAGTTAGACACACTATAGATTCAGTCGTAGTCACTGAGTGTAGTATAACATTGGCAGACCCCTTTGGTTTTTGAATTGTGACGCAGTTTAGGTAACAGTTACTGAGGACTTAGACATAGCCTTGCACCATAGATTAAATCGTAGTTAGTGAGTGCAGTGTAACACTAGCAGAACCCTTTGATTTTTGAAATCCGACGCAGTTCAGGTAACAGTTACTCTGGACTTAGACTCATAGCCTAGTACTGAAGATCAAGTAAAAGTTATTAAGGGCAATGTGATACTGTACCCACCCTTAGGTTTCTCAATAGACGCAGATTAGCTAACAGTTACTATAGACTAAGATAGACACAGTCTTGCACCATAGATAAAGTCACAGTTACTAAGTGTACTACTGTAAATTTAACACTGGCAGCAAAATACACTTTACTTTTTAATTTATGCGCGGCGACAACGCAATGATATTCGGGACGGCCGCGGCAGAGAACCGAACGCGCGAAATTTCGGCTTAAAACTTCGGCTTTTTTAGAAATAATCTAAAGTAGTACTCAAAACACTTGAAAAAGGCGTGTGACATTCGCGACGGTGCTAAAACTAATGTTCAAAAATGTAAATAGGCAATGCTGATTCATAGATATCGTATCATTCAAGGATTTCATAATTGGCGTTTCGCCTTATTTAGGTTTATGTGTTGCGATTGTGAGAAGTGCAGATTTGCAGAACCGAGCCACAATAACAAAAAAAGATTAGTATATTCCTCATTTTCTTTAATGTTATTTTAACATTTTTAAACTGTAAGCAACCCCAATCATCGTTATTTTTATAACTTTTAAAAATTAAGGAGGTTTACAATAATTTGTCGGGTCTCTTTAATTAGACATTTTATGTGCGTTGTTAATACTAACAGATTTGGATTTTTTGTTGAAAAGGAGCCACTTCAAAAGTCTCATTTAAATTTTATCGAAATCGGTCGAGTAGTTTTCATGTTAAGAATTAAAATAGGCATCTTTACCCGGCTTATTGAATAAGTCTGTTATTTTTTTATTTCTAGCGAGATATAGAGGTGATTGTTAGCCTAAGGTCTCATATATCACTGCCAGCGATGAACGACCAGCGATTCATCATTTTCTCGCTAAAGAAACCTCTCTAGTAAATAAGTCATTCCTAAGATTACAAAACGTAAACAAACAACGTGACTCATATTTTTTATAATTAAAATTCATTACATGCGTGGTTCTACACACGAATACACAATCGGGATGTTAATGATTACACAATTTTGAACTTTATTACGAAGGCGTAAAACCTAATTTATTAACCACAATGAAATAGATACCACAATAGAATAGATCTCAATATGAACAAATCCTCACGATCTTTATGATTGTGCCGAAAAACGGAACTACATACATGTTTCTTTACATATGTTTTATAGAGTCCGACCGAAACTGGTTTTCCGGCCGAAGCCGAAACCGAATATTCGGCCGTAGCTTCAGTTCGTCTTAATTCAGTCGAAACTGCCACCGAAACTTGATTATTAGCCGAAACCGAATTTTCGGTCGGACACTATATAATTTTGTCTTCAAAATGCTTTAACGCGTAGACACTAGCGCAGCGCCTTCGGCTACATTTATTTAAATCATGGTCGGCTTTATCACGGTAGTGCACCTGTACCGGATTATTTAGTATCTTATCGTAATAATTCTGATATAATATTTGGAATACAAAGGAAATCGGACTTAAGGCCCTCATATTCTTTGTTTAGAATAGGAAATAGACAAGGCTAAAGGTGTGTGAACTTCAATAGAGACGTCGACTAAAAAAATATATTATTTAAAGCTATAAACTGAGGACCATTTTCAAAAAATAAATTCTACGAATTTATATTTTAAAATTCGTCAAATCGTGTGAGCGAGAGAATTGCACGCAAATACGAGGCTCTTAAACTGTTACTCCACCAGTTATAGACGAAAATAAATTTTGGATACAGCTAAAATTAGCCGGCTAAACATAGATGTAGCCGCACTTCGGGGTTTAGCCGCAACATATACCTATACCTACCTATATAGAGTTACCAATCTTGAACTCATGATTAAAAACAACAAAGAACAAGTGAAATTTTAAAAATACTTTTTAAAAACAAGCTTTAATTATTATTATCGTCTTGTATCATAAAGTACTCGTCAAGACGAATCAAATGAGCCCAAACTCGATGGGGTTCCGTTGTTTTATGACGGAGTTCCTATGGCCACCTTCTAGCTCCATCATCAGATCAGCTTGATGTCATAAAAATTTTGCATTGTCATCCGATTTACACACGTATGCAAATTTTCAGCTCAATTGGAAACCGGGAAGTGGGTCAAATTAAACTTGCAAGATTTGATTACAGACAGACAGACAGACAGACAACAGACAGGTGAAAGTAATATAAAGCTTGTAAAAATATAAAGCTTGTAAAAAAAACAATTAAGTTATAATACTTATCCACCTTTTGATAGGAATTAGGATATAAAGGTTCAAATCTTAAAATGTTACGATATTTGTTGACAGACGAGACCATAGAGCGTATTCTCTAATTTCTTAAACTATTACTACTCTCTCTTCTCTACTAATCTCTCTTCTCTTACTAATATAATAAACGTGAAAGTTTACAAGAATGTCTGGATGTATGTTTGTTACTCTAATTTACGCCTGAACGGGCGGACGCCTAAACGGATTGAGCTGAAATTTGGTATAGAGATAGCTTAGAACCTGGAATAACACATAGGCTACAGTACAGCGGGTAAAACCGCTGGTGGCAGCTAGTTAATTATAATGCAAATCGCGTATCAAATAGAATTCATTGTATACGAGTAAGGTAGCAACAGTTTTAGTCATGTTGAGTAACAAACTTTCACTTGTGCAAAATTAAGGATGCTACTTTCACTTTCTTAATGGTTATTGACCAGAATGTTGACTTCGAATGGTCGCTTATAATTTACAATACATACGGATATTATAAATGCGAATGTGTGTTTGTCTGCCTTCACTCTTAACCTGCTAAACCGATTTAGAGATGAAATTTGATAGACTTCAGACCGACAAGGTTTACGTTAAACAAAAGTTAAACCTTTTTAGGCTACTTTTTTGTGGGAAGGAGGTAAATTGCGCATATCTAGTCCTATTCAAATTACAAATAGGTATACGAAAGTTTAAATGGTGTGTGTCTTATGTATGGAGGATGGATTTTTGCTCTTTCATGGACTCCTAGACCGATTAAACTCAAATTTGATATACAAATATGGGCTATATTTGTATATCAAATTTGAGTTTAATCGGTAAATAAGCACATACATAAGCTACTTTCAAATCTAGTTTTACAGAATATATACTGGCAATAAAATTGCTCTATTTTCAACAACCAATCAAACTTTAAAAAACACAACTGCTGTGTTTTTATATACAACTAAGTAAGAAGACGAGCAAGACGCTCTTTTGATGGTAAGAGATAACGCTGCCCATAATAAGTTACAGTATTACCTAGTATTTTACAAAGGTAAAATTCTGGGTGCACTGCGCCAACGCGTGTGCACACACAAACGTTGTGTTTTGTCAACTGATTTTACCATACTAAATTAATTTCTGGTCATGTGGATAGTACTAAAAACGCCGCCGCAGCCAAAGGTAAAAAGGAGTTTTCAATTACTATGTACATGTGTTTTGATTTCCCAAACCATATAACCATACTTCACAGCAAGTTTATAACAATGTAAAGTGATTATTATCGGCAGTCACGCCCGCGCGATAAGGGCGCGTCAGGGTGCGCCGAGCTAACTTGATTATAATTTTTTTTTATGTTTTGAAGTAGAAGACAAGCAAGACGCTCTCCTGATGTTAAGAGATAACGGCTGCCCATAATCAGTACAGTGCCACCTAGGATTTCACAATTATGTGAAATTCTAGGGGCACTGCACCAACGCTTCTTACTCAAAAGTCATAAGATGTTAAGGCCCAGTAATTTCACTAATATAATTAGTAACGGGTGTTATGACTGTACAATAATAATTGGGGTTTATACTCCAACAGAACAGATTACCCTATTTACACTGTCAGAGTCAAATCATAATTTACAGGTTGTGTGGCCAACCTATATGTTGCAGTTTCAGGTCGCCGAGATTACTACAGGGCCTGCAACATGACCTAACGACTGCCTCCTACATATCAACACAATGTTTAGATATGTCTCGCTTTCATTTTATTGAGAGGAGTGAATGACATTTGAATAGTCAACGCCTAAGATGCATCCCACGCATTATTCTACAAGCGAGTATACTAAGTCTTCGTATTTAATACTATATTATACCCGTTTTACCCGCTGTGCTTGTGTATGTGTTATTTCTGGGTCAAAGCCATTTTTATACCAAATTTCAGTTCAATCTGTACACCCGTTTAGGCATGAAACAGTAACAAACATACATCCAGATATTCTTAGAAAATTTTAATGTTTATAATATAAGTAAGATAGTAGGATTATAGTCTACAAAAGAAGACAAATCACAAACTTATATATTATGCTTGCATCTTGCAACCTTTGATCTTACAAGATGTGACGAATTCTCTTTTTACATTTATTGCAATTGATAATTTAATAAAGAATTTTAAAACCTACAACCTAACAAATCTAATTAGCGATTGGTCAGGTTCTAACGATTTGGTAAAAATCAATATCCCTACTCAACCTTGAAGTAGAAAAAATGGCGTCTTCTCGACTATAATATCTTTTAATCCAGAATTCTTACTCGAAACAGTTTGGCTCAGATTTTTTGGGTCTTCGCAGTTTGATTCTCATAGGACTGAGGTTCCGTCAAATTAGACCAGCAGGGTTATTCACTTATCCGTGAAAGAACTGAACCGAATTGTCAAAAATGTATGAAATTACGTATTATGTAGATACAACTTGAAATGACATTTCACGTCATTTCATACATTTTTGACAATTCGGTATTCGGTTCGGTTCCCTAACCGATAAGTGAATAGCCCTGCAGCTTAACGGCAACTTGGTCCTTTGAAGGGAATGACTACGGAAATATGGGGGTAAGAACAGTTACTCACAGTAGCAAGAACTTCATGTCGTTTCCTGGCCTGAAGCATGGTGATCTTCTGAACGTGGTCGAGTGCCGTGTGACGGAAGCAAGAGCGGGTCGCCAACAAGAGATTCATGCATTCTTCTACGTCGCTTAGTTTGTGGCGGGACACCTACAAACAAGTTAAATTTTAAAAAATCTTTTTAAAAACAACTTTTAATAATATTACCATATAGCACCAAAGTACTTGTCAAAACGATCAAATGAGCCCAAACTCGATGGGGTTAATTACGGTGATTCTATGGACACCTTCCAGCTTCATCATCAGATCAGCTCGATGTCATAAAAATATTGCATTGTGATCTAATTTATACATACATGCAAGATTTCAGCTCAATCAGAAACCGGGAATTGAATCAAAATTAACTTGCAAGATTTGATTACAGACAGACAGACAACAGACAGGTGAAAGTCAATAAAAGCTTGTAAAAAGGTCCAATCACATTTTTCAAAACTTTTGTTAATTAATAAAAATAACAATTACACAATAAAAACAATTAAACTCAACTATAACATACATACACAGGTGTGCAATTAATTTGCCACACAAACAATTAAAATACCATATTGCGGAAAACTATATAATAAAAGAAACACAAGTTTACCTGAGAATTCCTATTTAAAGCTATGTCCAGATCGTTAGAGATTTTCTCAAAATGGTGCTTACTTTCCTTCACACCTTTGATATCTCTGGAACAAAGGCACTATTTATAACATTGGTTGTTGGACAGGATGAGGGGTGTCTGGCAGTTATTATCAATTTCACTGAGTCATCAATCACGTATAAAAGTACATTAATGGTTTACTAAACTGTCATTTAAAGTAACCTGTTGGAATATAAACCCCAATTATTATTGGAACGAAGTTCCTTATCGCGCGTTGTGAAAGGGGGCTAGACGGAAAAAGATCTTACGAAAAGTTGTCACAACACTTTTTGCTATAGTAAGCTATTGTAAGCTGTGCGGCGTGCGCATGTTTCTCTGTCTCTCTCTCTTCTAGAAAGCAAGCCAGATATTTTCATTAATCGAAAGGAACTTCGTTCCATCCAGGTGTCCCTTGACACCTCTCAAGTTTTTTATTTACTATAATAAAAAGGTTAAAATACTTACACTTTAATAAAAGCAGTGAGATTCTTAATGACAGTCCTGGAGGCCTGGTCGAGCAGAATGGAATGGAACTTGTTGATCTCTTGCAGAGCATGTATCATTCTATTGAGGTTGGCCATCACTGAGGGGTCTTCGGAGAAACACCCCGTCAAGTCCCATAGGGCATTTGTGAAGGTCCTTTAAAAAAACATTTGATCAAAGTTTTTTATTAAAGTTTTTATTAAAGTAACTCTTACTCATCACCTTCCCTGCCCTTATCCCAAATTGTGTAGGGTCGACAACTATTTTACCCCTTCTAATCCACTCTATCATCCATCATATCTTTAGTCACTCTTACTACTTTAAAAAATATTAAGACATTCTACACACAGCACAGTACTTCATATTTTCCTAGCTACTAACAGAATATAAGTATGTATCTCCATCTGTTTATAAAGTTTTTGGGTGTCTTGGTGTTCATAATTTCATAGAAATAGGTACCCATAGGAAATACATGGGTAAGGAGACTTCATTTTTCATATCAAAGAAAGGATCCCTATACCTTAGGGCCATGAAGATTCAATATCAATTTCTTCTAAATTTAAAGACATCCTACAAAACATGTGTGTCATTTAGAATTACTTAATATTTGTAATCTGATAACATCAGTTTTCAAATAATACATTAAGCTCAGATAAGATATAATTAGCTCGTATAATAAACCAGTTTGAAACCATAGCTGGTTAATAGTATTATAAATAAAATATGACTAAATAAGAGTCCACAAATCGAGTCTGGCGCCGCAATATGCTCGTACAGATGACCTGAATAGCGCAAAATAATTAGTACACCGCTTACAATTGCAGCCACAAAAAAACAAAGCTTCTGAACGATACGTAACCAAAAAACTAGTACAGTTCTCACCCTCTATGAGTCACATAAGTTTTTCCTGCATCCACCATAGCCGCACAGGACTTTAACACCTTATCCAGTTTCTGCTCCAATCCATCGATGCTGGATTCTTCTGTCTCCAGCTGCTCCCTAAGAAACCAATTTGGGTATTGTAAACATTTATAACACAACACGTACGATTACATTATCACTTTCTATTCACTTTGATTCATAAATCTGTAATTTACCTAAACTTAGGTGAGTCCCTGAGACATTCGTCGAAATCTATGAGTGGTTTCATAGTGATTAAATTACAATTAATAGATAATTATCAAAGAAATAGCATTTTCTATCGCAGAACAAAACACTTTTTCACTTTTTATAAAAAATCAGTAGGAGGCAGCGACTATGGCAGCGACAGTAAATCTCTGACAACTGTCACTGTCACTGTCAAGTGTCAAGAGACTGCTGACAACTGCTGTCAATTTCAAAAGTCTCCACAGACAATAATTTTATTTATTCATTTATTCTGACCATGGATACAAGTCCTTCAGTCGAAATCTTTATAATTTTAAGTTCATTGTTTATTCGATAAAGAGTGGGCGTTTATCGAATCACATCGATTCATTTTGTGACGATTCTTGAAAATAGCAGACTGTTGAACTTTTTTCCATTCTTCGACAGTAAATCACATTCACAAACACTCAACGTTTATTAAATCCACTATTAATACGCGTTTAGCACTTATTGCAAAATTATTATCCAAGAAAGCAAAAAATTTCATCCGCTTTCCAAAAGCGCGGCAAAATGAATCAACAATAATAAGCATTACCACCACAGGAAATACATGATGGATATTTACGTTTATATATAGTTTGAAAATCCTTGGGATTTATCGCGGATTTTTACCGAATACAAGCCAGGCCACAACGATTTTAACTCAAAAAAAGTAATCCATTAATTTTTGCTATTTTTTAACATGAGTTCAGATCAACGCTTTTGTTTTGTTTTAAAATTAAAAACCCGACACTGGAAAATAAATACGTGTTTGTCTCAGAAAGAACGAAAAAACTAACTGTCAATTACAATAATATGTAACTGTCACACTGTCAAAAGTCAAATCGCATAGTAGGTATCTCTATGTGGAAAAACTTTTATTTTTCCTCTTCGCTTTCCGTAATATTTTTAAATGATTTTATAAAATACGAACGCATAAAAATGCGGAGCTCCGCCGAGAAAAAGTAGTCAACTGAAAACTACCAAAGAATTTGAACGTATACAATTTTATTTTTGAGTTAACTTTTTTTCGAAAGTTTGCACGGTGTAACTTGAAATTAAAATGAAATCTGAAAAGAAAGAACAAGTTGAAAATGATCACGTCCTCACTGTCCTGCTGTGCGCTATTGCAATACCTCTCTCGATGTCTATGTGGATTGTAAACATTGTGTACACAAAGTTCATCGCCAAACACGACGGTTTTGATGGTGAGTTTGATAAACACTTTTACTCGAGTTAAAAATAGTGCTTACCTGCATGTAATATGTAAAACATATTTCCCCAGTGTCCACTGCATCAGCAGGTTTAGGTCAATTTAAAAAGAAAATTGCTAAGGTCCTATGTAATAACAATAAAGGATCAAAACATTCATTTCAATATGAATACATCCTATGTTTAATATTCTCAAATAAAAACCTTTTAAATTAATCGAATAATTCAGTTATTCGATTATTTTAAAAGGTTTTAACACGACAAGTTAAAGGCACAAAAATTAAAGACTTCTAATTTCACCACTATGTACCTACTGCCTACACTGACACAATAAAATCTAACACTCATGCTTTTCGTTTTCAGAGCCAATAGTGATATCCCCAGGAAGATGGCTTGCCTCGTGCCTCATTCCCTTACTCGTAGCAGTATCAGGATACAGAAAGAAAAGTGTCAGCTTAAGCGGGGCGATATCTGGCTATATAGTTGCATTTTTACTCACACTCAGTAACTACAGCTTCTTAGCTGGGTTATTTACTTTCTTCATATCAGGATCAAAAGCTACCAAGTTCCGTTCGCACTTGAAAAAAAAGCTCGAGGTTGACTTTAAAGAAGGTAATTATTATGTTTATTAGCTTGTATATTATTATTAGACATTTTAATGTGTTTATCATTAAAATGTTTAATAGGTTAATAAAATAACACAGTATGTACCTATTTATTGCATTATAATTTAAAGATACTTTAAAAATATTTTCCAAGTAACTATAATTTGCATGTTATATTCTGTAAAGTAAAATCTTACTTAATCCTGTCTGCCCCTATGTATGTATATCTTTAAAACTATGATGCAACGAATTTTGATACGGTTTTCATTAATAGATAAATTGATTCAAGATGAAGGTTTGATAAATGTAAATAATATAATACATGTATAATATAGTAGAGAAACATTCTTTTCTAAGCATGACAAAGTGCATGCATATCCACTAGCTTATAATAATTTTATTATGTACCTATATTAAATTTATCATATACATATATAATACGAATTTATATTTAAAAATTATTCATCATATTGTTTGAGAGTCACACACAAAGACGAGGCCCCTAATCACTTTTTGCTTTTGGCTTAATTGCATGTTGACAACATTTATAATTGCGTTAAGGAAAAGAAGTAGGTAAATATAACATTGCTTTCCTGTATAACAATGATCTTGTGTAATGATCCTGGGATGGTGAACCAATTGTTATTAATTATGGCCAGTTATTGTGTAAATTTTTAATAAGCAATGTGCAAAGTACATAAAAATACTGCAAGAACACTTCCACATTATGTTCAACCCAAGTCCGATCTGAATCCATGTAATAATAATCTTTTCTGAATCCATGTAATAATAATTAACACAGCTGTAGAACATCTAAATATATTATAAAAGGAAAGAGTGACTGATTGACTGACTGATCTATCAACACACAGCTCAAACCGCTGAAAATTTGGAATATAGCCGCTTGCTAAGCCTGGAACACCGTAGGCAGGTTGCCAGTTTATCGGTCTTTTACAAAGTGCATTTCGGTGAATGCGCCCAGGAGTTGCATGATTTGATTCCGCCGTCTCCTTTTTACAACCGAACATCTAGAGAAACGGTACGGCGCCATCGCTACATGGTTAATATTCCGTTTGTCCGCACGAAGCGATTTGCTTCGACCTTCATAATCCGGACGGCGAAGATTTGGAACTCCCTACCCGCTTCAGTGTTTCCCGAAAATTACAACTTGGGTGTCTTCAAGTCGAGGGTTAATAGGTATTTGCTAGGCCTGTGTGTAACAGCTTCGACCACGTCTTCACTTACCAACAGGTGAGTCTGGTCAAACGCAGTCCTATTTTATATAAAAAAAAATATATAGATAGGTTTTATTACGCAGACCTCCGCTTAGAAAGGATTTAGCTACGCGGGCAAAGCCGCGAGCAAAAGCTAGTAAATAAATAATAAAATAAGTAATTGTATTGTAGCTTTACGAAGCTTATGCACTACAGCCATCTGATTTATGTATGATCCCATGTCTGGGTTATTTAAGTTAAAAGCATGCTTGGCAAATATACAGCTTGGTCCTGCGGGGGTGTTTTAAAAATAACCCTGTAAATTCTAAACATTTAAACTCAAATAAATATCTTGACCCTTAAGTACATTGAAATTGAGTTGCAAGATTTATATTGGTCCTAGATATCAAGTTAAATAAATCTTGTCTAAAATCATTTACCTATACTATAATATTTGTTAGCTAACTGTTATCCCAATTTCAACCCAAAATTATTAAGAATTTTTTAAATAATAAAACAATTATTTTCATTTGTTGGTCTAATAGGATAAGATGTCTTAATAAATAATTGCGTGTTTGCACAACTGTATTATAGATGTTTTACATTGTTTTATAGATGCAGTTGTTATTAATTATTATGTGTTATCTACTAGCTGCGCCCAGCGGTTTTACCAGCTGAACAGTAAATGTGTTATTTCAGGGTCTAAGCTATATCTATAACAAATTTTAGCTCAATCAGTCCATCTGTTTAGGCGTGACACGTTTATAATATTTGTAGGATTAATGCTGTTGTTGTGACCTCAATTTGTGCTTTTTTCTTTTACAGTTTTTATTTTGCAAAACTTCATATCTGAGTAGGTACTTAGCAAATGTCAGAAAACCAGATTAACTAATAATTCTAAAGGACATGCGACAAAGACAAAAAGAAACAAATTAAATCAATATTCAAACTAACACGCGCATTTTTAGTCGTGTCTACTCTGCTCTACTCAACCATATCCGAAAAAAGGGTATTCTAAGTTGAATAGACCAATCGGGAAGAAAAAAATGTGTATTCCTTCCGATCTAGCGACGTTCCTTGCCAGCCTTCCCATTACGTGATGATGTCGTCACGCCATCACTTTCGGGGTTAGCCCTGGCGACTTTCATCCCATCTATCCTAAAAAAAAAACCCCCCTTCCCACCCTCGATCCTTCTTCACTTCCATCTTCAAAAAATACACCCAAATTAATGATACAATGATTTATTGATCTGTGAAAAAGGTACATATAAAAGGTGTTAAAATGTTTTACAATAAGTTCCTCTCTTTCCACCTTAACGGTTCATTATAAATAGGTAAATTCTTGTTTTAGTTTTGTATATTTTTTTCTCTAAATTGAGTATAAATGTGTGTCTTTGTTACTTTCCAGCGGTTTCCTCTTATTGAACTATAGTATAATTTCAGGTGGCCAAAGGACATGGATACAAGTGCTATGTAATGCCGGCATGGCAGCGCAATTGGCGATATTGTACCTGTTAGATGTAGGAGCTTGCGAACTGCCAGTCGACTTCGTAAGAGATTATAGAGCTTCTTGGCTTACCACTGGTGTTCTGGGTAAGTTACTAATAAAATATACCCTCTAGGACATAGGTAAATTTAAAAAATATATGTATAATAATCCAATTTAACTTGATTTCAATTTATAAGCGAAGGCAACCATTCGATTGTTTTCTATAAAATGCTTATGGGAACTATGTTTTTTTCCGATTCGGTTCAGGCGTCTTCTAGTTATCGATGAACATACTCGTAATTTAAACAAATGCTATGAATGAAAACTTATTTTTTAAATCGATTAAAATACAGAAAGACCACGCTCTTAAGAGCAAGATGGACATCAGAGACTGGGATGCAAACAATAATAAAAAGTTTTCACTCGTCTTCATCCGATTTCAACCCAGAAGGCCCATTGGCTATCGGCCAAAGACATGTAAAATACTAGAATCATAGACAAAATTGCGTCCATTACTCACTTAAACCTCCTCATTAATATAAATATAAAATGCAATATTATACATTGAAATTGTCTTCAATCGTAGTGGGTGTAAATTAACCAATAGGCCCCCAGTTCAACCCAGAAGGTTGTTTATTGAAATTTGAAATTTGGTATGTGTTTGTAAAGTACCTAAGACTCTAAAATAACACATTGGCTACTTTTCAGCAGGTAAAATCGCTACGCGCATCTCGTTAAAATTTAATATGTCGTAAATAAAAAGTACATTTTTAATTATGCCAACACATTTTTATAGGATCATATGTTATAAAAGAAGGCCTATTATATGTACAGTAAATGTTTAAAAGGCAAGTCATAAACACATGTTAATTGTTATATTATTCATAGCATTAATATTTCTTTAAATGTAAGTACCAATTCGTCATTGAGACCGGTTAAACAATTAATATGTCTTTTTTTATTTGAAAATTATGCATTTTAATTATACCTCTAGTTATTTGAATACCAATTAATATTATGCAAATGTAGAGATGTCATTTCATCACAAAAAAATTTACAATAGGTAGGATGTGGTTTTTTTACATTATGTTCGCCAATATTATTATTACTCGAAATCTCTGATGTTGATAGTATACAATACGTTTTAGACTTATTAATGTCTGTACTATTATAATTTATCATCCTTAACATTTAAATCCTGATTTATGTGAAATAGACAAGTCGATACTACACTGACGATTCTGGCACTTCGCCGGGCGCTGTAGGGGCACACTCGCCTCACGGGGTCGGCTAGTGTCGATGTATTAGTTGTTATTTTTTCATTTGTTGTCGGTCCACAATCTACTGACAGTTTTTACTCGAACTAGATTACATAACCATAATTATGTTCCGTCAGTCCTTACTAATATTATAAACGTTAAAGTTTGTTAGAATGTATGGATTTTTGGATGTATGTTTGTTACTCTTTCACGCCTAAACGGGTGGACTGATTGAGCTGAAATTTGGTATAGAGATAGTTTAGACCCTGGAATAACACATGGTCACACAGCACACATAGCCAGAGGGTAAAACCGCTGGGTGTGTGCCCGCAGCTAGTATTATAAGCGTGAAAGTTTGTAAGATGTTTGTTACTCTTTCACGCCTGAACGGGTGGACCGATTGGGGTGAAATTTTGTATACCTAGAGAACTTTTGTATAGCTTAGACCCCGGAATAACATATAGGCGAGTAAAACCGCTGGGCGCAGCTAGTCACATATAACACTTTATAACCAGCGTGAATAATAATGAGATCAATCGATTCCAGGTGTGTTCGCGTGTTGTAACGGCGACACTTGGGGCTCGGAACTCGGCACCGTCCTATCAAAATCCGATCCATTTTTGATAACTTCTTTCAAGAGAGTGCCTAAAGGAACCAACGGTGGGATATCCTTGATGGGGTCTCTATCAAGTTTGCTCGGGGGCCTGGCTGTGGGCGTATCTCAGTATATGGTGATATATTACTTCTCGGACAAGACTCTGTGGGCGTATGCGCCACCGCAGTGGCCTATTATACTGATTGGAGCGTTTGCCGGCCTGGTGGGGAGCTTCGTTGATTCGTTTTTAGGAGCTACTTTACAATACTCAGGTAAATATTTATTTTGTTACTTAAATAACTTGTGAAATTACTGTGCTGAAGAGTCTTAACATCTTATGACTCTCAAGTAAGAAGCGTTGGCGCAATGCACTGGGTAGCACTGTACTGATTATGGGCAGCGTTATCTCTTACCATCAGGTGAGCGTCTTGCTCGTCTTCTTACTTCGTTATATATAAAAAAAATATATATATACTATTTCAAACTCAAATGCATTTTCAAATAAATACTATGCAGCACTTTTGTAAGTCAATTTTACGATTCATCATCATCCTTACGAAGGTCTGCCATACATATCTGTCTAGCAACCGCTAATAAATTACTGGTATGACAGTTACTGTTGCTGTGGAAAAACGAACAATAAAAAAAATATCAACTTTTTGTAAAAATAAATAAATAACTGTCATCTTAGTAATTTTTAAACCACTTCAGTGATGGCGCTTGTCTTTTATCACCCCTGAGTAGTTCGCATTGAAGTCTTCCCTGCGAACATTGCGATCTCATCAATTTTACAAATAATTATGAACCTACAAAACCTACAACTCGAAATATAAATTCAGATTCTTTAGTGCTGCTAAAGAATCTGAATTTATGTTTCGAAACCACAAAGATAAAGGAATGTCATCTTCTTCATCGAATTCATGATCTGATATTTGAATAGGTTAACCGTCGTGGCTTTCAATGAATCCTGCATGTTTGAAACAAATTTATTAAAAATGGGTCATAATAAGCGACATGTCACTGCACTGTAAGGGAAGTCATAATATCCAACTTTTTTCTAAAGAATTTTATATAAAAACCAAACTTCGTAGTGTAATTACGTCATAATAACCGGTTGGTCAATAAAGGCGGAGTCATAATAAATGGATTCTACTGTATTTAGTTTTATTTAAAGACTACCGTTTATCTGTTTCAGGGCTAAACGAAGAAGGCAAAGTGGTGGGTCACTCTAGTCAGTGTGTAAAGCACATCAGTGGTAGAAACGTGCTGGACAACCACAGTGTGAATCTCATCAGCACCGTCATAATGGGCCTGTTTATGCCTGTGTTCAGCCAAGCTATATGGCCTCTTTTCTAATGTTCACTTAACATAGGGGTTTGAAGATTTTTGTATGGAGCTTGGTATATATTTTTTTTTCTAAATATATGCCAGCGTCGACTTCTATATAAATCGATAGCTGAAGTAAATACCAACAAAATCATCTTAACACCCACAACATGCCCACGTGGCCAACTTTGACGCTTTAATAGTGGTGTTCGAAATTTATCCGTTTCGACCGCGCCGAAAGAAATTTTGTATAGGTAATCTTTCGATTCGGACGATTCGACTCCGGCAAGTGTGCGAGGTTTTATAACATTTCATAATATAAAGAATTTCAAATTCGATTCCTTCGGCTATGCCCATGCGGATAGCATCATTACAATAGATATTTGGCCGCGCCGTGCCGCGTGCCTGACAATTTACGAGGGTGGGTGTCAGAATATTTATTTCTAAAAATCTTCAAACCCCTTGAGTCAGTTAGTTTTATAATAACAAAAATAGATATTACGTATATTTTGGTTTGTGAATAAAATTAAAAATGGCCGATATAATATATAGCGCTTATATAAGTTGTTGGGTGAAGACTTGCTGTAAGTCACGACTTAAGGACGTTTCATGTCCTGTATTTATTATTTATGTTTTGAAAGGTATATTATACTTACTCGAAAAATAATAAATTAATAGTCATCATTCCAACGATTTGACTGAAGTCTGAAAATACTTTTCGATTTTATATTTTGTAAGTGTTCAATCTCTTCTAATGTTTTATTGAGAGACAAAGACAAATATATATTTAAGGGGGTTATCGTAATAATTTAACGATGGAGACGGATTATGTACTTATTTGTACTCTCTAAGTTCTTGTTTGTTTTTTATAATAAAATTTATATTTTTATTATTTGCACGTGTTTTTATTTGTGTACATGTTATATTTCTGTATACCTTTGTCTAAAAGCAATGGAACATGAATTCTCATTTAACTAAATAAGAAGAAAACTTTCCCAAATTTTTTTTTTTTTTGTAGTTGGTTAAAATTTGGCAAATGTATATCTCGTATGTTGCACCTTGTATTTAAAAATAAAATGACATTGACAAAATCATTTCCAATGACGTTGACAGTGATAACTAAGTTGGGTACTGTCAGTGTCATAAAAAATGTCATGTTTTCATTTTCTTTGTTCTTAGTTCTTGTGTGGAAAGAGGAATGGAAAACATAAAATAAAAAAGGAATTGGTGATTGATGACTCATTCTAACATAGAAATTATTCGTCTAAAGTTATTGTTAAAAGTTTAATATAAACGTAAGAGCAACAACTGTCACTTCGACTCTTCGCACTCAAGTGAAACTAAAAGATCTGTTTGTTTTTAAGACATGGTGTTATTGTTTTGAATAAACAATAATTATGTCACATTCAATAGAAGAGAGTCCTATTATAAACTCTGATATTGAGCACGACGTTACAAGTAGTCGAAGAAATCTCATTGAAAACGAAGTCGGTAAGTAAAATCGTCTTTGTTCACGACACGGATATCTTCACAAAAACTTTATAGGAACTTCGTAAAAAAGTTACAAAAACAAGTGAAATAACTCAAACGGACACAAAATTTGTTGTGTCAGCTGAAAACTGTAAAATTTTCTGTTATAGTTTGCTTTAAATTATGGTAGGTGTTGATGTTTTTACGGAAATTTCGCAATCGTTTAAACGTGTGACTGGTCTTTTAGTTGAGGAGACAACAGGATGGATAAGATGCCGAACTGTGCTTGGTATCATGGGATTCCTTGGATTTGCCAATGTGTATGCAATGAGAGTGAATTTGTCTGTGGCGATAGTGGCAATGGTAAACACTACAAAACCTATACCTTCAAATGATTCTACATTAGATGTGTGTCCAGTAACTATACCCAGTAACTCGTCTATCCCTGAGGTAAGTATCATGAGACTTTATTATTCAGGATTTTCTTTTATAGACCTATATACATTTTTACAATAAGATTTGGTGAAAGACATCTCATTTTACAATATTTTCTACTGAAAAAAAAGGAGGAAGGTGTTGGGACACAGCCATAATGACCACTTCTTCAAATTCATGACACTGATTTGTCCATAATGGTGGTAACAAATATTGATTGAAGTCTACATCCATTTTATTCGGGTTTGTTTCTTTTAGAGGCCTGGAGATTTCAATTGGACAGTTGAACAGCAAAGTATTATATTGGGATCATTTTTCTATGGATATGTTCTAACACAGGTAAATAATTAATATTATAAATTTTCTTATAAAATAAGCTGCTATATTTCGAAAGTTCAATGACCTTTCTATCAATCAGGTATAAGAAATTATCAATGATTGTTTATCTAGAAACATTTTTTGTCAGTCTTTAATGTTCCAAAAGTTGTTTGGGGTACTTATGTGCATTTCCTTTGCAGATACCTGGTGGTAGAATAGCAGAAATGTATGGAGGGAAATTTGTGTATGGAATAGGTGTTTTTTTCACTGCATTCTTCACAATATTGAGTCCTATAGCAGCATATACCAACTTCTGGTTCTTCATAGTGGTGCGAGCATTGGCTGGATTGGCTGAAGGGGTTACGTACCCTGCCATGCATGCTATGTTGGCCAAGTGGATACCACCGCTGGAGAGGTCTAAGTTCGCTGCTTATGTTTATGCGGGTACTGATTTTCTCTATTAAAAACATTTTGTAAAGTCTGCATTATCAGTGGTTCGTTAATTTTCTTCCCTGTGTGGTGTGATGTTGCGTAACACATTTTTCCTCAAAAAAGGATCTATACTAAATTTCAGCTCAATCGGTCCACCATTTTAGGCGTGAAAGAGTAACAAACATACATTCTTACAAACTTTCACATTTATAATACACTAGCTACATCCAGCAGTTTTACCTGCAGTAGGTACTTATGTAGCCTATGTGTTATTCCATGGTCTAAGCTATCTCTATACTAAATTTCAGCTCAATCAGTCCACATGTTTAGGTGTGAAAGAGTAACAAACATACATCCAGACATACATTCTTACAAACTTTCACACATAATAAATATAAGTAAGATTATTTTATTCTCATTTCAGGTTCAAACATAGGAACAGTAGTTACTCTACCAATATCAGGGTGGCTTTGTACGTTAGAGTTTGGTGGGGGATGGCCGTTATGTTTCTACATATTTGGAGGCCTAGGGGTTGTGTGGTTTGCTGGATGGCTGTTCCTCATATACGACTCACCACAGAAACACCCTAGAATATGCCCTAAGGAAGTGGAGTACATTGCTGCTTGTATTGGACCTCAGGTAATTTAAATAATTTGCTATCACTACATGGTATAAAACAAAGAAAAATTTCAGTGATAATAGCTTCTTTAGTCAATTGTGAGATTTCTGTAATCACTTGTCTGAATCTCAATGTTGTTATCTCCAAAGAAAGCCACTGAAACATAGTTTTTTTTTAAATCTGCCTGAAATTTAATACTATGATATTTTTGAGAAATTTTGCAATTTATGTTCGAACATATTTTGCAAGTTATATGTTCAATGAATTCATAAAGGTTGCCAAAATTTGTTACTTCTCCTTTTCTATTCTTTTAATATGATTAATTACATGTATTTTTATTAATGAAAATAGTACTCTGATATTTTGATTACGTAATGAGATAATAAAAAATAAATTATGATTATACAGGGTTATTTTTTAGGATTTTTTAAAATTGTCTCCCTGATTTTTCAAAAAAATACAATAACTTGAAAACCGTAAATTTTCGCGGAATATAATATAATATTGCGTTCAAATATATATAGGTAACCTCTCCAATAAGGCCCTATGCATAGGCGTACCCAGCTTCTGGCAAGCAAGGGCGGATTCAGATATTTTTGACTGAGCTTGAACTTTATTCCTGTATTTTTAACGTTGAGCGTTGCCATATTTAAAAGGTGCCATATTTAAATGCTTTGCTTTCAGCTCGCACGAGCGGTAGAAAAATTAAAATATTATACTTCCTTAAAATAGCGCGAGCACCTTGCTGCGAGCGCCAAGAAAATTTTATATTTTTGACAACGAAAAGAGTGCGGTTAGTTTGTTTCGAGCGGTAGGAAAATTAAAATAAACTTCCTTAAAATAGCGCGAGCAGCTTGCTTGCTGCGAGCGACGAGAAAATTTTATATTTTTGAGAACGAAAAGAGTGCGGTTATCTCGCTCTGAGCTGTAGGAAAATTAAAATATTCTTATTTAAAATAGCGCGAGCAGCTTGCTGCGAGCAACGCGAAAATTTTATATTTTTGACAACGAAAAGAGTGCGGTTAGCTTGCTTCGAGCGGTAGGAAAATTAAAATATTCGTCCTTAAAATAGCGGGAGCAGCTCGCTGCGAGCGTCGATAAAAATTTTATATTTTTGACAATGAAAAAAGTGCGGTTAATTTGCTCCAAGCGGTAGGAAAATTAAAATATTATTATTAAAAATAGCGCGAGTGCCGAGAAAATTATATATTTTGAACTACGAATCTTTCTCTGAGCGGTTAGATATGTAAATATTCTCATTTATAAGAGCGCGTACAAATTGCTGCGAGCGCCGAGTATTTTTTACATTTCTGACTACGAATGGTGAGCTTAGCTCGTTCCGAGCTGTAAGAAACTTGAGAGAATGTTCTTACTAATAAGAGCGCGAGCAGTTTACTGCGAGCCAAGAAAATTTCAAAATCTTGATTATGAAGAGTGTACGAACGGCTTATTTCGAGCGAAAAAAAAGGAAAAATTCTTTTTTGAAAGCTGAAAAATATATAATCATCCTGACTATGAAACGTGAGTGGTCGACTTATTGCGAGCGCCTAGAATTTTTTTTTATTCTTCAGGGGGGGCAGCTGCCCCCCCCCCCCCCCCTGGGTACGCCTATGGCCCTATGCAATAACCCTGTATAAGTGGATGTAGGTATAATATATTTTAAGGAAATGTTTACGTTTTCGTAAAAGGATTTTCACCGAGACTGAGTTGTCGGATTACTGAGGCTATGTCACGGAATTTTCCACAGCACAAATATTATTATTCCATTTTGTTTGGAAACAGTATCGTTGCAATCAACAAAATATAGCTAGTTACGTACTTAGATGGTCATCCACTATCAGTTGGTTACGTCTGATTCACTACGACCTTGCTAATGTAATAGGTATTCGGACATGCTGATACAAACGTTTCGCTTTATTGTTTTTGCTAAACTTGCGCTTTTATTCCTAATCGTGGTAGATAGATAGATCAAAACTCAAACTCAAAATTGAGTTATTTAGATAGGCTACAATGGAGCACTTTTGCAAGTCAATTTTACATTTTATTTTAATACTCTACCATTCATTTGCAAGGCACCTCTATGAGAAGAACGAGCAAGATACTCATAGGAATTACTTTTAAAAAATATGTGTTTACAATGTTTATCTTGTTTACATAATTTATTTATGGCTGGTTACAGAGGCTTTCAGGCATCTTTGTCTTCCATGTATTGGCTAATTTTATAATAGGTTTACTTTGTTATGTCTTTAACACGGCTTTTGAATTTACTAAACTTCTGTGAGCCCCGTTCGTGGTGATCATAGTAATTCGCGAAGGGAGCGTCCGAAAAAAATTTGTATGAAAGGAGATATGCGTCATAGGGGAGTTAATGAAGATATGACGGATGATAGAGTGAAATGTAAGAGGAAGACGTGATGTGCAGACCCTACATAATGACGTTTATGGGCAGAAGAAGTGGTGGATAGATAGAGATACATAATTTTAAATTTACAATTGTCCAACTAAACACAATGCTCCTAGGTCTATGTAAATGACGTGAAGCTACGTGTAATTTAAGAGTGGTTGATCATTACATTCGATTGCTGGTCAATCGATCTCGATAATCATCGATCGATGATGTAGACTTGATACATTTAATTAAAAAGAAATAAACGAAACTTTTTGCATGTTGTGTGCCACTTGTTCAATTTTCTGACAAACAATCCCATAGAAAAGTTTTTGTTATTTAGGTGGGTGTGTCCTACTACTGGGAAAAGGCCTCCCTACCCCAGAACATTAATCACGGTTTAGTGATCTATCCAGTCCACATAGAAAAGTTATATAAGAAAAATAAGTAAGAAAAAAGTGAAACTGAATAATTTCAACTATAGTGTTAATGAATTAAAAATGGTTGCTCTGGCGCATTTGTGGGTCGCAGCTTGGCGTGACTCATGATGCCAGATTGTGCACGACTCATTCAAATACCTAATACTCACTTATTATAGCGAATAATTGTTAATAGATTAAGTTTTGTTATGAACGAAGCAGTTTCTTAAGGGTGGAGTTGGTTGTCAAAACGTTTTCGTAAATGTCATATAATTGTCACTTAAATACCGCAAAAGTTTTACGCGCTGCATGATATTTTTTGAATTGTTGGCAAATTTCAGCTGTTTCACAGAATAAGTATACTAAAAGTACAAACCAGAAAGATATTCTTTACTTTATTATATTATTATACGAGTAGATACCCGTTTGAATCTGGCGAAACACTCAGTTACTCAGTTGTCTATACTCAGTTATAAGATTTAAATCGGTCAAAATTAAAATTACTCCAGAACTGACAAACACATTAATAAAGAAATATAATAAATATATATGCATAAAGCACCAAGAATTTTATTTAAACAAATATGAAATCATTTAATTTACAATTAATTACTATTCTTACCGGGGGTAGACTTCCTTTGCAGGAGGTCGTCTAGGTGGGTACCCCAACAGTGCCAGTTATTCTATCGCCTGAGCAGTAATGTGCAAACATTACCGTGCTTCGGTAGGAGGGCACTGTAGCTAGTGAAATTACTAGGCTAAAGAGTCTTAACAACTTATGACTCTTGAGTAAGAAGCGTCGGTGCAGTGCACCTAGAATTGCACATAATTGTGAAATTCTGGGTAGCACTGTACTGATTATGGGCAACGTTATCTCTTAACATCAGGAGAGCGTCTTGCTCGTCTTCTTACTTCTCCACATAAAAAAAATAAAAAATTCAAATTTATTACGATTCAAATTATCAATCATTGTTTTAAAAATGACCAAAGAGAGCTAGTTATGTCTACAAAAGTGCACATTTCAAGCCTTATAGATCTTCTCACACACAACTGAATTCACATCGCATCGCCAATAAGATATCTGCCAGCTCGTACGAATGCATCGCATCACTTGTGTAAGAGTTCAACCTCTTAAGTGTATCTCAATAAAACTGGGTATAAAACGCAATAGTTGTATATAACTATCTGTACTGTAATAATCTTTGAAGTCAAATTAATATATTTTATATACAAGCAGAGCCCGCGAACTCGGCCCTATAAAATACAAACTTTTCTTAGGACGTTAACTCTTGACTTAGATCTAGGTTAGCAGTAAACGATGATGCATGTATAAATGGAATCAATTGAATCCGAAAGGAACATAATAATTTATAAATTTCAAGTGCCATTTGGATCCAGCTTAGATATTCCATTTTGTCATTACAAACAGACCTTTCAATTGCATGTTTAAATATTGATTTTATTTTTGAAGCATTTTAGGGATCCAAATGAATCCTGAAAGAAACCTTTTTCAATCAGGTAAGGTAGCACTATCTAGTTAGTTTTTCGAAAGTTTGAACAAGTGAATTAAATTAAAAATTAAAAAAAACCCCCAAGGCAATACTTAAATCACAATTATTTGGCGGTCATCTTGGATTTAAAATTTTGTAAAGTGGGTTGTATTCTACTAGTTAAGCCCTTTCATTCGATACCCATATTGAGGGTGGTCATAAAGATAAAGATTATTTATTAGCATAAAACATGGTACAATTGTATATAATGCATGCACAATATGATGGTAAAAAAAGGTAGCACTCCGGGAGTGCCGGCAGAAGTGAAAACTTCAATATTAACGTTGTGTTTAATTATAAGTATAAAAGTACTATCATTTATGAGGTAGAATACAATGTTTATTTATTGCGCTATCGTACACAAATATGACAATTTATATGTTGTTATTTATAATATTATATCGTTATTTATATATTACATTAAATTTTATCTCTCAGAAAAATCAACTTCCATCCATAATTTCGACGACTTTTACACCATCAACAGAGCAGCACACTCAGGCACGGTAGAAAGAGTGGGAGATACTAGTTCCTCTCCCTTCCCCTCGATCTTACGCTTTTTCGATCAGCATCACGTGACCCTGACGCGAGTTTTAAAGTTTTTACCCATACAAAAAAAAGTGCTCAGCGCCGCTAAAGAAGTTTTCACTTCAAAAATTAATCCAGGACCAGCATGTTTTGCCTTGATAGGCGTGCTAAAATAAGTCCAATGGTAGCCTATCTAAACATTGACCATGAACTGTACATAAATATTAATTAATACATTTATAAATATTTATTCTAGAAAATGTATGTATAATTTTAATTGAATTTCAGTTACTTAGTACTTAGTAGTCATACAGACAATTTAAGTATAATATTAGCAAGATGTTTTTTACTGGTTTTGATTTTTAATTAAAATATATTTAGTATTTTAAATAGGAGTATTAATTGTCTTCTTATCCTTACTTCTCTTCTAAACATTTATTAAAATTTTATAAAGATCTCTGCTGCTGACTGTTATTTCACAGGGAATGTGAATATTAATATTATGCTTATTGGCTCATTCAATCTTCTTTATTTTGTTCGAAAATTGTATGATACCTTACGGAGTAAGCGCGGTAAAGATACAAAGTGACAATGTATTTTTCATCCCCCTATCTTGGAAAGTGTATTTTTGCTCTTCGATATCTGACTGGAAAAGTCCATTTTATCCTCCAGAGGGTAAAGTAAAATTGAATTTGAACATCGTGTGCACCGTTTGTTGGTCAAAAACATAATTAATACTTCCACCTCTATGGTGCCGATTTTATCATAAAACTTTTTTATATTTGTTAAATACTCGGAATCAGAACCTCTTTGGTGAACTTTTTTTTAATTTGATTTGCGCGCGCCACGTGTCTTGCCAGTGAAGTTACTTTTGTAACTTTTTGGGTAACTTTTTGACTCTTTATGTTACTTGTTTAGATTAAGTAACTTTTGCAGGTACTTATCCGACCAGTAGTCTTTTTCTAAATGAACTAAATATGGTATTTTTTTCCTATAATATAGCCTATAATAGTAAATAATAGTTTAGTTGATTTAGCACTGTCAATAAAATAATCTTTTTTTTATAAATTTATTTGATTAAGTAGAAAGATTAAATTTTTTTTTATTCATCCCAATTTTTTATTTTATATTATAATAAACCGAAAATGTGGAAATAATTGCTGAAATGTAGATATGAATAACTAAGCGAATATACATAAACTAAAATTGAATAATTGTACCATTGTTGTTGTATTGTTTGTTGTTGTGTAATTGTAATTGTGTTGTTTGTTGTGTATTGAAAATTGTTTTAAATTGAATTGGTAAACAAATAAATAGAAATAGGTTGAATAGGTTATATCTATATTATGTATATTGTACGGTGCAATCACCGCACAATTACCACATCAGCACTTTACGCCTTCATAACACAATTTATTCATCGACGCGTCAGTTCACGTTCGGTCACCATTCATTCCGCGTGTTCTCACAACCATTTGCATTAGCCGTAGTTTAGACAAATATACCATAATTTTCTCTTAACTCGGCATTATCATTTACTATCTGTATGTACGGACATCCTCGTACATATATTAATATACAAAAATAAAGAAAATAACTTTTCTTTTTAAATCGTTTTTTTTTTAACTTGATGAGGTTACTTTAGACGATATGGCACTGGCAGCACTGCGCACCATATTCTTTGTGCTCCAGTTGCCAATAAATAAAAAAAAGAATTTCTCTTTGCTCTCTTTATTTCTTCGTTGAGGAGAGATGAAAAATTATGTGTCACACTCGAGTGCAAGGATTTTTGACCTTGTGCTCTTATGCTCTGTTAATTTCCTCGCTTACGCTCATGATTCTAATTACAAGCTTTATATTACTTTCACCTGTCTGTTGTCTGTCTGTCTGTCTGTCTGTCTGTCTGTCTGTCTGTCTGTCTGTCTGTCTGTCTGTAATCAAATCTTGCGAGTTTAATTTGACCCACTTCCCGGTTTCCAATTGAGCTGAAAATTTGCATGCGTGTGTAAATCGGATGACAATGCAATATTTTTATGACATCGAGCTGATCTGATGATGGAGCTGGAAGGTGGCCATAGGAACTTTGTCATAAAACAACGCAACCCCATCGAGTTTGGGCTCATTTGATTCGTCTTGACTAGTACTTTATGATGCAAGATAATAATAATAAATAAAGCTTGTTTTTAAAAAGTATTTTTAAAATTTCACTTGTTATAAAATCACTCGCTACGCTCGTGATTTAATTTTAGAATCCTTCGAATGCTCGGTCATACAAACTGAGCACGCGGTAAAAAAGCAACTTTGCACTCTTGTATAACAAATAACTATTGTTTCTGTAATAATATAATATGCTTCGGAACCCTATATAAACTTGGTTTTACACGCTCTTAGAGAAGAATGAGTACTTGTCAAAATGAAATAAATGAAGATCATGTTTTTGTTGGTATATTTTTTAGGAACTTAATTCATTTTGAACAATTATTGAGTTTTTTAGAAAATTTGCAAATACAGTGGCGCCAATTTACAACATCAAATTATTTTAGTTACTTGAAAATCAGCACAATATTAGAAGCCTTGTGGTATTATTGTGAACTAACGTGAATTTAATAAAAATACAACAAAATATGTTTCACTAAAAGTAGAGGGGTCAAGATTTTTTAAAAATAATTTTATAGGTCTTGTTTGTGTTATTATTTCAGTTAAAATGAATATTTGACCGAGAATAAAGTAATATAAGCGTTAAACCACAACAGTGGCGCCATCAATCTCACATGTCTATTACTTTTTGTACAGAAATATTTTTCAAGGAGTCCTGTTACATCACATAAAAATGCATAATTTGACATAATTTTTCTTTTCTCATAAAATATACTCATAATAAAATGAAATTAATAGAGTAGTATAAAATTAGAACGTAAAGATACGTAAAACCTAGGAATTACGTACATGATTTTATATAATAGCATACTCATCTAGCTTTAATTCATTATTATCTAAATTATAAAACAAATAAAAATGTTATCTCCTAAAAAATATGTTGTATTTTTACTATAATAAATATTTTTTAAATACGCCACATTTAACTCTCAAAAAACTTAAGAATGGTGTCGTAGGGGAGCGAGGGGCTTGTTGTAACAGAGGTAAGTAGTAACAGGCTCTTTTCACTAGGATCTTGAACTTTATTAATGTATTTTTTTGACTCGATTTAACCTATAAACCACGCTGCATCATGTTGCCATAGCAAGTGTCCCGTCGGCCGGCGCAGTAAGCGGAAGTGTGTATGCGCTTCATTTTTGCCGGGTCATATAAAATTGAACTGTCGTAAAATTATGCTTTGCGTTAATATTATCGACTTATTTCAAACGTTCTATAACTTATTTACATTCAAATTTATCTACCTCTGATAATATGTAACTGTTTTTAAGATTGCTAAATTGTTTAAGTATTATCTTGATAAATGTCAAAAATCATACCATGGGGTTAGTTGTAACAAAATCCCGGGGTTTGTTGTAACACAAATTAAGAAGTAGATAACTACTTTTTTTTCCTTTCTTCTAGTATGAGGGAGTTTAAAAGAAAGTCAGAGCGGGCAACACAAAGCCAAGAAGTGTTACGGCTGCTAGCTGAAGTTTTAGAAAAAAAAAAATCGGTATTCGGAAAGCTAGTCAGACTTTCGGATTATGTCACGTCTCTCTTTACTCACGTCTTCTTTTCTTTATGTTAGATACATAAAGAAAAAGAGTGAGAATAATGAAAGTTTAAGAGTTAAGAAAATAGTAGCTGCTCGTGGCCAAAAGCAAATTGGGGCTATCACATCGGCTGAGAGGGGAACTCTTGTTGCACTTGCTTGTGCCTCTAACGCTGCGGGTAATTTTATCCCACCGATGTTCGTTTTTCCTAGGTTTAAATATTTTGATATGTTTATTCGTGGTGGACCTCGATTGCATTGGAGCTGGTAATGCCTTTGGGTGGATGACCGAAAAAGAATTTTTGTTTTATGGATCATTTTATCCAACACGTATTTGAGTTACAAAAAGTGTATTTGAGTTAATTTTTGATAAGAATTATATAATACCTACTTTAGAAAGATGTTAATTTTGTTTAAAATAAGCAAAGAATAAATAAAAAGAGGAATTAGAGTCGTTTGTTTTTGTCGTTACAACTTGCCCCAAGCACGAGGTAAGTTGTAACACAGGACTTCTTCTGGAAAATAATTTATTGTAAAATAATTACCCACAAATATGGTATTATTTTTACTTGATTTGGTAGAGGAAGAGTTACAGCATCCATTCATATTTTTTAGTAGCAATATAATCAATAGATCTCGAGCCTATATTAGTTTTCATGAAAACTGTTACAATAAGCCCCTCGCTCCCCTACTAATAAAATAAAATTAGATAAAAGCTTATAAAAAATAGATTTGTCGTAAACTTCAATGACAATAATCTTTAAAAAATACATTTTTAACCTTAATTTTAAACTAGAGAAAATTATGAAAAAATATTATGCGAGCTGACAGTTGCCATATGTTTTATTATTTACGTAATTTTTGAATATTTTTTGCGGATTCTATGTCAAAGTGACATAGATCCCGCTCTGGCAAGGGCCTGACGGGTACTGAATCAAAATTCCAAAAGGTATTGACAGGCAGCTTACATTTATTGTTTTTTAAAACCAAAGCACAGTGTTATAAGGATGAAATTAGAATTGGTCTTTTTTACGATATGGCTGCTTAGTAATGCGAAACGTACGTTTTGGTTATTTATTTTTTATGAATTTTGCATAAAACTAGTTTTTTTGTAAAATAAACTCTAACTAGTAAAAAAATCGATTGGGGAACGTGTTAAGTACACTTTTGGCTCACGAACAAACCGTTAATGTATGCAAATAAAACTACGATATGGCATACATTTCCAAAGAGACGATTGAAAAATTGTCAACATTGGCGATTTTTTTCTCAACATCCATTAATAATTTTGGAAAAGTAACTCGGGACTTTAATAGGCTCATTTATTAAGTATATGTGATATTTTTTGTGACGCTGTACAATGAAGCCAATTCATACAATTTCTAAAAGCGTAAGTATCGATTCGCGCGTTTGTAGAGTTCCCCACTCTTAAGTTAGCAATAAAAATTGTAGTGGGTCAAGTTAAATATTTTGTAAAAATAGATGAGTAATTTAATGTCTTGAAATGTCAGCGACTAAAAATAAAACCATAGCGTATGAGAGAGACACACACACACATACATACATCGTACATAGAGTACTATACAGTATGCCTAACAAGTGAATTAAAATAAAATTAAATCGACTTGAAGCTCACTTTCAATATGAGGGCGTGACTTTTTAATTCAAAACATGAAAACCGCTCGACTGATTTAAAAAATAAATTAATGGGACCTGAAAATCTCTTTGAACGAAAAAAAAAACACGTAGGTATATTTAGAAGAATAATTATTGAATACTTGCCTATTTCATGTTCTATATTATAAATGAAAAGGGGACAAGTAAACGTAGTTATTATAATACGATAGACGAGACTGACTCAGAGTCCTAAACTAAGTCTTTACAAATTTCTATTTAGTTTCAAAATTAAACTATCTCTTCTCTAATTAAACCACTCTCTATTAATTACAGGAAGAGAACAAATCTCAGATGTCCATACCATGGTTGAAGTTCCTAACATGTGTACCATTATGGGCCATTCTCATAGCGCAGTGTGGTCAAGCGTGGGTGTTCTACACACAGTTCACCGAGCTGCCTTCCTACATGAACAACATACTGCATTTTGATATAGTCGCTGTAAGTATTGTTATTGAAGTTCCTAACAAGACCACTGTGGGCCATTCTCATAGCGCAGTGTAGCCAAGCGTGGGTGTTCTACACACAGTTCACCGAGCTGCCTTCCTACATGAACAATATACTGCATTTTGATATAGTCGCTGTAAGTATTGTTATTGAAGTTCCTAACAAGACCACTGTGGGCCATTCTCATAGCGCAGTGTGGTCAAGCGTGGGTGTTCTACACGCAGTTCACCGAGCTGCCTTCCTACATGAACAACATACTGCATTTTGATATAGTCGCTGTAAGTATTGTTATTGAAGTTCCTAACAAGACCACTATGGGCCATTCTCATAGCGCAGTGTGGTCAAGCGTGGGTGTTCTACACGCAGTTCACCGAGCTGCCTTCCTACATGAACAACATACTGCATTTTGATATAGTCGCTGTAAGTATTGTTATTGAAGTTCCTAACAAGACCACTGTGTGGGCCATTCTCATAGCGCAGTGTAGCCAAGCGTGGGTGTTTTACACACAGTTCACCGAGCTGCCTTCCTACATGAACAACATACTGCATTTTGATATAGTCGCTGTAAGTATTGTTATAGAAGTTCCTAACATGACCACTGTGGGCCATTCTCATAGCGCAGTGTGGCCAAGCGTGGGTGTTCTACACGCAGTTCACCGAGCTGCCTTCCTACATGAACAACATACTGCATTTTGATATAGTCGCTGTAAGTATTATATTATCGGCAAAATTAACTGAAACCATTTTAAAGTCTTGTGGAAAAGCAACAAAAAAAGTCAAGCGAAACGATATGTCTTGTCGATGAAATCGTTTATTTTAGTTTTTTTAAAGGTCTTATTTACAAATCCCTAGAAATTACCTAGAAATAAATGGCCAAACCTATGGAACTAAAATGTGGGGTAGACTTCTTCGCGTTTTCTCTTTTACCATCAGCAGAGCGTCTTGCTCGTATTCTTACTTCTTTGTATGAAAAAGTCAGTCCTTTTTCATTCCCAGGTTGTCTGTAATAAATTATCAAGCGCAGTTCTGTGTTTTGTAAAGTTTTAGTTTGCAATAAAAAGTAATTTAATTCTATTCTTATTTTTTCAGAATGCAAGACTGAGCGCCCTGCCATACCTAACGGGTTGGATCGGCGGCGTGTTGATATGTATAGTGGCCGACTGGATATTAGCTAAAGGATGGATCTCCAGGCTCAACAGCATGAAACTATGGAATACTGTTTGTAAGTTAATTTATTAATTAATAGTCATAAGTCATAAACGCGCGCGGTAACCCTTCGAATGACCTAGTTTTAATCGTAATTATTATAACTACATTTTCTTGATTTTACCGGGGTATAAAAGGTTTTTAATGTGTCATATTAAGCAATATACTTACTGATATTACATATACCTGCTAAGGTATTTAGATAGCTTAGGTATATATCGCCCCCCGGCCTTATGGCGTCCCCCGCAGGAACACCCCAAGGTTTTTAGTGGGTATCCCCGCCGCGTCTATTTTCGGCGGGGGAGTCCCACGTACCGGCCCGCGCCCCCCGGCGTAGGGTGATGATGCGTAACGCATTTTTCCTGGATAAAAAAAAATGCGTGAGAAGAGTGGCATGTTTTATCGAAGGCCAAGTCTCAGTTTGGGTCGGTGCGCCGCAGTTAGTCATTCAGTTTAATGAATTATTGTATGTTTTAGCGGCGTTTGTACCAGCGTTCGGGTTGCTTGGTATAGCGTGGGCGGGGTGCGATCGTGTTGCCGTCATGTTGCTGCTCACCATCGCGTCTGCTTTCGGAGGCGCCGCATACGCCGGTATGTACATTATAACACTACTTTATCTTCTCTCTTATTTTATAATTATTTTTACAAGCTTTTATTTACTTTCACCTGTCTGTTGTCTGTCTGTCTGTCTGTAATCAAATCTTGCAAGTTTAATTCGATGCATTTGCATGCACGTATGAATCGGATGACAATGCAGAAACCTCGGACCCCGTCGGATAACCACGGATTGGGTTGAAATTTGGAACACAGATAGATTTTATAACGTAGACCTCCGCTATGAAAGGATTTTGCCACGCGGGCAAAGCCGCGAGCGTAAGCTAGTACTCAATAAATCGGTATAACAATAATTCAATGACTGTTTCCAGGTAATCAAATGAACCACATAGACCTGTCGCCACAATTCGCGGGTACTATGTACGGTATAACGAACGCTGCGAGCAATATATGCGGGTTCATGGCGCCTTACGTCGTTGGACATATCATTAACGCTAAACAGGTAAATATAATAATAAAAAAAATAGTTTTATTGCCAAAAACAATAAAATACAATTTACATTAAGCTTATACAAGAAAAATTAAGACATGTGATACTGTTAAATTAGGCAATAGGCATATGCTCAGCTTTATGCTGGCAAGGATGCGCAGCGCTGATTTTCAGCATATGCCTATGCTCGAGCTTAGATGTTCGTCGAGCGGAATAAACTAAGTAATAAAAAAGTGAGTTTCGATACAATAATAATTATAAAATAAGCACACATAATAATATGTAACTTCTTTAAACTCTAAATTCGATAAACCTTTTTTACCGGGGGTAGACTTCCTTTGCAGGAGGTCGTCTAGGTGGGTCCAACAGATTCTACCGCCTGAGCAGTGATGTGCAAACATTACTGTGCTTCGGTAGGAGGGCACTGTAGCTAGTGAAATTACTGGACTAAAGAGTCTTAACATCTTATGACTCTTGAGTAGGATGCGTTGGTGCAGTGCACCTGTAATTTCACATCATCGTGAAATCTTAGGTAGCACTGTACTGATAATTATGGGCAGTGTTATCTCTTAACATCAGGAGAGTGTCTTGCTCGTCTTCTTATTTCTTCACATAAAAGAAACCTATACAAATATCACTTAAATATTGCATCTCCTTCGGCACAGGCCCCGCCACAGGGCGTCACAGTTTCTTAAACTCATAAAAATCCTAGTTAGTCCGGCTCCTTAGCCGCATGTACGACCCCGAGCGGCAGTGAGCATAAAACTTGGCATGCGTATAGCTGGAGGGGGGCAAAAGGGGCCGCGCCGCCTTCCACCATTTGGGAGACGATGTAGAGCCACGAGGAAAATTTCGGTGTCAATTTCGGTTAAACCGATAATTTAAATTTATTTATTTTTATTTTATTTCATAAAAATTACAGTATTGCATGTTTGGAGTCCACTAGCCCCTACACTAGGATACCCTGTGTCGTGGGGGCTAGTCTCTTCCCCTTGATATTACATTCATTCATGTTTATAAGTAGGTTCCTAAACATTGTTCTTATTAATATTATAGCACTAAATGAACATCCAAATGTTGTTATTTTGATATTAAGTGGGTAGTTTATAAAATAAACATTCCTAATACTACGTAGGTAGATGAAGATAAAAGTACCAAATATTAATTACGCAGTTATGCTGTAAATAGGCAAAAATACTAAGAATATAAAAAATAGAAAAGATAACCTATGAACTTTAAGAAGTACCTAATAGATATATTATAATCTATATTAACTCGTACCAATATTTATATACTTATTACAAGTAGGTAGACATGCATTAAATTAACCAATGTTTTACATCAAAGTTTGTACAGAAGATTACAAACAATAACTAATAATACAAGCAAGTTGGCAGAAACAACATAAAAGGTAGATACCTACCTACATACTTAATGGTACTAACTTACAAGTGAACTTTAAAAAATACTTTTTAAAAACAAGCTTTAATTATTGTTATCATCTTGCATCATAAAGTACTCGTCAAGACGAATCAAATGAGCCCAAACTCGATGGGGTTGCGTTGTTTTATGACAGAGATCCTATGGCCACCTTCCAGCTCCATCATCAGATCAGCTCGATGTCATAAATATATTGCATTGTCATCCGATTTACACACGCATGCAAATTTTCAGCTCAATTGGAAACCGGGAAGTGGGTCAAATTAAACTTGCAAGATTTGATTACAGACAGACAGACAGACAGACAGACAGACAGACAGACAGACAACAGACAGGTGAAAGTAATATAAAGCTTGTAAAATATAAAGCTTGTAATAACACCGCGTCGTTTTTACGTCAGGGGTTAAAAATAATAATCAGATACAAAGTTACATGAGTGAAGATATCTCACTTCTTACGACATAATAATATTATTATCATATATTTGTATGTGTATTTCATTTCTGATATAAAAAACAACGGTATTGGTGGCGTTATGTTTAGCAGAAAACCTAAAAATAAAAAATAAAAAAACAATGTTTTTGTGTTTCAAGTCTCTGCATGAAAACGACATGTTTTGCGCCCAGAGAACGTCTTATATGGAATTTTGGAAAATATTCAAAAAAGAAATAAATCGTATTTTTGAAACTATAAATCCTGGCAATATGCTATAAAGGACAATATTGTAGAGAATTTTACGGAGAATAAACTTCCCCTTGACATTTTTATTCTAGCTCTCATAGTTTTCAAGAAAAACAAAAAACTAAAAATAGGGACATAAAAGTGGGGGGGAGGTGAAAACATTGTCGTGGGGGGGGGGGGGGGGTGTTTCTACTAAAATTTCTTCTTATGAACGGTAAAGCTATACGCATGCCAAGTTTTATGCTTTCTGCCACTCCGGGTCATACCTCCATACTAAATCGAGCTAAGGAGCCGCACTAAGTATTAATGATTTTTTTATATAAGATTTTCCTGTACTGCATGCTTTATCTTCATGTTAAATAATTCTTTGTTTTACTCGCTATTCTATAGCCTATGTGTTATTCCAGGGTCTAAAGCTATCTCTATACCAAATGTCAGCTCAATCGGTCCACCCGTTTAGGCGTGAAATTTTTTCATGTCATATTCTTTCTGTAATTGTTTGTGTGGGCGTTCTACTAATATAAATGCGAAAGTCTGGATTTTTGTGTTTATGGTCAAAATCATTGTAATTTTCTGAAGCAACTCTATATAAATGCAAAAATATGTCAGTCAAAAAGTATATAAATATTTCTTTTTCTGTTATCTAACCTCCATAACACATGCATTGAGTTAGTTTTGAGTTGTTAGCTTAGATTTTTAACCCCCGACGCAAAAACGACGGGCAAGTTTGACGTGTCTGTCTGTCTCTGTATGTGTGTCTGTCTGTGGCATCGTAGCTCCCGAACGGATTTTGATTTAGTTTTTTTTGTTTGAAAGTAGAGTTAGCCGAGAGTGTTCTTAGCCATGTTTGGTGGAACTCGATCCAAGATGGCCGCCGCTACAAAATGGCAAATTACTTTTTTCTTCCACGACTCCCCCAATATGGGTATCAAATGAAAGAGCTTAACTAGTAGAATACAACGCACTATAACAAATTTAAAATCTAAGATGGCCGCCACCACAAAACCGCGAATTACATATTTTGAAAGCGTTGCGTTGGGGGTTTTTTAATTTTTAGGGTTCCGTACCTCAAAAGGAAAAAACGGAACCCTTATAGGATCACTTTGTTGTCCGTCCGTCCGTCTGTCTGTCTGTCTGTCTGTCTGTCTGTCTGTCTGTCTGTCTGTCAAGACCCTTTTTCTCAGGAACGCGTGGAGATAACAAGCTGAAATTTATAAAAAATACTAAAGTCTATTGCTTCTTAGAGCTGTGAAAATTTCAAACTTCTAGGCCAACGCAATCAAAAGATATAGTCGAATATGTCGCTAATTTCAGCAAATTTACGACATTCCCAAATAAATCAAAACCTACGGGGCACTTCCCGTGAACTCAGAACCTTGAAATTTGGCACGAAGCAACACCTTAGAGCACAGATAAAGGAAAAATTGCAAAAACTATAAATTTTTATTTGCATCATATGAAATTTTTTTTTTGTATTATTTTATACCTACTACCCTTTTTCTCATGAACGCGTAAACGTATTAAATTGAAATTCATATCAAATACTCAAATCTATAATACCTTTAAACTGTAATAAAATCAAACCTCTATGTTAACGCATTCAAAAGAAACAGCAATTTTAGCCGCAATTTTAAATTCTCAACTACTCTCAAAAAACCAAAACCTACAGGGTACTTGCCGTGAACGTAGAATCTTGAAATTTGGTATAAAGCTATTCCTTAGAGCACAGATAAAGGAAAAATTGCGAAAACTGTAAATTTTTTGTTACATCATATAAAAAAATATTTTTCATAATTTCATACTTACTACCCCTTTTCTCATGAACGCGTAAACGTATTAAATTGAAATTTATATCAAATACTCAAATCTATAATACCTTTAAACTGTAATAAAATCAAACCTCTATGTTAACGCATTCAAAAGAAACAGCAATTTTAGCCGCAATTTTAAATTCTCAACTACTCTCAAAAAACCAAAACCTACAGGGTACTTGCCGTGAACGTAGAATCTTTAAATTTGGTAAAAAGCAATTCCTTAGAGCACAGATAAAGGAAAAATTGTGAAAACTGTAAATTTTTTGTTACATCATATAAAAAAATATTTTTCATAATTTCATACTTACTACCTCATTTCTCATGAACGCGTGCAGGTATTAAACTGAAAGTCATATCAAATGCTAAAGTTTATAATACCTTTAAACTGTAATAAAATCAAACCTCTATGTCAACTCATTCAAAAGAAACAGCAATTTTACCCGCATTTTTAAACTCGCAAGTACTCGCAAGGGAATCAAAACCTACAATATAAAATTTTATACCCACTTTTCCTTAGGGTTCCGTACAAACCTACGGGTTTGTACGGAACCCTCGGTGCTCGAGTCCTACTCGTACTTGACCGGTTTTTTTTAAATTTAATTCACTTGTTACGTTTCTATTTGAAATATGATAAATATATATAATTTCAGGAAACCCTGGGTCAATGGCGTGAAGTGTTCTACCTGGCAGCGGCTATAGACCTGGGCACCAACTTGTTCTACTTATTCTTCGCCAGTACTGAAGAACAGGTATCACTATTCATTTCACTATAGATAGATAAGATAGAGCGAGATAGATAGATCTAATATATAAAATTCTCGTGTCACAGTTTTTGTTGCCATACTCCTCCGAAACGGCTTGACCGATTTTGATGAAATTTTTTGTGCTTATCCGGTATCTATGAGAATCGGCCAACATCTATTTTTCATCCCCCTAAATGTTAGGGGTAGTCCACCCCTAAATTTTTTTATTTTATTTTTTAGACAAAATTTTTAATTTCTATTTTTTTTGATACAACATACAAAAATACATACAATCGTCAATTTTCACCCTTCTACGATCAACCCTTATTTTTTAATAGCCATTTTAGTAATTTATTAATCATTTTTCCTCTCCGGTCGAAAACTGATCAATCGTCATTTAATTAGTTATTTATTATTAAAATCTATGAGAATCGGCCAACATCTATTTTTCATCAACTTAAATGTTAGGGGTAGTCCACCCCTAAATTTTTATTTTTTAAACAAAATTTTTAATTTCTATTTTTTTTGATACAACATACAAAAATACATACAATCCTCAATTTTCACCCTTCTACGATCAACACTTATTTTTTAATAGCCATTTTAGTAATTTAATTATTTTTCCTCTCCGGTCGAAAACTGATCAATCGTCATTTAATTAGTTATTTATTATTAAGTTATTATTTATTATTATTTATTTATATTTTTTATTTATTATTATTTATTTATAATTTATTATTTATTTATTTATAATTTATTTATATGGCAAAACAACGTTTGCCGGGTAAGCTAGTTACATTATAATATTGTGTTTATTTTTAAGTTTATTTTTTGATATTTTAGAGGCTCATTATTTGTACGGCACAAGAAATAACTTATATTAGAAAAGTGAAGGTTGTTCGTGAGTGTGTATATGTTGCTCTGTTACCCATAAACTACTGATACGATTGTGATGAAACTTGGTAGTTATGTAGATAGCTGAAATCCTAAAAGAACACTTTTTTATATCAATTTTCTCTCGAGATCGGGAATTCGATACTCGAGCAGGTGAAACCGCGGGGGCAGTATTTCAAAATATCAAAAAAGTGTTTCTTAAAAAAGTCTCATCGCTCAAAGCTTTCTTTTAGACATTTCTTTTAGACATCTTCAAGGCAAGGCAGACATTTAAAAGGGTCTTATACTTAAAAAAGCAACCAGTACATAACACACGCGAAATTTATTTTGAAAAACATTGGGTACTATAAATAAGTGTTTTGTCCCACAGGATTGGTCCCGCCTCAACAACGATGATTTGACAGCGCCAGCACCCGTCGAAAGCATTCTCTTCCCTGAATCATAGCATGGATGAAAAAAAATTTTTTTTTCTTCCATGATCATAGTATCATAGTATATACTCAACGTTAAACGCTCAACTAGAGTAATCCAAGGGGGTCCGTTTGCGCCACTTTTGTTTCTCATAGTTATTTAAATTTAGCAAATTTTCACACCCTTTAGCAAATGTTCTAAAGATCCATAGACAAAATTATTATGCGTGTCGATTTAAGTTGATAAGAGTTTTTTTTTGGATGTTTTGAAAAAAAAAAATTGGGTCTCATGAACTGAATATTTAGAGCACAATATATTTAAAAATAATGTGTAATGAAAGCTTCTTTCTGTTATTTGAATATTATAAATGAATTCGGTAATTTAATTATTAATTTATTTTGCACAAACATGACACTTCAACAGTTTGGGAAATTAAAAATCCATTTATGTTTGTGGCACGAAAATATTCATGTATATCTTAATTTTTTTTAATAGATAAAGTTTTATGAAAATTTATGTATATTTTTGTTTGTCGCCGAGAAGTCGTTGCGTCTTTCCGACGACTTTCGTCACTCGCTCGATTATCTATCGTGCAATGTGTGGTGACCTTTAAAGTGTAACAGTACTCTTTATTGAGACTAAGAAAATAAGTAGGTACCAGGTACCTACTTGTTATAATAAAACAATTTGCAAAAACTCATTAAAATTAAAAGTAGACCAATTACTGCAAAATAAGGTGAAAAATCGTTTATTCTTAGTAGTTATATTAGACATTTCCTTCAAAATTACTAATAGAACTTATTCGAACTAATGGGAAGAAAAAGTTCCATTAGTTCTTTTGAAGGAACTGCCTAATAGAACTACTGGTATTAAACGAAAATATTTATTTTTAAAAGAACATAATTTCTACGATAAGGGAAAAGTACTGGCTTAACGTATAGAATAAAATCTACTTGTATAAGTTCTGTTGTTCCGTATTCCTATTTAATTCCTTAATTAATAAAATTTATAGATACAAAACACCAGTATTGATCAGTGAAAACTAGAATAACTTCTTATTATTATTATTATGAGCCCCTAGGGTCCCACTGCAGGGCAAAGGCCTCCCTACCCTCCCTCCATCTGTCTCGGTCTTGAGCTATTGTTGTCCATCCTTCCACATATGAGTCAAGGTCGTCTCTCCATCTCCTCCTTGGTCTCCCGCGTGGCCGTTTGGTAATGGGGACCCATTGAGTTGTAATCTTGGCCCAACGTTCTTCCGGCATGCGGCAGACATGTCCCGCCCAGTCCCATTTAAGCGTCGCTGTTTTTTGGGTGACATCAGCTATTTTAGTTTTGGAGCGCAGTATGGTGTTTCTAATTCGATCTATTAATTTGACACCAAGAATACTGCGCTCCATGGCTCGTTGGCAAACCTCGAGAGCGGACCTCTGCTGACATGTCAACGACCATGTCTGTGCTCCATATGTGAGGATAGGAAGGATGCACATGTCCAAAAGTTTTCTTTTTAAGGATAGGGGAAGAGTACCTTTCATTAGATCTTTCATGGACCAATAGCTCTTCCAGGCGTTTTCGGTGCGTCTGGCAACTTCTTTATCTTGTCTCGCCTGGAAAGAGACTAATTGGCCCAAGTATATGTACTCCTGGACATATGCAACCTCCCCACCACCCACATGGATTTTATGGTGGACGCTGTTTGTCATTAGTTTTGTCTTTGACATGTTCATTCGAAGTCCGACCTCGAGGCTCGCGCCGCGAAGGTCTTCTAGCATTTCACGTAGTTCAGTGGATGAGGAAGAGAAAAGAACAATGTCGTCGGCGAAACGAAGATTAGATAATCTCCTTCCGCCAACAACGATGCCCTTGCAATCTTCCCACCCTATGGCCAATTTCTTAAAGATCGTCTTCTAAGACGGCATTGAACAATTTGGGAGAGAGTGGATCGCCTTGTTTCACTCCTTTCATTATGTGGAAGGATGGTCCTGTGTAATTTAATTTAACTGATGATGTACTGTTTTTATAAATGTTTGTAAGGAGTTGGACGTATGTGTTGTCTATTGTTTGATTATTGAGTGCGGTAAATATTGATGTGTGTGTGATACTGTCAAACGCCTTGGAGTAATCGACAAATGCTAAGTATAGAGGCAATTTATATTCAACATATTTTTCTATTATTTGGTTGATCGATTGTAAATGGTCTGTGGTAGAATATCCGCGGCGGAATCCTGCCTGCTCGGGGGGCTGATGCAAATCTAATTTTACCGATATTCTATTCTCAATTATTTTTATGAATGTTTTGTACAGATGTGATATGAGGCTAATTGGTCTGTAATTATCAATGTCTGATTTGTCACCTTTTTTGTGTAAGAGGATAATATTTGAATGGCAAAAGTTATTGGGTAAAGAGCCAGAGTCCAAGATGGAGTTGAAAAGTTTTGTAATGTGTTGTATAAGGACGGGTTCTCCCAGTCTAAGGTGTTCGGTGGTGATGCCATCGTCTCCAGATGATCTATTGTATTTCATAGACCTCAATGCGTGGTGTACTTCTATAGGGGTGATTGGTGGAATGTCGTCAGAGCGTATGTACGTATTAACCGAATTATGAAAAGTTGAATCATCATAATATAGTGATGAGTAAAATTCTGTGCAGATTTGGAGAATTTTGTCTTTGTCGCCTCTTTTCACACCTGTACTGTCTCTGAGGCTGGCTATAGAAGATCGTCCTTTGCTCATTACATCTTTAGCTTTTTTTAACGAAAGAGAGTTTTCCAAAACATTTTTTACGAGTGTGTTATTATAGTCCCTAATATCTTTCCTTATACTTTTCTTTACTTCTTTGTCCTTTTTTGTGTATTCCGCTGTATGATAGGTTAAATGTTGTCTTTCTTCTATTAGTCTTTTAGAGTCATTGCTAAGTTTTCTCTGTTTGATTTTTGTGGTTTTTATTTTGAGGGTTGCTTTTCTAATGCAATTTTTAATATTACTATATTGGGTCTCGACATCATCGATGTTGTCTGTTTCTAATTGACTAAAATTATTTTTTAGTTCCAAAGTAAATAAATCTTTATGTGCCAGAACGGCAGTTTTGTCTAGTCGTTTAATGGAATTTTTTTTTTTTTTTTTTTTTTGGAATTTTTTATCATTTGATTTCGGATTATTTTAAAATTTAGTTTTATTTTTATACGAAGTGGTCGGTGATCTGAGCTGAAGGCTAACGATTTTATTGTTTCAATATTATGGATTATATGTTTGTTTGATGAGAGGCAGAAATCGATTTCATTTTTTGTGATGTGATCAGGGGATTGCCAGGTCCAACGACGGGAAGGCTTCTTGTAGTAGTAGGTATTGCTAATATTTAGATTTTGACCAAATGCGAATTGTAATAAACGCTCACCGCGTTCGTTTCGGTTCCCAAGTCCGTATGGTCCTATAATGTAGTGGTTATCAAGTTGTTGCCTTTGACCAATTTTTGCATTGAAGTCCCCTACGACGAGTGTCCAGGTTCCTCGTTGATCATTACATGCTTTATTAAGTAGGTCGTAGAAATCTTCGACCTCTTCGTTTGGGTGGTATGATGTAGGAGCATATATTTGAATTATTGTTAGTATTTTGTCTTTAGATACTCGAAATTTAAGAACTGCTATCCTGTCGGAATATGATATGAATTCAATTATATTGTTTTTCCATTTTTTAGCAACCAAGAAGCCTACACCATATCTACTACCAGTTTCACCGATATAAAAGAAAATATTTTTAGCTCTTTCTAGTGTATCTTCACCATCTCTTCTCACTTCTGACAAACCAATAATGTCCCACTGAATATTTTTGAGAGAGTTTTCAAGTTCTAGTAATCTTTCCTCTGTTCTAAGAGTTCTAGTATTAAAAGTTATGATGTTAAGCGTTTCAGAATCCCTAAGATTAGCCAAGGTCGTTTGACAGTTAGGTGCTGTCGCCTGGAGATTATCTTGCCTCAAGGGAGCAGGGAGATTTTGCCTACTGTCATCGGCAGCCTCTCCACTACTCCCGCCAGGCACTCGAGGCATGTTTATTGTTGTATTTGTCATGAGGGTAAGGGGATAGACATTTAACCCACCACGCTTGTCTACTGCGGATTGGGGGTGTGCAGTGGCCAACTAGCTAGGCCTGTTGGCGCTGACTATAGATCTTTTTGGTCATCGCCGAGAACTACCATCCTGCACTGATGTTAGTTGTTCCGTCAAATGCCTCATTAGAACGTATGCTTCTAAGAGCCATGAGACGGCTGTTATGAATTGTAAAGATATCTCTGAGACGGCTTTTACGTCATGCACGAGAAGACAATAACTTCTATTTATTTGAAAATGAAACGAATAACTTCTATTTATTTGAAAATGAAACCAAAATCTAATTAATTAGCCAATGTTAGCTAAGTTATTATAAGTTAAATATTTAACTTTCAGTTTTTTTTATGCACGCCATTTTGGTACCGCACGGTTGGTGCATGCAGCTTTTGTCAATTATTTAAAATTTATAAAAAAATATTTTGGTATATTTTAAGGTTTAATATAATTACCTACATTTTTAGAAAAAAAATACGAAAATAATAGATATTATAAATGCGTAAGTATAGATTTGTGTGTTAGTTTTTCTTAATGCTTAACCCTTAAATGGAAAATGTTGTTTTTAAACAACATACTAAACATCACAGATAAAATTGACCTTTTATCTGTGATGATTTTAATTTTTTGTTAATTGTGAAAAAAAAAAAAACAAAAATCGTCCATTTAAGGGTTAAACGGCTGAACTGATTGAGCTGAAATTTGGTAAGTACGCTGATATGATGGCCACAAATGCTATTCCAATGTTTGAGCTATATTAAATTTTATGTGTATATCTTGTATATCAGCTTAATCGATTCACCTGTACAGATGTGAAAAGATTACAAATAGGTAGGAGGGCACTGTAGCTAGTGAAATTACTGGGCTAAAGAGTCTTAACATCTCATGACTCTTGAGTAAGAAGCGTTGGTGCAGTGCTCCTAGAATTTCACATAATTGTGAAATCCTAGGTAACACTGTACTGATTATAGGCTGCCGTTATCTCTTAACATCAGGAGAGCGTCTTGCTCGTCTTCTACTTCATCACATAAAAAAAAAACACACATCTTCACTTTTGCATTTATAATATTAGTAGATTTTTTGCCAAATTAACGTTTTAATGGTTCCTGTACATAATATTTTAGTTTTCAACTATTTTACTGCTTAAATTGTTACTTAAAATTTTAAATTATATCCGTTTCTTATCATTCCATTTAAAATTAAATATTATTTCTTATATAAGTTTACAAAAATACTCTTACGTCTCTAACGGTGATGAAACAAGCTTGACGTCTTTTAAAAGCTTAATATTAGCTAAGAGACTATTTATTTATTTTTAGCCTGTATCGTCCCACTGCAGGGCAAAGGCCTCCCTTCTCTCTTTCCAATCTTTCCTTTGGGTAGCGGTCTGGGGCCAATTCTTAAGGTAGGAGTCGAGCTCGTCTCTCCACCGAGTTCTGGGCCTGCCGCGTCGTCGTGTCCGGGTGTTTGGACTCCATTGAGTGGTAGTCCAAGCCCACAGTTCCTCCGACATGCGGCATACGTGCCCGGCCCACTCCCATTTGAGGCGAGCGGCTTGACTATCTCGTCAAAATATTACAGAATTAAATAGGCCAAGCGCTATCCGGGCTACGCGCAATATAGGCTTCCGTAGTACTGACAAATCGAATATTAACTAACTTAAGAGCGTATATATCGAGTAACGCTCTCTCGCTCGCACTATTTGACAAATTTTGAAATATAAATTCATAAAATTAATTTATTGAAAATTCCTTAAAAACAACCCTCCATAATATTATTGCACACATTTTAAAAGTGTTTCCAGTTTGATATATAAAATGGCCTGAAAAGAATTTTTGTAATTTTTTCTTTTAAAAATTCTTTACATGCCATTGTGTGAATTTATATTTAAAAAATTTTTAAATAGTGCGAGCGAGAGAGCGTCACTCAATATATACGCTCTTAACTTTCATCAACGATATCTTTTAAACTAATAAAGCTATCTTAAAGTATCCAATCAACCGGTTAAACTATTCAAACATATTAAAACCTACCTATACTTCATTTCAAAAACAAAGATAATTTTTGCGGGGTTCGAAGGTTATATATCTATGAAAATATCATAGATATATTCACAAAAACTGTTACATCCGATATATCTTATGATATATATCAGATATATTATGAAAAATATCCGATATAGATATATCCAATTTATTAAGATATTGATCCTTTAAATCCTGCAAATTAGCTAAAAAATTATCTTTGTTTTTGAAACGTAGTATAGGTAAAACTAAAAAAAAAAACTAAAAACATTTTGCAAAAGTAAAGTTTACTAATTAATATTTCAAAAGTCAACATATCGTGCGAGCGAGACAGTCGCCTAGCATATATTAAGCCCTTAACATCCCTTATATTAAAATACACAAGGTATGTGTTTACTTACACCAATTAACTTAAATAAATGTTACATAGAAATCTATTTTCATGAGTTCAAATGAATACAGTATTCGCTATGTGATGAATTATTTTCCATTTCAAATATATTTTATAACATGTTATTTTAATTTTAAAAGTATATTATGCTTCATTTAATATCATAATATTATGTTTCTCAAATATAAAAGTAATTGGTCCACCGCTGGCGAATATAGTTTAAATGTAATGAGAGTTTTCTGAAAAAAAAAAAAAAACAGCCACCAGGAGGCAGCACTGAGGCATAAGGTCCAGACCTGTCAAAAATATCAGAATACAACCTTTTTTGTCCCTATGCACGTGAACAAGAAGGTTTGATTCCAGAATTATTTATTTTTAATTCATAATATTCATAGACAAACACCGAATATTATCAGTATCATAGATTGTGATACGCGCCACTGTGACCTCCTGTCACAGTGGCGCCAACTAGCGGATTAAATTTTTGTGAAAACCCTTATATCTGTACCGAGAAAATTTCTAGAAAAAAAATGTTTTTTATGCCAAAACGCTACTATAATAACTATAATTTGATAGCGTATCTATGCGAATGTGATGTATAGATGTAGAGGATGTTTGTTACTCTTACAGGCCTAAAAGGATAGACCGATTGTGCTGAAATTTTGTATGTAAAATGTAGGTTTATACCTTCGAATAACAAATACGTTATTTTAGTGGGAAAAACCGCTGAGCAACTGAAAAAAATGATATTTATTAGCAATTTTAGGCGCTGAAGAGAAAATCAGAGTTATTTGAATATCTTGCTGAGAGAGTAATTTACTCGCTCACGTACATCGCTGGGTGATAGAGCGAGATGTGTTTATCGCCTAGCGATAATGTTTCTATTTTCCTTCATTGCTAGCGGTGGGAATATAGCTTAATATAGGTTCTATTATTGTATATTATGTAATAATAACTTCTCATAGAATTATCATTTCATATGTATAATCATATAGTTTTTAGAATCTCTCAAATATACAACGTGTAACAAAAAAAGTGTAGTAATTATTAAGATGAAACGAATTTCTGTCATGTCTTCTAGGTTAGTCTGCTAGAGTCCTTTTCACGAAAGAAGTCCCGCGGAATTTAGCGGAACTAAATTTAATTGTATCGATTATAATTACTGGACTTCATATCCTAAATAATTTTTATTGGTTAGATAAAATAAATACCTATTTAATTATGAAATTAAATATGAGAAATTATGAGGAGTTAAAATGTTATACATATTTTAACTTTTAAAATGTGCGATAGTGGCACCTTTCCCCGTCAAGACTATTTCTCGGCTATAACACCTGCCTGCATCGAGCACGGGTGCAAGCTGAAAATCAGTAGTCAGGTTAGCCCTAGGGTTAATCTGACAAAACGCTGAGCCTGTTCCCATTGGCGAGTACCTACATTAAAACTTTAACACACTATGTAAGCTTAAGCTGTAAGATAGAGCCAATAAATCATCTTCATTTCATTTTTCATTTTACCTTGCAAAAAGGACTCTTTTCGTGAAAAGCACTCTACCTACGGCCGCATTGTCGCTGAAGAGCGTTTAGTCCGCGGGACGCTCTCGAAAAAGGCATGAGAAGCGATTATGAAAACACTTAAAATGTGTGCAATAATATTGTGCAGTACTTTTGAGGAATTTTCAAAAAGTTAATTCTATGAATTTATATTTCAAAATGTGTCAAATAGTGCGAGTGAGAGAGCGTCCCGCGGACTAAGCGCTATTAACATCACGCGAGATCCTTGTCAAAGGCTAAGGGCTTGTTCACGTGAACGCGCGGGCGCGGGCGCGAAATATCAAACATATGACGTGCTATGAAGGCGTTCACGTACAACGCACGTGCGGTGTGAGCAAAGTCTGTCGCGCCCGCGCCCGCGTGTTATAGCGTGAACAAGCACTCACTTATAAAAAATACTGTACACTGTACAGTCAACTACAAAGAGATGTATCCATGTTAAGCTTTCAAAATGAAGTCAATTTTCATTTGCCACAATGAACTACCCTTGGTTCGTGACATTTCTAGTAGCCATCAAACTTTATATGTATTATCATCGACTCGTTTGATATGCAACAATGATGTATCCCACTACTTTTCCTTAGGTGATACATAATAATAGCATTTAAAATGAATCGAATATGGTATAAGATTTGGTGGATCCTGAAAATGTCACGAAGTAAGGGTAAATAATTTTTGCATACTAAAAGTTCCTTCATTTTGAAAGACTAACATGGATACATCTCTTTGTAGTTGACTGTACTCTGTACTCATGCGAAAACATGATCGCTTAACATTAGAAGAGATTGTGGTCAAAGGGTCATAAAGGCTTTATAATACCAAATGAGAATCATTTAAAACCCTTAAATATTACTAAACTTTTTTGGCAGTTACCTTGTATTATAGATCAATTATATTAATTTTATACTTAAATATATTATGAATTAATCTTAAAATTAATGACATTTTAAGTTGAGATAAAGCCGTGTCTCCAGTGCCTGTTTTGGTTCAAACATTCAACACAAACATCACAACATTTTTTCACATCGTCAAACGATACTTCTTGTTTGCTCCAACAATGTTTTTTGCTTTCTATGTATATCCGATGGAAAGCTTAAAGAACAGAACATGAAATCAATATTCATCAAAATCGCCGAGAATTTTTTAAAATGTTGTGATTTTTGTGTTGAATGTTTGAACCAAAACAGGCGTTGGAGACGCGGCTTATGTTCATCTAATTTTATTTTGGAAAGACTGTTCCAATGTAAATTACTTGATGTGGATTTGCTCATAAATTTTACAAAAGCATGTACAAAAATGAGTCTGATAAGCGGGAACGTGTCTTAAATTTAAAATGTCATTGGAAATGTAGCGAAGTTTTAAATGAAAATGCAAAGCATGTATATGAACTTGCTGTGATTAAGTTAAAATAAATATACCTTTATAATATTTTCTAAGATATTGATAGGTGTATGTAAATGACGTATTTTTGTAGACAGCAAATACATTTTTGAACAAAACTTGTGTGTTATTATGTGCTTATTACTCCCGAGCCTTGCATCTCATTGAGATTTGCATATAGGTTGACGAATTGCGTTAGGTACAGTCAGTATAGTAAATCTGAGGCGTTTAGATAGATAGATAATCCTTTATTGAAACACAAAAATGTACAAAAACAACTTAAAACTATAATATAAAACTAAGTGTTACAATTGGCGGTCTTATCGCTAATAGCGATCTCTTCCAGACAACCGTGCAAGGAGAGGAGAGCAATTAGGTTAGGGTATTAGGTTTTTTTTTTTTTTTTTTTTTTCGGTGTGAAGCTCTTATAGATAAAAGAAAGCTCCTGCTATTGGATACAGGCAGCTTTCTTCAATATTATTAGAATGTTGTTTGAGTCACAAAAAGTATTGTTAAAGAATAAGTTATGGTTAATTTAAAATTTGACTTGAGAGCTCACTTAAATAAGTTACATAGTTTTATCTAATAATTATGTAGTATTATAGCTAATTATAAATACAATATAAGCTTTTACATTTCTGGGTATTAGGTTTAGGTTGCTAGCTGGTTTATATTATATCTTAAATCGTAGTGCAATAGCTATATCGGTAAGCTGCACTAATTAAAGTTCAGCAGCAGCAGTCAAAGATGTTGAAATTGCGAAAAAGTTTGCTGTAATACCTACTTGCTCAGCATGCAAAGTGCGTTAAAAACATCATAAATAAGTATACAATCGATAAACATTTGTTTCTATAATATTATTATACCATGATAAAACTGAGACAATAAGTGTGTAAACAACAAAATAGTTCTTTCTCTAATCTTTAATTTGGTAATATGCTGATCAAATAGATGAATATATGTAGTGTTGTATATTTCCTCTCCCTGCACGGTTGTCTGGAAGAGATCGCTTTGAGCGATAAGACCGCCAATTGATACACCCTTAGTTTTAATTTTGTTGTTTGTAAAATTTACTTTATATGTGGATCAATAAAGAGTTTCTTATCTTATCTTATAAATTTAAAAATATACTTGGATTTTCTTGGTTCTCCCGTCGCATCGTCAATATGTAATAGATTAGATGTCAGTCAGTGGTTTCAAATAACGACTTAAAATCCCATTTTAAATGTCCCAGTGTTATTTTTTCTAACGATGCACAAATTACCAACCCGACTGTACCAAAATCGAAGGAGTCGAAAAGCGAGCGTTTTTGTGGGTCCTAATTGCTCGGTGAAATTATATCTCGCGGCAAAGTGGGGCAATCTTTACACTACAGGCGTGGAGCGAGGTGATGCTTCCAGGACGTAATTGGCACGTGTGGTGCCGCGCGACGTCAATACTAATATTTGTTTTCGCCCCGAAGCGGCCGATGGTTTTGCTGAAGGTATTTATGGGTAACGAAGTGTGGTTGGGCCGCAATTATGACACTCATCAATTTCGGTAACTGCTGGCAGGTGCCGCGTGCTGAGCGCGCGTGATTCGACAAATTATCTCGGTTTTTCAGACGTGCAAGTTAAAAAAACTACAAGCCCACGTCCCATCGTAATATCTGTAGACTAAAAACGAAAGCGTAACTGACTGACTCCTCAAATCGCTCGATGGATTAGATTGAAATTTGTAAGACATCCGCTAAGAAAGGATTTCAAAGTGTGCAAAGCGGGGAGCAAATGATAAGCTCGAAAAATAAACTAACTTTGAAATTACTATGGAGATAGGAATGTGTTAAGTGTTCACTCCAAACCTGAGCTGAATTTATTTCTGCAATTCGCAATCTCATCGAAAGTTATAATACGACGATGCTAAATTTTGAGAAAGTAAACGTTGTATTGATTACCTATACCTAGGTCCGTACCTAATAATATAAGGATACTAAATAAGTAGGTACCTACCTAATTAAATTATATAAAAGACAGGGTTGCACCCAACAGTTATTAGTTAGGTAAACCCACGGTGCTCTGTTAGTCTTCATTTACAATAGGTAGGTGATTATATCGTCACTTTTTCTATTTCACGTGGACACGACTCTTTTGTAATGCACAAATAACAAAGTAATTTCATTCGTTATGGCTCTGGCACAGATCTTTATTGTAAAAATATGTTAAAACATTGGTTTTTTACGCCAAACTGTGCAATTTGGGCGTCGTAAATGGCAGTTTTCGAAACGAGCGGTGAAATTTTAAACCTTTCTTCGACATCGTAAAATAAATACGTAAAAGAGTTTTTAACAATGCAGGCGAAACATTGGCGAACCCTTGCAATTAACTATTAACGAAATTTCTTGTGCTATTGTGCGTATGTAGCTACGGGCTGTTTTGGCAACGAGTCTTGTCGAAGGACGCGCTGAGATATAAAGTTTTGAGAAAAAAGTTTTTATGAGCCGCCAAAGGCGATGCGAATGTCGGTAACAAAGCTTAACGGCCTATGTTTATGGCGGTGGGTTGTTTAACAATATTTTGTGTCATAAACCGATAGTGTAAAGTCCTGTTGCGTGCCTACAGGGCCCTCCGCCCTTGCGCCCGTCCCTTGTCTCGAGAGAAAAGAATAACGGTAAATAACTGCGGTGGTGACTGTTAACATCTTACATTGTTCCTCCATTAACCATATTGTACTAAGAATAAGTAATTATTAGGCACATAATATATGGTAACTTTTAATTAGAAAGATAAATTTTTACCCACGAATAAACGAGGTTCTCAAGTCGACGCGATATCATTTTTTTTAATCAGAAAAAAAAGGCATAAAAGCTTGCCTGATATTTACACTGTTAGCACTTAGCACCTCCCTACTGATACATAAAAATTTTCAGCTTTTACAAGCTTTTATTTACTTTCACCTGTCTGTTGTCTGTCTGTAATCAAATCTTGCAAGATTTGGTCCACTTCCCGGTTTCCGATTGAGCTTAAATTTTACATGCATGTATAATTCGGATGACAATGCAATATTATTACGACATGCAGCTTATCTGATGATGGATTTGAAAGGTGGCCATAGGAACTCCATAATTAAACGACGCAACCTCATCGAGTTTGGGCTCATTTGATTCGTCTAAACGAGTACTTTCGTGCTAGATAGTAATAATAATAAAAGCTTGTATTTTAAAACGTTTGTGTTGCGCCATAGTAAATTAATTAAATGGTGCCTAGTTTCAACCAATCTGTTAAGCTGTTTGAGCTATGCGTTGACAGATCAATCAGTCTGTAGAGTCCTACGAAGTAGAGTCAGTCAACTAGTAGATTACTTTTTCATTTTAAATGTTTAGATTTACATATTCACATCGGGATATTTTCCACAAGGAAGGTAGGTAGGTACATCTAAATTCGGTTGGATATCATCGTTCTTGTGTTTTGTCAGTGAACACTACAGAATTCTTTCAACGGGTAGTCGTAATTTAAATCTAAAACAATACAGAGCACGCAAAATCAGTCCCTTCACCGCAACCGAGATTCGTCACGCCGCGCTGCAAAGACTGCCAAAATAAGCAATTTCTAGAAAGGTAGTTAAACCGCGGTTCCCCAAAGCCCTTTGGTTTCGGTAGCAATAAAACTTGCGTTGTCATCGACAAAGGGTTCGTTTGTTGCCCTCATAGTGGCTTCCCAGAATTTGACGCCAAATAAACCGTTTAGTGTGTGCTTGTGATCCGACCGGAGATAATTGCTCAAAACTCAAACGGTCATAAGAAATCTTTTATTTGCTTTATTAGCTTTAATGCCAAATAAATCTTAATTTACCTACCTATATTATAAAAATATATGAAAGAAAAGAATGACTAATTTACTAACTGTCTGATAGGTATGTATTATGTATATCAAATATCAACGCAGAGCTTAAATCTCTGAACGGATTGGGTTGAAATTTTGAACATAGATAGATTTTATGACGTAGACCTACTTAATTATTTTTTCATGCATCAGGGACATTATATTTGGCTAACTGCTGCAATTTAAAAGTGGTAGAACTTTTTCTACCAGTGTCGTCTTTATAGGTATCACCTGTTTTAATTATCATGATATTTATTTCAGTATGTATTTAGTATTTACCTAGATTGGACTAACAGACCGCGCAGCCCAAATCATTTGCGCAACTTATTAGCACCCTTGCACAAATCCATCGAAATTTGATCATTCCAAATATTACTGACAAATTCCGAGAACACAAATGTATAACAAATGTTCCTAATATACCGATAATTTCTTAGAAAATAACAGTCTCAAAATACAAAAATAAAATTCATAATGAAAGCAAAACTGACCATAATAGAACTACCGTAAAAATAAGATGTTACAATAAAAACCGTTGTCAAGAATTATGTGACAAAAAATGCTCTACATTTGACCGTCAAAATTAGTAAAACAGAGCAGCTTTTGTTTGTTGTTAAATACAAACAAGGCGCCCGACAACTCATAAAACATTTCTGAAAAAATCAGAACCGTTATTTAGTTTTGATTTTAAACCGTTTTTAACGGAAGGTTCTATTCTAAGTTTAATTTTAAATAGATATTCCATACATAAAAAATATGCAATGCACTTTTGTCCACAACTCATCAAAGACATGTAAAATTTGATTTTTTTATTGTTGGTAATTCAAACGAGAAGTGTGAATGAAAATGTCCCGCGGATTGTGATCAGAGTGATCTATACAAAATGGTTTCACATTTTATTTTAATCACTTTTACTTTTCATTTCAAAAGTGAATTTTTCTGGTAGAACCTGAATAATGTGTGTTCAATGAATGCTGCTGATGCATGCTACCATCTACGACTGCTTCGTCGCTTAACATTACGCGAGAACGTGGTCAAAGAGTCAAAGGCTAACCCTATAATGAATCCAAAAATGTAACCGGTACCCTGCTGAATAATATTATACTCGTAGTCGTCAAACATACTTACACCGTACACCTACGACCTACCGCCGTAATCACCATGGTTCAGACAACAAAGCACTCAGTATTTCAAATAATACGTCAACGGCTATGAAGATCGCCGGCGCGACGGTGTTGCCTTGCCTGCCTCCGCATATTATGCTTAGCGGCAGAACGCGCCACCCTTTGTTCTCAATCCTCGAACAAATTTATGCGCGTCAATACATTAGGACGGCAATGTTAGTGTTGCGTGGGCGTTTCCATTCGATTACGTCTCGAGTCTCGATATTCTACACTCGATACTAAATCGATAAACGAGGGTGTTAAAGTTCAGTGGGAAATCTTTTATCCAATCAGTTAGAAGGTGTGCGTTAATCGATTCGTATTAGTATCGATAGTTTTAAGTTCAGGACTGGAATCTCTGTGTGGGTGGAGACGTCATTAAACACAGAGGTCGAAGGTTATCGAATGCAATAATCGAAAAATATACCAGTTGTGAAATTATTGAAATTTAACACTGAAAATAACTTGATTTTTATCTAAATTTACACAGATATCTATCGACTACACAAATAGATAATTTAGTTAACTTAATAAATATCAATAGGTACAGTTATCTTTTTAAATATGCTTCGGTAAATATTAAATAACTTGCAATATAACCTTATTTGGCAGTGAATAGGATTGGTTCAAAGCAGAGGAACATAAAAGTAGGTAAATCTAGATCCACACTTCTGTGGTGTCTTATTTTGTGATGCGTCGGAAACATTTTATCACATCATACTGCTGTATAATAATAAGTTCTAAGCCATACTAAAATTGTAAAACTGATATCATTCTTTACCTTACGACAAACCATACTACAATAGTATGGCCACTGGCCACGTACTTAGCTTTTATCGGCTTACCATTGAAGATGCTTTTAGGTCGCATCGATCGATGAAGGAACTACTGATATGTTGTGATGAAATTAAAAAAAAAAAAGTAAGGAAATTAATGATGGTTATAATTTATAATACATCTACACAATACGTACATGATGTACTTATTATTTATAAGAATACTTACTAACCGATGATTTTCTAACACTAAAACTGTTGATCCTTTCAACAACACATTTGCGAGTGCACATATGGTACTTATTGTGTAGGCGTGTGGTGGGTTAAGTCGTGAGCGGTGAGACAATGGATCCGAGCGATAATAATGCGACGCTGAGAGGACGCGACGCGACGGTCGCCGCGTGCGAGGCTCGCGTGCCTGTATGTTGTGTAACACAGTACGTTAAATTGTGCTTTTACCTGTATGAAAGAACTAGCTTATGGTCGCGGCTTAATCCGCGTGGACAAATCCTTTCTTAGCAGTGGTCTACATCATAAGACCCATGTATTACTGTTGTAAATTTTTAATTTTCATGTGGTGTTACAATAAAGTATTAATAAAGTAAGTAAAGTATGTTCCAAATTTCAAACCAATCCGTTCAGTGGTTTGGGCTGTGCGTTGATAGATCAGTCAATCAGTCATTCTTTCCTTTTATATATTCAGATATCAAATGACGAGCCGTGCAATGTAGCGATACCGAGGATTTTACCGGGGGTAGACTTCCTTTGCAGGAGGTCGTCTAGGTGGGTACCCCAACAGTGCCAGTTATTCTACCGCCTGAGCAGTGATGTGCAAACATCACTGTGCTCCGGTAGGAGGGCACTGTAGCTAGTGAAATTACTGGGCTAAAGAGTCTTAACATCTTATGACTCTTGAGTAAGAAGCGTTATCTCTTAACATCAGGAGAGCGTCTTGCTCGTCTTCTACTTCATCACATAAAAAAAAATAAAAAATACACTGATGCTATTATAGGACGACGCGACGTTAAACTCGTAAAACACCAGTATTCTATTTTGCACAGATTACGACATCTATTCAAAAGATAAAATAAAAGATAAAGCAGTACGTGTGCAACAGCAATAGCGTGTGTGTTAATATAGCACCATAAGATACGCACACGGCTGTACGAGAAAGCGCTGGATCGTGATATAATATAGAGAGCAGAGAGACTAAAGAGAGGCCTTGCCTAGCAGTGGGGCAGTACATTTTTATAAAAAAATACTATTTTCAAAAACAGCAACAGCAAAACTAATAAATTACGCACGCGATTAGCCTTCATATTTTCCTAAAGTTTACGTACTGTGAGCGACGAGTACATCGCAATTCACGCGAGTTTTCCATGCGCCACAGCATCCGAGCCTCACGAGCTGGCGGCTCACGCCAGTCGCGCGCCGACCGCACGCCGCGCCACACGTCCGTAGCCTATATCCAACATTTATTTATACTCGTCACGTGTGATGCAGTGACTGGCCCAGTGAAGTGATACGATGGTGACCGGTGTAGCGAGCCCTAAGGGCGCCTCCACCATGGCCGCTCCGGGACCTGACGCGAAGAAAGGAGAGAGTAGGAGGGTGAGTTTTTTTTTTTTTTTGTGGGAGTGCTAAGTGTTGTATAAAAGACATCAACGCGCATTTTTTACGTAATTGATAAAGATGTTAGATTGATTTATTTTTAAGTTTGTGTATTTTTAACCCCCGACGCAAAAACGACGGGGTGTTATAAGTTTGACGTGTCTGTCTGTCTGTCTGTCTGTCTGTCTGTGTGTGTGTGTGTGTGTGTGTGTGTGTGTGTGTGTGTGTGTGTATGTGTCTGTCTGTGGCATCGTAGCTCCCAAACGGATGAACGGATTTTGATTTAGTTTTTTTTGTTTGAAAGTAGAGTTAGTCGAGAGTGTTCTTAGCCATGTTTGGTGGAAATCGGTCCAAGATGGCCGCCGCTACAAAATGGCGGATTACTTTTTTCTTCCACGACCCCCTCAATATGGGTATCAAATGAAAGGGCTTAACGAGTAGATTACAGTCCACTATATAAAATTTAAAATCCAAGATGGCCGCCATACAAAAAATGGTGAAATACGTATTGCGTTGGGGGTTTTTTAAATTTTTAATTTAATTCACTTGTTATTTAAGAATCTATTAGGTATTTTATTATACGGTGTTTGAAGGATTGTTTCGAATTTTCAAAAATAACTTTTTTATATAAATAGATCTTAGGAATTAAATCTTACATTAAAAACTACAGAACTGATTGGAATGATTTTTTGTGTAATTTGAATCCTGAAACACTAACATAATAACTTGTAAACTTTAATATATTTTTAACCAACTTCAAAAAAGGCATTTACATCTATTCGAATTTTTTTTTACCGATTACTCGAAGATGAACCAATTTGAATTTTTTTTTGTTTTAATGGGCAGGGTGGGGTAATATACGTGTGATCTGATTTAATTTTTTTTAAATCGGTTGAGTACTATTATGAATTAAAATGTGCGTCTCGCCATCACTTATTGAAAGCGAGGTAGGTTACAAACTCTTTGAAATCGAGTTTGAAATCACTTTAATATTGTTTTAAAATTCAATGTAATTATTTTAACTTATGATGCAGTACCTATGTATATTGAAAGGACACGCGTCGTATGTTAGCGAGAGCTTGCAAATTATGAGAAACGATATATCACGCGCTGTCTCGTGATCACTAAACATACATAATACTTTACATAGCTTATATTATATACTTACTTACTCTATGATGCAGGTTCTATTTACTTTGTAGCTCAGAACTAAAAAGTGTCGATCACCATAAAGGCCTGTTCAAACCTGAAATATTAGCTAAGGTTTGCGAAAAAAAAACTTCAGTGAACTCACCCAGTGTCAGATCTTCAGTGACCTACCCAGCGCCGTATTTTGCATTGCAACTGTAATGCTTCATTCACATTCAGCCGAAACGGGCAGGGCAGTGAGTAGGGCATGCGTGTAAACCACAGATCATAAAGCTAGAGATGGAAGCTAAAATGAGGTAACAGTCGCCAAGTCATATGCCTGAATCAACATAAGCTCGTAGCTCCGCCTCTTTTTCGTGTTCATTCAACGGCCGACATTGACAGCGTGACATTCACATACTTAATGAAAAATAATTAATAAAAATGCCGTATTGTTCAATAAAAAGGCGCGGAAAGACTAGCGCTATATTCAGTTACGCAAAAGACGAAATCTTATTACACAGGCAAGTTATAATTCCGATAATAATCATTGAAAAATGTTTAACATAAAATGCAATATAAAAATGGCCAAGTTTCTTTTCGTCTCATTCTTTCTTGGTAAAATTGTATAACATTATCTCGTTCTCTCTTACGCCCAGATAAACTAGTGTTAAGACACAAATTTAAATTTACACCACAAATTTTATCGACAAAAATGTTATTGAAATTTTTGAAGTAGGTAGGTATTAGGTATATTAAGGTACCAAAATTATCGGGGTTTAATATTATACAGGGTTACTGGTATTTAATTCATGAATGGTTTATATGAAGCTTATAATAAGAGAAGTGTAACGAAGCTTTTAAAATACATAATGTTAAATTTGTTACTAATTTAAAAACAAATAATTCGCTATCCAACATTTATTGTTTATTCTTATAGGGTGCGTATTCACACGCATATTTTTTTTAAATTAGGACTAATAATTTTATGCGAGCGATGGACCTATTTATATTTTAGTGAAACCATATAAAATGTTTATTCGGGTACTTTGGGAGGTAATAGAGATGAGAAAACATTTAAGCTATAATAAAACAATAATTGAAGTTATATTAAAATATCTCTCGTATACAATACAACGAACTTTCTCATTAAACTTAAGAATAACAGTAACTTATATTTTCTTATCGATACGATATAGCGACTTTACCACATCACTAGAAAGTCATGTTATGCCTCTAACTATTACCTAATCTGTGGCGTAACTGTGACGTCACCTTGAACGAGCCAATCAAATCTAGCCACCCATCCCCCGCACCCCACCATGTTTTGGTGACTTTGTTTTCATACAAAAAATGACCTAAGCGCGGTATATATCTCTCTTGTATATGGTGTAAACACTTAACTTTCCATGCCCTGCTCAATGCCGCAACATCATGCCCACACTAGCCTGCCGAGGCGGTTTTTCGACGACAAAGGACGGCAGTGGGCAGGCCATGATTGTGTTCACAGTTCACACCATAAAGAATATCGCGAAGGTTTTAATAATATGTCTTATGTCTGCATCTCTACTGATACGGAGCGAGCCTACGTTATAGTTTGTTTAGCTAACAGATGTAATTTAAAAATGACTGAACACTCCCTGACTTATAAATGTATGTGTTATTTGATATTTGTAATGTAGGTGCATAGGGAACATACAAAGTCGGGATCTCGGGTAAAATTCAAAAATGTATTGTTCAAATCAGGTAACTAAAACGAAAATAAAACAGCTCAGTTGTGATTTGTGTGATGTACACAACTTCAATAGGTTTGACCTATTTTGATAGTGTTTACGCCACTTACAATCGTACGGCACCTCCTACATCGCACCTCTTCACTCTTCACATTATTGCGTCAAGTGTTTAGGTAACAAAGCTGTATAAAACTTACAAAGGACGTAGGCTACAGTTGGCTATGATAGGTTTCTAATTCCTACTAATAATCACCTTATTGAATGCACCTCATAGCCCAGAGTAGGTACCTATGTGGTTTCCATTAATTTACAATAGTCTTGTCTCTTGACGATTTTCTATAGATGGACTCGGATCAGTGTCGTCCTTTAAATTAAAAGGTAAGGATGACACCAAATGTAAGCTACTGGATTTTTGTTATGCGATGCGTTGTGGGCTCTAGTTTGCGTCAGGTTAGTAGTACAATACAGATACATATCTACTTACTCTTCATTGTGATCATAAATATAAATATCTATAAATATGTATGACTTTTACAAGAAATGATATTATATTAAAACTAAATAAATACTTTATGGCCGCTATCCTCCTCTGTCTGCGGTGTAGGCAGGAGCCGGCAGTGGTGGGCCGGCGCGTGAGTCACGCCGGCGCGGCGCGGTCGGCGTGGGTGCACCGCCGACCGCCACGCCGTAGTAATTGCCGTGAGAACGCACCACCACGCCTCCGCTACACCCACGGAAGCGCCACTAAACATTAACTACTCGTATAAGCTATATAGTTATACAAGTATGTATATGACTACTTGTAATGTGTCGCCTCTACCATTGAGTATTAATTATAACTATTTCGATCCGTCGCGTCACAAAAGTTTATAACGTGGGGCTTATGAGATAAGTGTAACAAACATATTTATAGCAGATTGACTACTCAGCGAAATTCAATACGAAATCAAAACCAATAGGGATCTGAGGGTGACAGGCGCAGTGTAGTGCCGCGCACTATTTTAAAACAGTGGGTGGTACAGTGTCTGATATGGGTAATCATGATGCTTGCCACCACTCAACTGATTTGCCCATCTTGTCCCTCTTGTCATAAAAAAAATGATTGACTGTTTGATCATCCATCCAGAACCCCTTTTATCCCTATATGTCGTGTACATTTTCTCCAGCCATAGGGCAACTGGTAGAAAATGCTATTGTAACAATAAATCAATTAGTCCTGGCGTTGTGTTGAATATAATAAATAAATAAGGGGTTTACATTTTGTATCCAAACAGTCTTCTCCATTAAAGAAACCCTCCCACCATCGTACATATTGTTGTATCAGTACATAATATTGTTGTAACAAACCTTATCTACCTCAATAGAAGCTAAATATTATCCCAAACTATCCATCATGATGGATAAACATCGCCACCGAGAGATAACCGTGTGAGCGGCGATGTGCACCCACGCAGACTCTTCAATGATACTCGACAAGCTCACAAACACTACACTGCACCGATCAAATGAGACAAGATGAAAATATACATAATATTCGATGGACTCACTATACTTGACACACATTTAATACGAAAATTAATAAATGTATCCAATTCGAGTCGAAGAGAAGAATAAGACATTCATATTTTTTATTTAGAGTCGTATGATGTTAAGACTCTTTAGCCCAGTAATTTCACTAGCTACAGTGGCCTGCTACCGAAGCACAGTAGGTAATGTTTGCACATCACTGCTCAGGCGGTAGAATAACTGGCACTATTAGGGTACCCACCTAGACGACCTCCTGCAAAGAAAGTCTACCCCCGGTAAAAATAGAAGCTATTATCCCAAACTATCCATCACGGTGGATAAACATCGCCACCGAGAGATAACCGTGTGAGCGGCGATGTGCACCCACGCCGACTCTTCAATGATACTCGACAAGCTCACAAACACTACACTGCACCGATCAAATGAGACAAGATGAAAATATACATAATATTCCATGAACTCACTATACTTGACACACATTTAATACGAAAATTAATAAATGTATCCAATTCGAGTCGAAGAGAAGAATAAGACATTCATATTTTTTATTTAGAGTCGTATGATGTTAAGACTCTTTAGCCCAGTATTTTCACTAGCTACAGTGCCCTGCTACCGAAGCACAATAGGTAATGTTTGCACATCACTGCTCAGGCGGTAGAATAACTAGCACTGTTAGGGTACCCACCTAGACGACCTCCTGCAAAGAAAGTCTACCCCCGGTAAAAATAGAAGCTATTATCCCAAACTATCCATCATGGTGGATAAACATCGCCACCGAGAGATAACCGTGTGAGCGGTGATGTGCATCCACGCCAACTGTTCAATGATACTTGCGACAAGCTCATAAACACTACACTGCACCGATCAAATGAGACAAGATAAAAAAAACTGGATCCATTATACTCGACAAACATAATAATATTATGTATAATATAAATTTATGCGTTTATTTAGATACTAAACCACTACTAGGCTAAACCACTATCTCAGCTCGACTTACTACAATGTTTCCCACCAAAAATCCCCACCGCGGGGATATCTTTACATTTTTGTAAAATTATCCACCGTCGCGTCGACGAATTAAAAAAAAATAGTGGGAATTTTTACAAAAATGTAAAAAAATTAGGGATGGGCCGAAGTTCGTTTTACATTCGGTTTAACCGAATTTCGGCAACTTGAGCCGAACTTCGGCATTCGGCCGAATTTCGGTTCAATCAGCCGAAATTCGGTTCATATGCTCTATGCACTATCCTGCTTTAATAAAAAAAAACACAAGTTTATGACATGCTGATAATTTAAGATCGCTCATTCGCGCTCGTATTTGATAAATTTTGAAATATAAATTCATAGATTTAGAGACATTTTCAACCGATGAAATCAAACGGAGGTTTAAAGTCGACGCGTATATTTTTTATTGCGCCTTTTGAACGCTCGGCATTTTCTTACTTGCCTGTATGGCGCAGACTCATAATTACTTAAGTATACTGACATTAGTTTATTATTAGGTATCTACAGCTTTACTGAGACATTTTTAAAAAGTACAATAAATATGTATTTGAAAATTTGTCATGTAAGAGAGTCGCACGGAAGAACGAGTCTTAAGAACGGAGGTTGGTTAATAACTTGGTTTTTCATTTTATTTATATTTTCTACTTTCTAGAAATAAGGTATTTGATTTTTGTTACAATAAATAACCTTAATAACGTGAGGCTATCATTCTCGATAAAGCGTGATAAAATTGAACCGAAGTTCGGCCGAAATTCGGCCGAATTTTGCAATTTTACCGAATGTTCGGCCGAAGTTCGTATTCGGTTCAAACCACATTCAGCCCATCACTAAAAAAAATCTCCCTTATAATTTTGGGATTTTTGGTGGTGAAAATTGGAGTAAACCTTCGGAACATGTAAAATAAATTAGTATCTTAATTTGTGAAACTGTTAACAGCAAGCAGAGGCAAATGTAAAAGAATTTCAGTGACCGACTCTAGGCTAGTGACGTCTGTCGTAGAATATAATAAAGATAAATTAAAGTCAATTTAAAAGTTTACGATTTTACTCGTAAATCATATTATTCTAGGAAACGTTACTGGTTCATACAGACGAGTCTAACGAATAAAAATATAGAATTTTATGATGATTCAAAAAATATACGCCTAGTTAATATTATGTACGTTTGTCTGTATAGTCTACAAGAAGGCTTCTCCAATAAATTTCCCCACCAAAAGTCCCTGCCATGGGGATTTCTTTACATTTTTGTAAAATTATCCCCATCGTCCTAGAAATTAAAAAAAGTGAAAAGAAAATTTTAAGACAGAACCAGTTTGTACCCAGGTTAACAATTTATATGGATAGATAGATACATGAATGATACAGATAACGTCTATTTATAACTAAAACAATTGAATATCAACAAACACGTTATCAAAGCAAGCAAGAAAACTCAACTATAGAGTACGCATTACCGGAGGTAAGCTATCGCCGACGATACGCATTGACACTGCATAACAAGTGTTTTTGAATGAAAGAGTTTCTACTTTGAACGAGCCAATCAAAACTGGCCGTCTTTGTAAATTACTAGCCACCCGCTCCTTTCATCCCGTCATGTTTTTGTCGATTTTGTTTTCATACAGTGCAGTGGTCGTAGCATGACACATGGGATCACGCAAAAATGTCAAGAGTAGAACTGTCATCCCATACATTGTACTTTTGTCAATGTATGGGATGAAAGTTGACTTGATAAAGTCTACGCGTTGTCCATGCTAGAGGGGCTGAAATTCACGAAAGCGGGGTCTATTTTGGTTCTCTATGAAGCAAGCGAAGTGCGAGACGCCGTGTGAACCAGCCTTATCTAATTTATCAGTGGAACCTACGTCGCGTCTCACCGCCCACGGCGTCACAGATCTACAATAACTGGCTACTAGATACGGCATTCATTAACACTTATTGAAAGATGAGTGTCGTGTGAGTTTGTCATTGACACTTCTAATGCTTGTTTGCTTTGTGGCGCAATTTGTTTGGGAATTGTTAGCACTTGAATCTATATTTGACTGTGTATACTGTATTCAAAATGTTAAATTTGAAGCTGTGTTTGGGCTCGCCTACAGACCTTAGAATGGTAGTACATATTTGTGAAAGAAATGAGAAGATTTTTCGTCTGAAGTTAACCTACGGCACGCCAACAAATCGACGAGATTTGAAACATAAAGGATAAGTTAAGTATCTTATTTCTTGTCATAATTTATCAGATTATTCTACTCTGCTAACCCGACGTAGGTACTAGGTACATACTAGATACATAGTAACACTGAGTTATTTGGCAAAATTGTGACAACTGTTATAAAAATTCATGATATAAGGTCTTTGAAAACGATCCCGCGATGAAATCTACTCGTATCAACCTGATGATAAATTACCGGTTGACTATTTTATGTCAATTTTATTTATCGTATTTAATTCTATTTTTTTCAACGTAGCTATGGTGTCACAATAAAGAATTATCTACCTATTTCCTGTATTTGATTCAGAATTTTTCCAATACCTTTTTCATGTTTACGTATTATAAATGCTTTGTACCAAGCGTCCTTGGGACTTACCTAGCGTATCATGCATCATACATCATGCAATCACATTGTGTGTCTGATCGCATGGCGTGCCGCATCCATATCGTGCGTGTAATGATTAGCGATGCTACTCGCGGACCGAGCCGGAAGCGCCGCCCGATCCCACGCTTGGCACGCGACTCGACCGCTAACGTCGATTTACTAACCTAGGATGTTCAGCGGATGTTGTTGTTGTAGTTCAGCGTTTGAAATTGCAAAAGCCGAGTGTAAAGAGGTTAAAATTCATTCCCGTGCCGTTAAAATTAATGCAAAATCGCAGCCTGAAAGACATCCAAGTAATGGGAATTATACGAAACGAAGTGTACCTATGTTATAAATAGATGCACCAAATTACGATGTACCTCCTATGCTGGTATGAATATTTTCATACATTTCGGCCAACTGAGATCGAAAGGTGTAAATACAAAGATGACTGTTGTCAGAAATGGAAGAGAAAAACGTACTGCAATACTTAGTGCACTAGTGTGGGATAAGGGACGCAACATGATTTTTGCTGACTCATCATCATCAAAAACGATCTATTATTTTAGAAAGAACATCACAATTCACAATAAAGGACAACTTATAAAAAAAACTGTATGTCCAGTAATATAATCTCATTGATCACTGACTACTGCCAACTACGTCGACTATCCGGGTCTACCAGACTGCTAGCATGTTTACATTCATGCTTAAAAAAATACTCTTCGGGAAAAGATTGCTGTGTCGTTGATCTGGCAGAGAGAGCTCGTAATTGTTATGGTTATATTACAGTTTGGCACAAGTAAAGAGTATTGATTGAAAGAGCGGCGCCACAATTTTTAGGAGATATATTTTAGTAGAAACATAGAGGTGCATATTATGTACCATATACATTCACGTCTGGTCGATTTCAATAAAGAGAGATAAATTTGCTGCAATTGGAGACAGAATCTTTTTTAGTTGTTTTTAATGTTGTTCTATTACTTAAAGACCCTAATCAATTTGGATAAGCACAGGTGGTCACATTTATGCATCTAGGCTTATTGAATTGCTTAAAATCGGTAAACCGGTAATCGGTATCGGTCGGTCGGTATAGGTATAAATATTTTTAATTAACTTGTTCAATAGAAAAAGTGCAGCAATAATTAAGTATAAAATCTCAATGCAAACGGTCTAGTAATGTGGTCACTAGTGTCGCCGACCACCGACAGCCTATAACGAATGGCCGATGCATCGCGCCAGCTGCACGTGACCTGTGCCATTAGACGAGATATTTTCAGAATTCACCCAACTATTGTGCAACATCATTAGTGGGTGGGTGATAACTGATATCTTCATACTCCTGAGGGCCATTGGCTAGAGGTAATTTACACCGGCAATCACTATAAACCGGCAAAAATACTATTCATTTAATATTATTTTAAATGGTGCTTTCTGTTATCTGAAATTATGCTTTAGCAGAAAAAGAACAAAAAAATTGTCTCTAGTTAACCTCTTAAGAAAACCAATCCACCAACACGACTGTTTCACCATGTTTGTCTGCCAACTTGGTAACAAGTAACACAATACTCTTAGGAAGAAGAAAAGATCTTTTTGATTTTTGAGTAACCACCATAAAACCTAACCTTAAAAAAATAAATCGACAGTGGCTTCACAAATATGAATGAATCGTATCTCAGTCCCGTCAGTTTTTTGGCGCTGAACTTAAAAATAAAGCGCTACAATACAACACATGATCTTTCAATGAAAAGCGTATTTTCATGAAGAGCGGAAGTAGGTAATTGTTTGAGAGATGAGGCCAGCTGAGCTCCACTGGTCAGCGGCGGTGGTCTCGTAAATAGATGTCAAGTGATAGAACAGTAGGTAATAGGTGCCTACACGACTCTGGCCACGCGCCAGCTCTGCGTAACCGGCGTCTCGCCGATGCGACGTGGTGATCGTACCACCGAGATATTTGCGTCGCTCTCCGCTCAACTATTACATAGGTGCTGGTTCTTTATAAATTATTCATCGTTCGGGTCGCCTCGGCTGTAGGTCAAGATGACAAAAGGTGCTAGATGAAATGGTATCGAAGACGGATACGTGATACTGGGGAGAGGGAGAGTTACTAAAAGGAAGGAAAACCTTAACAGGTCAGCAGACGTACCGACTACCGACAGACAAAAAATGTAAAAGACTAGGATCTCTTTTCTTTTCCTGGAACCTGTTAATCTTATACTTGTGGTATTCGCTAGAATAAAAAAAATGGGTTTTATACTTAAACAGAGCAGGTTACCCTTCTTACGCAGTCAGAGTCAAATCACATTCATAGGTATTACGTTTGAGCCTCTCAATTTTATTTGTGTCGGTTTCTGTGTTCGCACTTTAATCAGTTTTTTATTTAGCATAATTCTGTTTATACCATCATGAATAGGATGGATGTAGGAAGCGGTAGGTATTTTGAGAGAGGCGACACGTGTCGACCGCCGCGCCCGCCGAGGCGCCGACGAATCTATTTCGCATGAGTCGTCGTGTAAAGGCAGAAACACACTACTGTGCTTTGAAGAGCCAGTCATATTCGTCTCAAGATAACAAAGAAGGTCTTATACAGCAGGTTTCAGTCACGGGGTAACGGGGGCTGGCAAATAACCAGCAACACGTCGACCCATTTGGATCTATTGTGTTTCAGTCACGGGGTAAACTGTATATCAATCGGGGTCCTCCGGAACGTCTGCCTCGGGGAACGGGGTGCTCTAAACTCCTTACAACCCTCTGTTGGCATTCATTCGTAAGCTTGCATTGCTTATTTTGACAGACTATTTTGAAGCCAAGATAAGAGCTGTGGGTCTGTGGAACTCGATAAATGAAGGAAATATATAGATAATTAACTCACAATATAGGACCACTTCACAAAGCTGAGATTTGGGAACGGGTGAAAAGAGAGAGATGGGATAAGAAGAAGAAGAAAAATAATGATAATATATTTAGTATGGCCAAGAACAAATCATTACCGTGTTGCTGTTGTGACGATATGTATGAAATCAATATGATACTTACCGATCCACTGTGACACATTAGTGTATGTCTGCCTTAACGTTACGTAAACGGTCACGTTTCCATTGTGTCTGCGCCAGCCACCCACCGCCCTGTCGCGACGAGCGCCGCGCTGCCTCCTAATGCAATAATTCTTCGCTGATCACATTTACACCTACTCGTATTTACATTTTTCTGAACACGCTTATTTATTGAGCTGCTAGTTGCGAGGCAATTTACGTTCAATTTTAGATACTGTTCGGTTCTGTGTCCATCTGAGTAGATGTCTTCGTAAAATAGTCATCGTCATATTAATTTAATTTTCAGACGTTCTTGATTTTAGAGTAAACCAGTCGTCCCACCATAAAGTCCATTGACGCACCTCTATATTTTTTCAAATTACAATTAGATAGGTACTTTTATGTTTTGGGACCAACAACTCAGATTTTATGACATTTAGATTCCATTCAGCCCTCATGACATAGGTATCATGACTAGTCTAAGGACCACAAGCAACAAAACAGCTGTAGGTATGTGCAAGTTATATTATTAACATGTTTTCATTTATCATTTTCATATGCATATGTTTTAATCAGGGGATAGACTTTTTTTGCAGGAGATCGTCTAGGTGGGTACCCCAACAGTGCCAGTTATTTTACCGCCTGGCCGCCTGAGATGTGCAAACAAATTGTAGGTAGCACTGTACTGATTATGGGCAGCGTTATCTCTTAACATCAGGATAGTGTCTTGCTCGTCTTCGTACTTCTTCACATAAAAAAGTCTATTGCTTGTCTTCCTTCTATAGCACATGTAGTCGCCCTAGTGTATGTGAAATCATTGGCAGTCGACAATTGGCACGAGCGAGCGGTATCAGCCGGACGTTACCGTCGGACGGTCGGGCGGTCGTGTCGAACGTGCGAGTGGCACGTGCCAGACTGGTCGCCTATCACTGGGATTACGTAGCGTCTGGATGTTTCTTCTCTATCAACGTTTTATACCGTCTGGTTTCGAAAATTGAAATACACTTTTGACACATAAAGAATTACGTTAGCCAACCTACCAGCAGCTTTAGAGAGTACACTTTTGTCGCATACTTTTTTACTTTTAGATTTTAATCATGCAACAATAATGTTACCCAAGCTGCCAGCTTGTAGTGGAGTTGGGCTGGATCCATCTGTCGCATGCCTGACAACAATGGGCCTAAACCAACATGCTATAGATTTCACATAGAGTCAGACGACAAGGCAAGCCCAAGATGATGGCAGGATGAACTGCATTCATTTTGCAATAGCAGCACCATCTGACCCTTACCAAGAAGAATAAAGAGGAGGCCTTTAGTAATGGGATAAACCAGGCCAAAAATAATAACAATAACATTTTGATTATTTTTGATCTCAGACCTTATCAGGTCTGTTTTAGACAAATCTTCGCGAATAAATCCTAGTCATAGTCAGATTATTGACAGACATACACATAACATCCATTTTATACACTTGTTTTTATCCCTTGCACCGAAGCGTACGCTCGTAGAGTACATGCATCATGTGAGCCACCGCCCAGCCTCACCCCTTTCCCTCCAGTTGAAGAATTATAGCATGGCTTCGAGTCGTTAGTTTTCATTTATGCCGAGGGCCTTTTGTAGTAAAGCAGCGGAAGTGGATTCGCGTGCCGGAAGGCGCCAAGCCTTTGGTAACACTCCTACCCTCTCGGAAGTGAATTTTGATGGGTTTTAGTATATTTTTATGAGCCACAAAAATTTACTACTTTATTTTTGTACGTGAAATCATGGATAAATCAATTTGGTTTTGGTCAATGGCAATCTACTGCTTTTGACTGCCTTCTTACAAATAGGAACGAAAGTTTGGATGTATATTTTCAAACTGATTGGTTGAAGTTCTAAGAGTACACATATTTAGGTTTTTGGATTTCAAACGAAGAGATTATACCTAGGTATTCTCATTCTCCTTGTGGTGTTGCAATAATATAGAAACAGTTTTAACAGTTATCTTTAATGTTCCAGTATAATGTGCAATATTATAACAATAAACACCGCTTATAAAAGAAGCAGTCGTCAAGCGTATATTCTGATAACATCACGTGTTCCACGCGTCCATAGAAGTTGCTAACTACTTTCTATACAAATTATTCTGTGGTAGGCGCGTGACGGTCCATAATACTAGTTGCTGATTACAGTGTCCATACATACTGTGGTGTATTCTGTGTGTAACGCGTGTCGCATAGAAACTGGTGTCGAAGCTGTGGCGACCTTCACCTTGAGTCGCACGCGCCGCGACCACAGATTAATGGCTCTATTTTCACGCCGCTACAGCTGCCATGATTATGAAGAGAAAGGCGGGATTGTTTGGAGGAAAAGATGTAAACATGCCATATTTTTCGTAGACAGGTAGACGATTTTCCTTGTAGTCTGTTTCGGATTTCTATACCAGATTTCATAATGTAAAATAACTGTTTGGCTTAGGTATCTAGTACTGCCACAAGAACTTTAGGTCGAGAGAAACTCTGGTTAGAAATGACTTATTGTTGGTACTCCTATCGTATCATAATACTCAGAGTGAAAGCTTATCACACTTGGTAATTATGTTTTCATTTTTAAGCTCTAGGGTGTATTTCATAAAATTAGGCTAATGTTATGCTCCTCTTTTCCATATTTTTAGTACTATATTTTTAGTATAATATGTACTATTTTGTTTTTAAAGTGTTATTTATGTTTTTATTTTTTATTCCCCCTAGTCACATGCCATAATTGGCATCTCTCGACTCAGCGTCGCGCCAGTCAATATTGCCATTACAATGTCTATTTGGTTACAATTTACAATGTTGTCTGAATTACAATAGTTCATACCTAGGTAGGCACTTTACTGATCTTAAAGCTGATTATGATAGCTAGAAGACATTGCCAAATAATCTTAATTTTACGAAGTGGATCTTTATTCTCTCTTCTTAATAGTATGTAGATATTTAGGTACTCCTACCATTTGTTAGAAATAGTTCGAATGTCTGGACTCTGAACTTATTTTTATTATCTATTTATGATTTTTTAAATTATGAAGAACAAGAAACTAAATAAGTAACGTAAAAAAAATAATAAGTAAAGTTAGAGAGTATAGCATATAGATATAGGTACATTAACCATAGTCTTTTTGAGGAATTTTCCACCAAAATAGCTCACACTTGCGCTAATCTCCGAAGCACCTTCGTACACTGGCTATTGTTACTCTAAGTATACTGGTATACAGTCACGACTTAGATAAAAATGCTATAGTTAGCCTTTACGTTGCCTACGTAATGCCTAGTTCCTAGCCTACACGTGTAAACTAATGCATGCAAATGATTCACGATTCACGGCTACAAGGATGTCTACTTGTTAATGTAATACCCACACTTCGGAAGATAATATAAAACGCATATATGTTTTAGCTCGAATATTAGCAAAGAAGACAAACAATTTTGTTTTCTATAAGGTAAAAATCGTAGGAGTTACCGGGCATAGTGGTAGTCTATTCAAATAAAACGGTCAAGTACGAGTAGGACTCGAGCACTGAGGGTTCCGTATAAACCTACGGCATTCTACGGAACCCTAAGGAAAAGTGGGTATAATATTATATACTGTAGGTTTTGATTCCCTTGCGAGTACTTGCGAGTTTGAAAATATTCGGCTAAAATTGCTGTTTCTTTTGATTTCGTTGACATAGATGTTTGATTTTTTTACAGCTTAAAGTTATTATAAAGCTGAGTATTTGCTATGAATTTTAATTTAATACCTGTACGCGTTCTTGAGGAAAGGGATAATAAATACAAAATTATTAAAAATATTTTTTATATGATGTAACTAAAAATTTACAGTTTTCGCAATTTTTCCTGTGCCTGTGATTTAAGACGTTGCTGCGAACCAAATTTTAAGATTCTGAGTTAACGGCAAGTACCCTGTAGGTTTTGATTCCCTTGAGAGTAGTCGCGAGTTAAAAAATACGGCTAAAATTGCTGTTTCTTTTGAATGCGTTGAGATAGAGGTTTGATTTTATTACAGTTTAAAAGTATTATAGACCTTAGTATTTCATATGAATTTCAGTTTAATACCTGCACACGTTCATGAGAAATAAGGTAGTAAGTATGAAATTATTAAAAATATTTTTTTTATATGATGTAACTAAAAATGTACAATTTTCGGAATTTTCCCTTTATCTGTGCTCTAAGGAATTGCTTTTTACCAAATTTCAAGATTCTACGTTCACGGCAAGTACCCTGTAGGTTTTCGTTTTTTGAGAGTAGTTGCGTGTTTAAAATTTCGGCTAAAATTGCTGTTTCTTTTGAATGCGTTGAGATAGAGGTTTGATTTTATAACAGTTTAAAGGTATTATAGGCTTTAGTATTTGATACGAATTTCAGTTTAATACCTGCACGCGTTCATGAGAAATAAGGTAGTAAGTATGAAATTATTAAAAATATTTTTTTATATGATGTAACTAAAAATGTACAATTTTCGGAATTTTCCCTTTATTTGTGCTCTAAGGAATTGCTTTTTACCAAATTTCAAGATTCTACGTTCACGGCAAGTACCCTGTAGGTTTTCGTTTTTTGAGAGTAGTTGCGTGTTTAAAATTTCGGCTAAAATTGCTGTTTCTTTTGAATGCGTTGAGATAGAGATTTGATTTTATTACAGTTTAAAGGTATTATAAGCCTTACTATTTGATATGAATTTCAGTTTAATACCTGCACGCGTTCATGAGAAAAGGGGTAGTAAGTATAAAATTATTCAAAAATTTTTCTTCATATGATGAAATTAAAAATTTATGGTTTTCGCAATTTTTCCTTTATCTGTGCTCTAAGGAGTTTCTTTGTGCCAAATTTCAAGATTCTGAGTTCACGGGAAGTACCCCCAAGGTTTTGATTTATTTGGTAATGTCGAAAATTTGCTGAAATTTGCGACAGATTCGACTATATCTTTTGATTGCGTTGGCCTAGAAGTTTGAATTTTTCACAGCTCTAAGAAGCAATGGACTTTAGTATTTCCTATAAATTTCAGCTTGTTACCTCCACGCGTTCCTGAGAAAAAGGGTCTTGACAGACAGACGGACGGACGGACGGACGGACGGACGGACGGACAACAAAGTGATCCTATAAGGGTTCCGTTTTTTCCTTTTGAGGTACGGAACCCTAAAAATAATATAAATTTAGGGAAATTCAAAAATAAATGTTTAATCATAGTCCCTTTTTTGTATAATACCAGTCTCAAAATATAATCATCAATTAAAATCGTATCTTTAGTATTGTCCAGTCTTAAAATGCTTGCTATACCACTCATTATGAGGCAAACTACTCGTACTAACTGTTCTTGGATAATGTCTTGCTAATATTGTCCAACTGCCAAAAATAAACACGTACTTTGTTATGACAGTATAATTAAATGATTGTTTCCTATTGTTACAGAGCAACAAGCCAATAATGGAGAAGAGAAGAAGAGCTAGAATCAACAACTGCTTGAACGAACTCAAAGCACTTATATTGGATGCTATGAAGAAAGACGTAAGTAGCCAATATTACCTTTTTATAAACCCTCATATTAGATGTATATAGAATATAGAACAAAAAGTCTGAGGAGATCTTTAATTTTTTGATAAAGTAGAAACAGAGAATTATTTGTAGGAAGGATGGTAATTAATAGCCCTAGATTGTGACAGATTGAGGGAGGGTGGGATGGCCTTTGGCCTGCAGTGGGATTCTACAGGGTTATATTAAAGCCACTGTGAATTCATTTGAAAGTCAATATAAATCGATTGACATTGAGAACACGAAGTGATCCATCATGAAGTAGGTCTCTTAATCGCAAGCTTCCATTATCGACAACCATCGGACTAGAAACTCAATAAAATCTTACAATCATCTTTCCATTGTTACAGCCAGCTCGTCATTCCAAGCTGGAAAAGGCAGACATCCTCGAGATGACAGTGAAGCATCTCGAAGGTCTGCGTTCAGAAGGAGCTCAATCCCCTGATCGGTTTAACGCTGGGTACCGACACTGCGTCACCGAAGTCGCCAAGTTTCAAGGCTTGGAAGCTGGCTTGAGGAAGAGACTGGTGAAGCACCTTGAAGGATGCGTGAATGTAGTAGGAAACAGGCCCGCTTCAGCTCCCACTCCGCCTTCTGATGCTGAAGATGTTTCTCCGCAACATTCTACCATATTTATCTCAGGTATGTTGATTTTAATCTTCTTTTCTACAAATTTCTGAGCTTCTCTCTCCTTTATTTCTTTTTAAACGGATGAAGACTGGCTTTCTTCTTCTGTTCTGGTTGTCATTTTATCATAACTGGAAGTCCCATCACTCTCTTTAACGCAGTTACATATCTTGTAAAGCACTATCTCTTACATTATCGATAACCATCCTTTAGCTTCGTGATCTTTATTGTTATTAACTTCAATATTTTCTACAGCAGGTCCAGGCTCTGGAGTACGTCTGGTGCCCACTCGGCTCTCCAACGGTGATATCGCGCTGGTTCTTCCTGCTGGGGTCAACGCTACAAACTTCGGAACTCTTCCGACGTTAGTACCACTGTCTCCGCCTGATGGATCATCGGTTTCATCGGAGCCGCGGTGTTTCTCCCCAGTGAGCTCAGGATGGGGGACTCCACCACCCGCGGAGGACCCAGCTCCTCTCGCTCTCGTCACGAGGAAGCCACCTGAAGACAAGCCTTGGAGACCATGGTGACATTCCTTAGTCTACGATTTTTAAGAATATCGCGAGTGTTTTCCATAACTAAAACAACAAAACGACACACCTCACATCTAATATTGTCGAGAATATCTCCACGGTTTCGTCGGACAATTACGATGTCCTTCATCAGAAATTAATGCCTGCAATACCCAACGCTCACTACAGGCGTGAACTCCTGAGGAAGGACGTGAGTAACATCGTTTTGTTGTTTTAGTTATTCCTTTGTCTGCTAATAGTTCTGAACGTATAGTCACAGATTAGAACATAATATTTGCGGTATAATATAGTATATTGAGCATGTCTGTACTTTGAGTAATACTGTGATATAATTAAGTTTACTTACATAATAATGCACAGAGTACTGAAGTTCCTAGAAAGGAGATATGGAATACGAGTAAATAAGAGTTAATTTTAAATATAGTTACTAAAAGGTCAGTTTTATGTAGTTAAGTAATTGTTATCGTCAAGACTCTTAACTTAGCCGTAGTACCTACATTGGTTTATTCTCCAATGGAACAGGTCAAAATACAATTATAGGTACTACTCTTCTTACCTTAATTTAGTTAAAAATTGACATCTTCGTTTGCTTCATTACGATATAGCGAGATGTTAGCTAACCTAGTTCATAAAAAGATTATAATGGACTTAAAAATTAAACCCAAGATAAGAATGTGACGCAATTGCTTATTTATTGTTTCTTATATCATGTTACACATTTTAAATAATAAGCAAATATAGGGTTATCGAGGTAAGTTAGAGTCTTGGCGGTACTATATCATGATCATTAGGTTAGTAATTTTTATGTTGTAGCTAGATTATTGAATTTGCAGTTTTAATAAGATATTAAATATTTTCGTTAAGAAATAGATAAAACTGGGTAAAATATCATCCTTGAATAGTGTGAACGAAGTTCTGATACATAAAATAATATAATTTTCAAGAAAGAAACTTCTTCTCAGTAGATCTGGCTTAAAATATCACACTCCTAGTGAATACTGGCATAACTCAAAAATTTACTTTTTATAATTAGGTACAACCTTATAAACTAGAGAAAAATTGGTAATTGCAAAAACTTACTTTTATAGCTAAGCTAGAAATTTCTTAGGCATATAAAAATAGTGTTGTACCTATATCAATCTTATCAGAGCAGATTAGTACGGGGATTATACTCTTAGCAAAACTGCAGAATCAATAATTTTTCAACGACATAAATAAATGGACATCTGAGGCAGTATTCATGTATTTTAAAGGACATGGTCCGAGACAAATGTTAATATTCATTTTAGATATAAGTGCCATTTAATATGACTGTAAATATTAATAAATATATCATTATTAGAGATTTATTGATATATTAATGTTATGTAAAGAATTCTGTGTGCCTTATACAGCAAAATCTTAAGGTCTTCCAATTTATTATAGTAATATTTTAGGGGGCTTTTGTTTCTCATGTTATTTCATCATTTTTACTAATTTCATCATTAAAATATTAATTTTTATACTTAATCTTTTGATGATTACACTGTTAGTGATATTTAAATTCAAGTTCAAACTTATTGCTTATAATAATTATTATTACAATCAATGTATTTATAGGTGCCTAATAAGATGCGCTGTATTACAACAAAACCTACTCTAACAAACAATAAGAAACGCCTGGTTTTATCTAAACTAGCTTAAACAGTTTATTTAGCTTTTTTATTTTGTAAAAAAAAAGTTAATTTAGGATTTAGTATATATAGTTCAGTTCAGAAGAACTATTTAGGAACTTTTCAACATTATAATATGTACATGAAAAACGTAAGCCTGACTTTTTTTGGAAATAAGAATTAATTTATGTAACAAATATTTTTATTTAATAGTAAGTTTATTTTAACTTTACTGTAAATAGACGAAATAGACATTTAAGTGCTCAAACTAATAGTTTTGTTACCTTACCAGTAGATAATATTAAGTTAGATAGAGTTAATCAAATTAAACTTGTGCTTGTCGTTCAAACAGAATGTTTTAATGTCTATATGAACAACATGCAATTTAAAAGTGTCGAAACCTTTACATAATATGTAATCTGTTCTGAGGGCCTATTAGCTAATTCTCACCCACTACTATTGATGACAACTTCAATGTACATTGCTGCGTTTGTTAATTTACTCATATTAATAAAGGTTTAAGTAAGTAATGTATGCAGTTTTGTCTATGGATTCTAGAGTTTTACATTTCGTTTAGCGATAGGCCCTCAGTTATAAGTCCACGTCGTTCCAATGAATGTCAAGAAGATTGTGTGCATTATTAAACTGGACAAAGTTATTTTTCAGTCTTTTGTCAGTTACCTTACTTTGTAGCATTAATACAAATAAAAATTATATGTGGTGCAACAGATAAATAATTATTCTTTTAAATAATACCTTAATTAAAATATGTTTTTATCTATCTCGTAAGAAGTATAAAACAAATGTACATACTTATTATGAGAAAATTACTTATAGATATTATACTATTTTATGACTTACCTATGTTTGATCCACTTATGTAGGTCAATTATAAGATATTATAGTTATAAGATATAACTATGTAAATATAAAGTATAATTCTAAAAAACTAAGTACATAAAGTGATATTATTTAAGAATTTTATATTATAGCAAAAAATGTAAATACATACTTAACTACATTATGAATACTATGATGATAATATGCCATTCATATGTATCAATAAAATGATAAAGATATAAAATTGTTTTTTATTCCAATTATTTTCATTAACCTTTTGAATTTTTTATAAGTCATGGGAAATCGTCGAATTATGGATTTAAAAATAAATCTGAACAAGTGAAATTTAAAGAAAACTTTTTAAAAACAAGCTTTTATTATTATTACCATCTAGAATCATAGAGTACTCGTCAAGACAAATCAAATGAGCCCAAACTCGATGGGGTTGCGCTATTTAATTATGGAGTTTCCTATGGCCACCCTCGAGCTCCATCATCAGATCAGCTCCATGTCATAATAATATTGCTTTGTCATCCGATTTATACAGGCATGCAGTAATAAAAATAAACAACCTGGACTATTGAGTAACCTACCATAAGTACCAACCACAAAATACAAAATAGTCTAGAAAGTCAATAAATCTATATGGTCTATAGTACAGATAGTACATTATATAATAATATGTAGTCATCTATAGAGGTAGATAGCTATTTTGTTAATGTTATCTGCTTTTTTTAAACCACCAAGGCTTGAGGTCCCTTTATTAAGAACGAACTTGTACACCTAGATATCTTTTTTTTTTTTATGTGATGAAGTAGAAGACGAGCAAGACGCTCTCCTGATGTTAAGAGATAACGGCTGCCCATAATCAGTACAGTGTTACCTAGGATTTCACAATTATGTGAAATTCTAGAAGCACTGCACCAACGCTTCTTACTCAAGAGTCATGAGATGTTAAGACTCTTTAGCCCAGTAATTTCACTAGCTACAGTGCCCTCCTACCGGAGCACAGTGATATTTGCACATCACTGCTCAGGCGGTAGAATAACTGGCACTGTTGGGGTACCCACCTAGACGACCTCCTGCAAAGGAAGTCTAAAGGGAGAGAGAAATCTGAAAAAAACATTTTCAGAAAAGGCAAAAAACAGACCTTCGTTTCGGGAATATGAAGGATGTGTGATATGTAGATTCGCGATATTGGTGGCAAATGCCTTTATTGATAAAAACAAACTAACAATACAGCAGTAAAGTGCCCACATTACTTTGGCTGTGGTTTTAGGTTTTGCTTTAGCTACCTGTTTTATAAAGGGTCCCTAACGTTACGGGTGGTCGCGAATTAATCACAACACCTCTAATTGCGAGTTCGTTTGTTTGCACTGCCCCGACACTGATTGTTGGTTATTGGACGAATTATTGCTTCGATGCAATTTACCATAATGACTAACATCCATTTATAAACCGGTGAAGTCCTTTACATAACTGTCCGAAGTAAAAGAGGTGTACTGTGGCGTTCTTTATTCCTCTTTAGAGGTACCTACTGTATATTTTATACTAAATATTCTTTTTTTGGGTGACATCTACCTAAGGAAGGTGGGTGATATTATCATTGTTTGTTTGATTTTTTTGCACTCCAGCCTAAAAAAGAGAACTCAAACCCCCGAGTTTTGCAGATCTATAGCCGATGGTAAGTAGTAGGTAATTGCTGTATGCCTGTGTGTCTGAACTCTGAACACATGAAAATGGTTATTATACAAAAGACAACTAATAAAGTCTTTGTTCGTACTCAGTATATAATGTGTAATTAGTGTTTTTTTTTTAATTTTTCATGGTAAGACTTCCTAAGACCTAGGTCTACGTCCAGTAATATAAAGTCATTTCTGACCACCATGATTTAATTATTCAATTTTGCGTCCCCTGGGTGGCGGACGTATTATTTTTGAAGATATAATACGAATGTGTGGGACGTTTAACTTGCTGGCGCTTTCCATAGCAATTATTCTTTAGATGACCTTTTTAATAGGCAGGTTTACGCCAATGCAAGCTGTAATTTCTTTCCCACTTGTTCTGGTTTAAGCTATACAGGGTTATTGGTAATTCAGTGCGTTAGTGTATAAGGCCTTATTGGGGAAGTCATTAGTTATAATTTCAGCGCTGAATTACGAGTAATATTTATAGTAATATTTTACAAAAAAATGAGATGACTAAATAATTATAAAAATTATAAAAATAGCCCTGTATATTTTGTATATTATGTTTGTATATATTTTTGTATCATCGAGGGTTAAAGAGGCAGAATATAGTACCTAAATTTTGTCAATTTTTTTAACATCGAAATCATTAAACTTTCATTTAGCTGATCTAAATGAAAGCTTAATGGAACTTGATCTAAATGAAAGCTTAATGAATGCTGCGAACAAGGAATTGTACACCAATGTACCTACTGAATTACCTACCATAAACCCTGTATATTGTGTAGTGTATGTTATTTAAATATGGTGTATCAGATTTCTAATTTTACACCTCCATTTTGTGTTGTGAGCTCGTAAACTCCATTGCAATCATAGAAAGTTATTACGTCCAACTTTACAACAGATAAAAGTGCACGGAGCACTTCTACTAAAAGTCTGAAACAATTTGTGTAACAGTCAGGTGCATTTTAAAATTGGATGAACTTGAAACATGTTTTCGCTTACGAGAAAAGACTTGAGCTTTTATTGTCGTTCGATATTTTTCTACTGGTTACTTCGGCCGTGGCTAGTTACCACCCACCGGGCAAAACCTGTGTCGCTACGTTATTATGACCGTGTTCCGGCATGATGTTCAGTGAAGCCAGATGATGATCAATTAATATTTATCCCGCCTTCTAGGTTTAGTCTGATACCATCTACAGAGACATCATTGTTTAACATCACGCGAGATCGCGGTCAAACACTTACCAATTTTTTTTTTGGGTTACGCCGGGAAAAAATGCGTTACGCATACCCTCCCATCGGGGGTATGGGAGGGTTATGTGGGACTCCCCGTGCAGAGCGACTGCACGGGTAAACTCACTAAAACAACCCGGCGGCACTCCCGCATCGTCTTTGTGACAGGGAACTGGGAATCGGCAGAGCCTTGCATCCAGTAAACACTTAGGTAAGTGTTATGGGTTTAGTGTAAGTGTGTCTTATAGGTTGCTTGTCATAGGTTTTGTTTTGTGGTACTAACCATTTTGTGGAACTAACCATGGCAGAAGCAAGTAAGGTAATATATAAGTACCTACCTATACAATTTTTTTTTTTTATGTGATGAAGTAGAAGACGAGCAAGACGCTCTCCTGATGTTAAGAGATAACGACTGCCCATAATCAGTACAGTGTTACCTAGGATTTCACAATTATGTGAAATTCTAGGAACACTGCACCAACGCTTCTTACTCAAGAGTCATAAGATGTTAAGACTCTTTAGCCCAGTAATTTTACTAGCTACAGTGCCCTCCTACCGGAGCACAGTAATGTTTGCACATCACTGCTCAGGCGGTAACAAGTTCAAAAAAATTAGAAATTAAAAGTTTTATTTTACGTAAGTACGATTTGTACCCAAAATCATGTTCATGTTAAGAGTCCATTTAGCCATCGCCTCGTTCCCTTATTACCGAGCTAATTTACATTCGCATGATGTAACTTACATGTAATATACGAGTATCTCGTATCGAAGTTTAACGACGAAAGTAATTGAAATGTTATTTAGTTATTAATTTCAGCATCATCTGCCTCACCACCCAGGCAGCTCACTCAAGGCTACCTCCGGGGGCTCTTCCATGCCGGCATTTGAATGCACTTTCCCTCATATTAAATGCAAATACCCTTATAATTTCCTTATTATACTAACTTCGAACTTAATATTAATCGAACCGTCTCATCGATTGCTCTTTAACAAGATTGAGAAATAAAAAGAACGTAAACTGGTCAAAGGAAGCTTTTGGAATCGGACACGAGTAGCTTGAGACTCGAGACTCGAGACGTCTGTAAGCATCGGGTTGCATATAAATTGGAGTTGTCAAGTGGTCGGGCTCCCGCCACTGAGTGACGGCTCCTCGTTACAGAGGGGTCGTTGCTTGCTGTCACTCGTCTTTTTACTCTTACCCTCGTTGTACCGGCTCCGACGAAGCCAATTAATCACTGTTATGACGCGTGACATGACCTAATGAGCTCGAGCTCGACGCCGCTCGCATGCAAATCGACACATCAACTGCGATAATTACACTACAAGGTACTCAAAATGGACGGCTTTAGAAATGCAAACAAAAGGCCAGTTTAGGTGGTCTAATAAATGAACCAGATTTCTTTAGTTTTTGCTCCTTGAATAGGCCCTGATGGCTGACTAGGTGGGCATCGCGTGGAGGTGGCCAGTACAACGAATTCTGAGCTCAGCTCGCGCCCACCTTGATTGAGTTATTTGCAGTATTTACTTGGGTATTTGCGAACTGGCGGACAATGCGATTTCTTAGAAGTATGTGTTGACATAAAATCGACCGAACCAAATGTTCGTAAGAAACTTGTGCAATCCTAATTGTTAGGAATGACATAAGAACCGATAATTAGTCGTGTTCATTCGGAATTTATTATGTTTGTCCATTAACTTTGAGTTCCGAAAGATGTGATTAGGTTCGGAAGCACCTGCACCGCAGTTTTAATAAAATTAAGCAATCACAGCTGTGTTTAAAATAAATACTAAATATTATTATTTTGCTGAATTAGGGACCTGGGTGGGCTTAAATTGGGTAGCTTTTAATAATGGCAATCTAAAAGTGAATTAAAAACGAAAGGACAGGTTATAATTTAGTTGGTTATTTGGACAAATTAAGAGAGAACAAAGACTTTAGACATAAGCAACAAAAAACGGATAAAAACAGACAGTAGGTAATCAGGCATTTTTGTAGAATGGACATAAAAAAGCTTCATAAGGATTTAGAATCTAGAAGATTGGGTGACCAAGTAGAACAAGATAAGCTTGTCAGTCAGATGTCTCATAGGTCAGTCGCTTGTTTAAAATATGTTAGAAAAAAGTTGCAAAAACTAGTCTCGCCACACGCAGCGCCTGCCAAGTCCCACCACGTGCGGTCACATTGATTTGACGACAGACCGACGTGTGACGTGACCATGTGTTTATCAGGTTTAAGAAACAAATTATTGTTTGAACACATGCAAGGTTTTTGTAATAGGTTTGTTGATTGTTGGTAGATAGGAAACTGAATGAAAAAAACCACTGTCCATAATTATATTCAGCATCACAGGACTTTCATTTGTAAGTTCAGAAGGTCTAGTAGAGATAATTAATTTACGCGTATTCCCTCGCGCGCATTAATAGGTATATAAGGAATGCATTCATTGCATCCACAAGCTCGACTCGCACGCGTTCCCGTGATGCTTATTGAACTTTGAGTATTGAAGCCTGCGCACCTAATTATATCTCGACTTGCGCGCGTGATCATCATCATCTCAGCCGTAGGATGTCCACTGCTGAACATAGGCCTCCCCTTTGGACTTCCATATGTACCAGTTGGAAGCGACCTGCATCCAGCGTCTTCTGCGTGATAATTCGCGGCAAATTCGCCTGTTTTAATCAAAATCTTTACGCACGTTCGCATCCTAAGTACCTTTAAAGACAGGATTCAGGATCATTAAGATCTACATCTTTTTATCAAGAGTACGTGCATCCAGTATCCAGTAAGAATTAAAAATCATCATTACGAGATTTAATTACCGCTTAAATGCCGAGGCTCATGTAGATCGTATCAACCTATACCGAGAGGTGGTTGATTCGTTCATTCGTTCCCAACATGCGTACAATAAGTTCGATCACGATAGAGAAATAATGGTTTCTTTAGAGCGTACATGAATCGTCCCAATTACAGCTGAGTCGGCGCTTCGATACGCATTCTCAAATTAATTGAATTGATTAGCCAATTGAATTCGGTGCAATTTTTGTTCGGCTGACAAGCGATTACAGGGAATGTTATTGCGAATTTATACTCGTATATAATGTGCGTAATCGGATGCTGACTATACTATATTTTTATAAGGAGAGTTTATAGTTATAAAATATACAGAATTTATAGTTATTATACTTAGATACAAAACTGTTTAGGAATCTTCGAGTGATCGATCGCGTGAATGAGATCTTTCTAAGCATTTAAAAGTGCCTTAAGTTCTAAAGATCACAAATGACCAAGAACCAAGGTATATCAAGGTATTTTCCTTTGCAATTTTTTCACTTTATCGCTAACTAGTTACTTCCATAACTTCATATTATTTAGTTCAGTAATTCTTAGTAAAGTACATAAATAACAAACATCCATTAAACTCTAGTTAAGGAAACAAGTTTTTCAAGAAAGCTAGTTAGTGTAAAAATAATGTAAAGTAATTATTCAGAGCAAGTTGTGGTCAGCGGTCATTACTTAGTAGAACGCCTCGGCGACGCGACACTTTGATGCTTAATTACCACTGAGAGATGCAAGTTTTTAAAATAATTTAAAATATATTTATATTATGTTTTATTTTTTGATGCAAGTTTTTAAAATCTGCGCCAATGGTGCAATGGTGCAAGAGCACGCGTTCCCCATTTAGAGCTGCTGTGTCGAGGGTTCAAATTGCCATGATGATCGCCAACCTTCGTTAGAAGATGACACCCAAAGAAGAAGAAGAAAATAATTTAGACCAGTACTGACTGGACCAAGCAAAATCTGATCATCCTTGTTAGTCAGATCAGTCTGAATATATAAGTTGTATCTATCTATCTATCTTTAACGGGGGCTGGCAAATAAACCAGCAACACATCGACCCATTGGGATCTATTGTGTTTTCCCCTACCTTACCGTTTCCTACTCATGGAAGAAGTGAGTTATTTAAGCGGTGATTTCACTTAGTGAATACTGAATGATATAAGTTACTATATGGTCAGACAGTAAGTCAGTTAGTACGTTGCTCGCTATTTGTGCCTCGTGCTCCAACTCGCCAAGCAAATGGCTCGAACGCAGAACCATTTGTCTAGCGAGTTGGAAAACGAGCGAGTTCGTCGTTTTTTAATATAAAGTAAAAAGACGAGCAATATGCTCTCCTGATGGTAAGAGATAACGCTGGCGCTAACTAGCACAGTGCTACCTAGGATTTTACAATTATCTAAAATTCATCCAGGCGGTAGAATAACTGGCACTGTTGGGGTACCCACCTAGTTGACCTCCTGCACAGGAAGTCTACACCGGATCTTTTAAATAAATAATATAACATAAAATCAAATTTAATATTAAACAAGTACAAATTTACAAGTACTTATTTAGTTTTTTTTAGTGTATTAATTACATCACATTTTTATTTCCCCAGAAATGTTGCAAAGTATGATATTATTGGCGTCACTTCTTTTACGACGATATGCAATTTTTGGGATTAACTTTTATAGACCATCTAAAGGGTCCTTCAAGAATTTGTATCATTTACTCACATGCAGTTAAAAACATTGTAAACAGTCAATTATAAACATTGGCAATGAAAATACAGAGTAATGAAATAGTTCTATAAAATTTTTAAATATTTTATGTGCCTACATATATGTATTTATATTAGGTATATGTTTAGGTATGGTATGTGTTAGGTTTTATATTAGGTATATCAAAAAAAAAACAAATCCAAGGATATCAAAGCAAGGTTATTAAATAGCTTTAACGCTTGCTGCATAATTACAGCAATAGGATTGCTGTTATAATATTGAAGTCAATTTAATCTCATATAAGGAAAATCTATTTTACACCCTAGACAAAAATATTTTAACCGACGCGTCGGGGGTTAAATTACTTAAGTTATGTGGGACTCCCCACTTAAACAACTCTGCTATACATTCCCGCATTGTCTTTATGATGTGTGGAATTCGACAGAGCCTTATATCCAGTCCCAACCAATAGAGGCTTAATCATTTCGTCGTCATTGATGATGTCAATTCACTGAACATCTTGCGGTAAAACTGGGACCAAGAAGCAATTTATCCCGCCTTCTAGGTTTATACCGTCTACGGTCGCATCGTCGCTTAACTTCATGCGAGTCAAAAGCTAACCTATGTTGAATAAAAAAGGCGTTTAAAAGTTCTTGCTCAAAACGAACACGCTCTTTATTAAAAAGCGCAAAATGCATTACTATTAATGAAATTATGATGAAAGTTCCATCGTTATAATTTAAGAACTGTTCCTCAAAGGTAGACGCCAGACGCACATCTATCCGAGCCGAAATCGCCGAACGAATCGAATTCTTTATAATATGACATATAGGTTGGCCACGCAACCTATAAATTGTGATTTGACTATGACAGTGTAAGTAGGGTAACCTGTTCTGTTGGAGTATAAACCCCAATTATTATTTTGTTTTTTTATGAAATCTAATGAGTCCTTGCACACTTCTCCGCGACGAATCGTCCGAATTAGAAGAAGATTTCCTATACAACATTTAAAATTCGATTCTTTCGGCGCGCACTTAAAGACACGATGAACAAGAAGGGCCGAATCGTGAGTTGAGTCCGGCACAAGTGACCTTAATAACGTCTGTCGTGTCACCGCGACTTCGGAAGGACGTACTCGTCACGACACACTGACTTATGATTGTGGCTATGACACTGTGACCAAGGAACATAAACTACCTTTACCTAGTTACCTGTTGAGCGTTTTAAAAATGTATGCAAATGCTAAAAGCAAGCTAGCGTTGCGCATTTCGTGTATCATAGCGCTGCGCTCGTGAACATCGTCCATTCCTTTGTAATTCGAAAGCTCTGGGTTCATATCCCAGTGAGTGGCAAAAGTAAGTAAAAAACAAAAGCGTGTCTAAAAATTGTTTGGAATCATTATTATGTTTTGCAATAAATTTAAAAAAAGTAGTTAATTTAGTTAATGATAATTTTCGTTGCAAAAAAGTATTTACATAAGTACTTACTTAATATTACGTATTTATGATTACTTAGTATTCTTCTGATCTGTGCTCCATGTAATAAAATATTTAATTAGGTAGCAGAGAAATATAAATTACTTATTTATCATGCCGAATCAATGACATAAAAATATTCCGCATTATTGAGACTTTCGGGGAAAAGCTCTTATGATGACGAAAATATTCGAAAATTGTCTCACGTAATCTTCCCAAAATTACTTACTTACTGTTACAAAACCATAATATTGATATAATATGAAGTGAAATTAAACTTAAGTGTCGAAAAACACGTAAAATAAAATTGGTTACACCGAACTTTGATACAATGTAGCACTAATTTGCTCGTGTTTTTCGATTAAAAGCCTTGTTTATATACTCTTGCTGTTTATAGCTTTAATTTTATCTTAATCGTAAATTTTGGTCATTTGGAATGCTAAGGACATGTCGTTACGAGTAAAATTTGCACCTGGATAGACCATTTGGAGTCGGGACTTTATCGTGTTCTCCTTGGAGACTCATTGTATTTCTAAACTCTAGCGATATCTTAGCGCTCGGTTGATAACGACATGTGACCAAAATGTGCTGAAATCCTATATAGCACGGTATAATTATAATGGGCAGCCGGCAGCGTTACATTTTACCATCAGGAGAGCGTCTTGCTCGTCTTCTTACTTCTTTGTAAAAAAACCTAGAATAACAAATTTATATGCTACTGTATAACGAGTAAAACTCTTGAGAGCAGCTAGTATTAGATAATAAATGCACTACACTTAGGTACCTGAACCACCTTTCTCGGCTTTCTCGAGAAGTGTGCTAAAAACTTGAAATCCTTCCACATGCGAGTAGGTACCAAGTAAATAAAAAACAAAAGCTGTACACGAGCTGTATCAAAGCGATCTATTTCAGTGAGCAGTAAATAAGAGCCGGTCCGGAGTCCGTAGGTGCTATTTAGCCCTCAAGGTGGCATACTTCGTGACTTACCGCCGCGGCGCGCAGGTACTAAGGAAAAAAGAAATAAACGCCCACACGCCGCCTTAAAAATGTTAAAATAAATAAAGTGCACGTCTCGCGCCTTATCTCCGTCGCAGTCGAGGACAAGGAAGGGCGGACACTACAAGCGACGCAAATGCAATAATAACTGCACTTCATGGCGATTCTGTACAAAGACAACTTGATACGACAGCAATTTTTGTAAGCTTTTTTATGGTCTGTACTGTCCCACTGACCTGTAGGTTATTAATCATATGAATTTAAAAAACCTCACATTTCATCACAGTTTTACTATTATGCGAAGTATACATACGTACCTATATGTCACCGGAATATAACAAGATTCGTAAATTTATAAATTTCCTAGGACGACTTTCCTTGTTTGCGAAAATAATACAATTTATCTCTCGTTTGGAATCCTACGAAAAATTATAAATTTCCTAGGGAATTTATAAATTTACGAATCTTGTTATTTTCCGGTGACATATCCAATATTTTACTTTCAATTTGTTTTCGTAACTGAAAGGTAGATAGGGTTTATCAAGTATCTTTCAAAATTTTATAGAAAACAGCGAGCGACTAGATTGTCTCCACTCCTCCCATTTTATGTACATTATTTCCACATTCAGGACACCTGGTAGAACATAGCTTTAAATACCTTAGCATTAAGTAAGTCCTAGCGTCCACGTCGTGCTGAATAACAAAATAAAAGTATTTTTTATACTAAGAAGTGTATTGCAATGTATCCGAATGCAAGCGTGGTATGGCGTGTGCCTCGGGCAGGTGTATGCAGCAATAATGCACCATTCTTATTTCACCGGCCACTGAGAATACACATCTGATAGTATTATAAATTTACTTTTTAATTAATTGGGTCAGGCACTTTTTATGTTAAGTGTTGTGGAACAATATGAACTGTTATTCTGAACGAACCACCGGCTATTATAATATGTCTTTTCATTTACTTTTCACTCTATGCGGACAGCACTTTTGGTCTCAAAAATAACTCTTTGAGATTAAAACTTTTTGTTTTATAGATATCTGCAACACCATGATGTTGCCAACTTATTGTAGGTCAAGTACTCGTAAGTGAGGGTAAATCCGTCCATATCCCCCCCTCTATCCCTTCATCACTGAAGACCAAACACCGTCGGGGCCGCGGACAAGTGCTTCGGCGTACCCGCTGCACCGGCATTATTGCGTCCCGCAGGAACACCCCCAGGTTTTTTAGTGGGTATTTTCGGCGGAGGAGTCCCATATACCACCCTGCGCCCCCGGCTCAGGGTGACGATGCGTAATGCATTTTTCCTGGGATAAAAAAGGTCACGGTCATGCATATAGACACTGTTTTGTCCAGTGGGTGGTAACACAGCCGAAGCCATTAAAACCAATATGATTATCCGGCACTTTGCTTGCGACTCCTCCCATTAAAACTTCTCGCATTTAAAAAATACAGTTAACAGTTAAAATATAAAGGTAGCTTCTCTCAATAAACTCAAGCCGCATAGGTACTTACCAACTTTTAAAACTTAAAACCACTATTGTTTGATAATAAACGTCAGGAGGCTGTCATAAATCTCTTCTGAACAATGTCCATAAATGTTTTATTTTATTTAACGTACGTAGTTTAACACTGCGTATTTTTAAAAAAGTTAACGTCCATTTAGACAGCTATGTACAAAGATCAGTAAAAAGATATGTGCAAGAGGGCAGATCGGCTTGTGTTCTTTGTAAGAAAAACTGTTAAGATGAATTATTTTTATTTGATGCATTAAATTATATATTTACGGGTAAGAATAGAAGTAAGAATTAAAATGTATGATAGGTACCAGGTACATATTATAATAAGTTAAGGTCACAAATATTTCTAAAATAGTACAATTTACAATATTGCTGGGCATATAATATGAATATTATTATAATAATTTTATATACCTAGGCACCTACTTTTAAAGCTTTCTTTAGAATCTTAAACGGCAATTTTCTGGTACATTCCCAGGAGGCCTCTGCAATATAGAAGTCTACCACTAATTATAAACATTCGTACATAATATATTCGAAATGATACCCTTCTTCTTTAAAGTCAGTTAATAACTTTTAAATACAAAAAGCATAATTATTTCGTTACAGTGCAGTCACATTTTGAATTGCAAAGAACTAAGAACGATTTATACTCGTACATAATCTATAGCCTTACAAGTAAGTGGTTGTGTTTCGTCGCTGTCTCACGGATCAAGTCACGGTCGGCAGAACGTAATGTGGGGCTGAAAGCACTGACTTGCAAATTGTACGGATTTTAAAATTGCTTGGTAATGCTTAGTCGATTTTAAATGGAGCTACTTTAAATCTTAATTCATGATTTTTTGAAGTCTTAATGGTGGGTACAATGTGACATGTTCTAAAAATATTAGATAGCAAACAAAAAAAACTTTTCTCAATAAAAGCATTTGCCACCTATATAAAAAAGCTAATAAACTAGAAGCAACTAAAACTAGAACCAGAATCGTGAGAAGAAGAGTTAAAATCGTATTGAAACACAGTCTAATTAATACGAGTATTTATATGTATTATTACATATGTAGTTAGCACCCATTTTCTTTTAATCTAAGTTTAGCATGATGATTCTATAAGAAAATAAGCATACCTATAGCCTATACCTACTATTTCTTCTTCCAGAATAAAGGAAAACGATGAAAATTTGTAAGATATAAAACGTTAATACATTTAATTTAATAAAAAACGCAACTTTGGAGTTTAAAATGATTACACTTGATTCTGTACATGAACGGTAGGGGTTTTCAAGGATTTCTTTTTAAAATTTCTAAATTTTTTTTTTCGGGCCGCACTTATGCTCTCTGATAAATTTGTTCTTGACGATTCATCATCATCATCCAAATTCAAATACACACTCCGAAGTTCTTTTTATTCAGACTGGTATTGTACCAAAATTCTGACAAATATATTATCTTATCTTATCTAAAATTTGGTAGCAATGACGAGACGAGACATAAATTTGGTCCTGTTGTCCGTTTACTTAGTATTTTCTCAGTAATTCTTCATTTCTGATGCGAGGTTTAATCCAGTTTTCAACATCCTTTCATCAATCAAACCCAGTCCCTTCGGTCGTCGAAGCCCTTCGGTGTCGGTTATGACACGTCTATAGCACAGCTCCGCCACGATTCTCTCACAGAACTAGTCACGAACTTATACTTCACTTAATTAACTTAAATAACACTTTTTTCCAATGAAAAAGGTCGCGATTTGCTTTTAGCGAACCGGATCGAAGGCATCGCACGTGCTTCACCCCACACTTTATACAACTTTTTATTTTTAATGAGACTTTTTATCTTGACACTAATAAACACGTGGAAATTAATTTAAGAAGCATTTCAGATTTTTGTATAACAAGTAAGTAGGCAGTAGGTATAGTTATATATCTCTGAGGCAAATGTATAAGGAGCTTTTGGGTTAAAAAAATGCTCTCTTTATTCAACAGCGGGCTGCACTTATATATTCTCTGATAAATTTGTTAATGACGATCCGTCATCATCATCATCCAAATTCAAATATGTACATACATCGAAGTTCTTTTTATTCAGACTGGTTCTAACATAATGATAATATATGTATTATATAATATTATATTTTTAACCTATTTCATAACAAGTAGGAAATCTACACAATTTGTCAGATTTTTTAATGCGATTTTTTAATCAATAATCTTTTTTTTTTCACTTGACAAGTGTAAAATACTTCCATACTTATTTCACGTGAGTTATGGTCCCACAGCAATAAGCCTACTTACAGTTATTACAGGCCCTAGGCACCCAACTTTTATAGAATTACCTCTTTACCAATGACTTACAAGAGCCCTCAGGGCCTTCATTTACGAATGTACTTTAACGCCATAAGTAGTTCAATTACTCCTTGAAAATAGTTTACAACATTGCATTATAACAGAAATATTTATAACCAGAACAAGAAGCTATTCATAAAATAAAGGCAGATATAACTGTGTAAGGATGAGTGTTTGTTACTTATTTACGTCAAAATAACTAAATCGAATAACCTTAATTTGATCCTAGAAAATACATGGATTTCTTTACAGCGGATCAAACCGCCATATGTATTTGAAAGAAAGAAAGAAAGAAAGAAAAAGATTTATTTACAATAACATATTTGTATTACTAGCTACGCCCGGGGACTAAGCTATTTCTATACCAAATATCTGCTCAATTGGTCCACCACCCGTTTAGGCGCGAAAGAGTAACAAGTGAAATTTAAAAAATACTTTTTAAAAACAAGCTTTAATTATTATTATTATCTTGCATCATAAAGTACTCGTCAAGACGAATCAAATGAGCCCAAACTCGATGGGGTTGCGTTGTTTTATGACAGAGTTCCTTTGGCCACCTTCCAGCTCCATCATTAGATCAGCTCGACGTCATAAAAATATTGCATTGTCATCCGATTTACACACACATGCAAATTTTCAGCTCAATTGGAAACCGGGAAGTCGGTCAAATTAAACTTGCAAGATTTGATTACAGACAGACAGACAGACAGACAGACAACAGACAGGTGAAAGTAATATAAAGCTTGTAAAAAACGTACATCCTGACATCCAGACATCCATACATTCTTACAAACTTTCAAGTTTATTATATTAGTAAGATTAACTGCGCCCAGCGGTTTTACCCGCTGTGCTGCAGCCTAGGTATGTGTTATTCCAGGGTCTAACCTATCTCTATACCAAATTTCAGCTCAATCGGTCCACCCGTTTAGGCTTGAAGAAGTAACAAACATACACACAAACTTTTGCATTTATAATATTAATGTCATAATCATTATTTCAGATACCACCTACGAAGAAATAATGTATTATTCGTAGGATACCACAACATTTTTTATATACGTACCTAGAGCCTAGAGGTATATATAGGTAATGTTTGGACCTTGTTGTCATTGGCTTGACGCGCTCAAGGATGATTTAAGAGCCAATAATTTAACTAAGGAGGATGCTCAGGATCGAGCAAAGTCAGTGGCGGATTTGCCCTAAGGCCCAGTAGGCCCGGGCCTAGGGCGGCCAGATATTAGGGGCGGCCAATCGTGACAAAAAAATCACTGATGACAAGAAATAACTAAAAGTACGTAAATATTTTAAAGGCTTCAAGGGGCCATGGGTTTTTCTCGGCGGCTCTGCTCTATAATAAGAATATTTATTTTCTCACCGCTCAGAACACATCTTTTGTAGCCTGAAATATAAAATTTTCTCGGCACTCGCAGCTAGCTGCTCGCGCAATTATAAATAGAATATTATGTATTTTTGTTCATCACTCATAACGAGCTCATTGCACATTTTTTGTAGTCTGAAACGTAAAATTTTCTCATTACAAGGTCTTTAAAATTTCATATTACCTTGTTCCTAAGAAAAAAAATTCTGGATCCGCCACTGTTTAAGGAGTGAGTAGGAGTAGACATGTTATATACGACGTAGGTGCAGGTATTAGGTACATGGACTGGGGCCTAGGGCGGCCTAGACAGTAAATCCGCCACTGAGTGGAAGAGGTATAGCCGAAAAGCAGACCCTGGTAGTAGTCGGGATAGTGCTCAGAAGAAGAAAAAGAAGACCTATAGGTAATAGGTATATAATTCTTAACAGTTATGTTATACTGTACATTGTTCATAATAAACGTTTAAATAGCATCGAGCGGCTTACAAGATTGCCTCTCGGACTCCGGTCAAAACAACCTGATGTCAAATATTATAGTGAAGATAATAAGGAAATATTACGTACGTGTGAAAGTTCGACGTTGTAGTGATCGTGTATGAGGAATTTCTCTCAGTTTATTTCCCTCGGGCTTTCGCATTATTCTTGTTTTCTTACGGAACCAGTAGTGAGGCGTGATTGTGCGATTCGGCATATATGTGTGAAATATAGGTATGTTAGTCCACCAGTCAATTCTGTATGTTTTTCTCACATTAAATCTAAATATAGGTACATATTTGTAAAAGTAAAGAGTGACTGGTACACTGATCTATCAACTATTAATTCTCTTTTCAACTATTACTACTCATATCCATCTCATGACTCTTGAGCGTTGGTACAGTGCACCTAGAATCTTACTATCTTACTGATGATATAAACGTAAAAGTTTGTAAGAATGTATGGATGTCTCGATGTCAGGATGTTTGGATGTATGTTTGTTACTGCCACCCGTTACCACGGCCAGTTATCTCTATACTCTATACCAAATTTGGTATAGAGTAGAAGAGATAGCTTAGAACCTGGAATAACACATAGGCTACAATACAGCGGGTAAAACCACTGGGCGCAGCTAGTTGTACATAAATGTGAGTCCTGGATGGCACTGTACTGATGATGGGCAGTGAACAGCGTTATCTCTTACCATCAGGAAATAGACTTGATCGTCTTTTTCCTTCTTTGTGTATAATGTTCTTTGTGTAAAATAAAATAAAATATAACTAGCAAAATACAAATTCACAGATCTATTGAAAACCGTTGAATGGAGTTGAAATTTGGAACATAGGTTTTATGACGAAGACCTACGCTAAGAAAGGATACCTTCTATCCTATTCACGCGAGTAAAGCCACTTTTAGTAGAATTGTAGACAGGCGCATTCCCAACTCAAGACATAATAAAGTTCTGCAAGTCAACTGACAGTAGATATAATTTTCTGCTGCGTAATCTCTAACCTGATAGCTTCCTATCCTTTGTCGGACGTTCAAGTCTTGCTGACGTAGCGTGAAATACGCGGCGTACGAACCGTGACGGTCTGTCTGACCACTCATCGGTTACGCCCCTCACTTGCAAGGATATAAAGAATAAGATATTCTTTTTAATGCAACGTTTTAAATTCAAAACATAATAAGGTAGAGTTCGCATCTAACTGTAGTGCAACCTGCAGAACTATTGGCTAACTCACACCCACAAAGAATGATGTCCAGTTCAATGTACATTACTGCGTTTGTTATTTTACTCATATTGGTTTAAGCAAGTAATGTACGCATGTTTGTCTGTGTTTTACACGTGGGTGGCTATATATGTATATAGCCAATAGGCCTGCTGAAATTTATGAGTGGCAAACTTTCCCACCGTTTTTAAATGGTTAGGAGTTAGCGCATTCACAGGCAAAGCGACATGCCATCTACGAGTCGCCAGTCGCCTGGGAGTCGCTTGCGGTAAACTTTTGAATATATATTTTTTTAAAAACCAACCTTTCCAGTACGCAATCAAATTTAACTAACATATAATTATTATGGGAAGGGATGCTTCCCCATCTTTCTTGTTGTTGTTGCCTTGGTACAGAAGACCACATATGTTCCTCTGAATTTAAGCATTTTTAATAATATGATCTTTTCTTATCTTGTAACGGGGGTTGGCAAAATCAGCAACAAATCGACCTATTGGGATCTATAGTGCTTACCTTTTTATTGACCCAGGAAAAATGCGTTACGCATCATCAACCCACGCCTGGGGGCACGGGGCAGTAAATGAGACTCCCCCGCCAAAGATCGGTGCGGCGGGGATACCCACTACAAGCCTGGGGGTGTTCTGTTGTACGCCATTATGCCGGTGCAGCGGTGCACTCATGCGTTTCGTCGCCAGGATATAAAGATGTAGGATATAAGTGGATTAGGTGGCTCGCAAGTCCATAATACATTACATTAGTCATTAGACCTTATCTAAGTACAAGTATGATCACGCACTGCATCTGAAGTAATTGACGTAGGTACGAGTTACGAGTACATCACGTCGGTGCTAATCGCCCGCACGTTTATTTGCGAGTAAATCACAGTTGAAAAGTGAGAGGATGATGTGTACAGTACATCCAAGGACTTGTGGTATTACGTCGTTATTAGATAAGTATTCGTGCTTGGAGATAAATACTCAGCTTGGTTTTACCTACATGTTCTTTAGATATAATGTAAAACAAACAAAAAAGTAATTTATTGACAGTAAAAACAGAAAAGATACACACGATAAAAAGTATACAATTTGAACAATTCTATTGTCAAATGGGATAGACTCAGCATTGTGCGGCATAGTGGAAAACACTGCGCAGCACTGGTTTTCAGTCTATGCCATACGCGAGCGCCGGTGTTGTAGTTTCAGCGGGATTTCTCACACATAAAAAAACTTAAACTAATAATTATGTACATCTACTTTAGGACGTCTACCGTAGGACATCCACCCGCAAAGTGGACAGACGACCTTATAAAGGTCGCCGGAAGACGCTGGATGCAGGTCGCTTCCAACCGGTATATATGGAAGTCCAAAGGGGAGGCCTATGTTCAGCAGTGGACGTCTTACGGCTGAGATGATGATGATGATGATGACATCTACTTCATTTAGTTAGGTAAATATTATAATATTAATTGTAATGTCGAAATTATTTGGAATAATAACTTTGATTATAAAAACCTATGTCGTAATAAAAAAATATCGTATTCCGAGTCCTCTGGAACGGGTGCCTCAGGGAACGCTATTTGACGACCTCGTGCGAATCTTTTTGAATGATTTGTAGTCGTTAGGCTGTGGAGTAGCTAATTAAGTATGGAAAATTACTACTGCACTAAAAAAGGATAACTTAAGATCATTCGATAAGATTTACGCGACATACTAAAGCAAGGGTTATTTTGCTAAAAAAATTGCAGTCTCTGTAAATAACAAGTGCCTCTAGGTTATTATGTGTGGATGTGTATAATCCGGCAATATAATACGTGTGCCGAGTGCAGCCGGGCTGCATTATTATAGTGATGCAACTTACATTTGCATTCGCGAGGGTATAATTTGTGCCTTACTCATTATTCTGTTGGACGGACTGGCCTCATTCAACAGACATTAATTGTGAGGAAAATATTGAGAATAAAGACATTATTTACAAGGATTATTTATTTTAGAGACACATACACACATATTATATAGTAATAAGTTCTTTTGTATATTTTTGGTTTGCATTAAAGCATTATTCTATTCTATTACCAGGGGTAGACTTCCTTTGCAGGAGGTCGTCTAGGTGGGTACCCCAACAGTGCCAGTTATTCTACCGCCTGAGCAGTGATGTGCAAACATTACTGTGCTCCGGTAGGAGGGCACTGTAGCTAGTGAAATTACTGGGCTAAAGAGTCTTAACATCTTATGACTTTTGAGTAAGAAGCGTTGGTGCAGTGCTCCTAGAATTTCACATACCTAATTGTGAAATCCTAGGTAACACTGTACTGATTATGGGCAGCCGTTATCTCTTAACATCAGGAGAGCGTCTTGCTCGTCTTCTACTTCATCACATAAAAAAAAAATAAAAAAAAAATTCTATTCACTAGTGGACCCGAGCGCACTTCATCGCGCTTAATAAAAAATTATCAGTGATCTTTTACTATATTATGCATGTATTATACATATAACCCTTCCTCTTGAATCACTCTATCTGTTAATGAAAACCGCTTTAAAATCCGTTGCGTAGTTTTTAAGATCTAAGCATAATATCATGGATTAGGTATATGAAAAGCTTAACTTTAACACTAAGACCTATGTATTGTTAGTGTTAAAGTTACAACTATTTTTTCTTACCTACTTATACGGGTACCGCTCTTTTACATAGGTAGGTAGGTACCATCAACATACATTCTCATATTATAACCATCAGTATTTACAACAACGTTCCTTGCATTATTTTAATATAATAATTATCTTAAAGTATCCTGAGTTCTATTCGTTATTTTACTGCCACAACTCAGCATAATTCATTGGCGAACATTCGAAATGATCTGGTCTCATCGCTAGGCCATAATTGGAGAGTAATGAGGGTGCAAGAGTCGTTATTTCCCGTCAGCTAGTTCGTTTTGTAGACGCGCGCCGTGCTACCGGTATTACATCGTCATCGTGATCTGAGACCTCGGGAGTTGTCTGCCATAGTGATTAGGATGTTAACTGCAGAAAAAGGCACGTTTTTTGCTATAAAACTACTCTTCATTTAGTTCTTATTTCGGTCCTAGTCACTATTACTGAGGTCTCTATTACTGAGGTTATTATTAGGAACTCTGTGCCAAATTATAATTAATTATAATCTACAACAATAAAAATGTGGAAAATAAATGATAATTAAAAATCTATACTTTCGATCTATACTTTTCTGCCATTTTAAGTGTAAAAGTATACTAAAATGGAAACAACAACTTCATCAATAAAATTCCTAAGTAGGTAAGAATTCTGTAAAGGTAATCTGCGCAAGTAAGCTCTCAGACTATTAATTCTTCGAGCGTGCGGCAAATGAAGCCTTTGAATCTAGAAAGGGCCTTGATTGCATCTCCCCATTCATTCCTATACATCTGCCTTTATTAAACCTCTTTCTATTTGTATCTTTTCATTGTGCGTCTTGTCTCGCTTATAATTTACCGACTTATTTGCTCTAGCAACATTCCACGCTCTAGATTTCGATAAAAACTATAAATTTATAATGCTGAGATCACGAGGGCCGATATTTTTGTGTAGTTGATTATTAAGCGGCGCATACGCTTCGGGAATCTGATGAATGTTGATTAAGTGAATATGAAAAGAAACAAGAAAGTTGGACTGAGGTACCACAGGCTTATATGTATTTTGCTTTACGTACCCTTCCTCCTGCTCCTTCCTCCTTCCTTTCCTTCCTTTTTTACCCTTCCTATTTCTCAGGAACCTATTTGTTGTGATTGATATACTGGTAACTAATCTGGTGGGTAACAGCGAAAGGCGTTATAACATCTTAAAAATACCAAATATCATTTTTTGCAGTCCTTTAAGAGTTTATCCATTCACAGCGGCATCTCACGTAAAGGGTTTTGTGATTTCGCTCGTTTCGAATGCAAACAATTGTATCGTTCAATCACACAATAAAAAACATCTCCGTCTCGAGAAACATATCAATCAACGTACGAGACAAGCCACCGTACTCGAGAATAGAACGATTGTAACCGTGACTGAAGGATCCTCACGCATCGGCTCACGTGCGATCTTTCTACAACCAGTCTAACTTAGCCTATTAACTGTTTAGTTTGTTATAGACGATGTGTTACAGGTGGGGGTTTATGTATGCTGGTGTAGGATGTAATTCTCCGTGGGATCAGCGGATCACGAGTGTGGAGGCGCGTGCGCTGCCGACGCGGGCAGGAGGCGAGGCGCGCACGACGCCGCATAAATTAGAAATGACGGCCGTCAAAGACGCGAATATGAATGCGTTCATGTTGATTGTGTAGCACATTTACACGTGAAATGAGGTATTAGAATTGGTCCTAAAACCAACTAATTGTTATACCTCATTTTACTAATTTGGATTTCTTTTGACGAATATATTATGATTTCGTGTTCTTATTCTTTTGGTATTTACTGGATCATGTGATTGTGTGTGACTGAACTGTAGCAGAAATTTGGTTGTAACTCTAGACTTTAGAATAAAGGTAAATCCGCCATATACATATATATTTTTAAAATTAGAATATTTTTCCAATGGTTTATGATAATTATTATTATCAGGCAGACCAGTCAGGTTGTTTGCCACCTCTAGCTCTGGCATAAAACGCCGATATTCAATTAATCATTGCCGTTGAAATTAAAATAAATCTTGCATCAACCCAGATCGTATAGTCAGCTTGGGATTCATATATCATGCTCAAGAGATCCGTAAATCAAATCAACATTACACGTACGTAAGGCTGTGAAGCTACTAAAAGGCTGTAAGAGCCTTAAGGGATAATAACTACATATACATATGTATTAATCCATTGAAATTGGCTTGCAAAATGTTCCAGATCCTTCACAGTCAGAAACGAGTACATATAGATACGATCAAAAATGTTTTAATAAAAACTATATAAGCCCAAGTACGTTTTTTTATTTGTAAATAACTTCTAAGATACCTATAACGCTAATAAGATTTTAAGTGGGGGACGTGCTATGTCTAAACCGTGATTTCAACAAAATACAACCGTGTATTTGTTAACCTTCTTATCCTGACGTTGAAAAACCGACACAACGCGCGCATGTTATAGCACTTGCTATAAATCCAGCAAATAGAGATAGAGAAATCGTTTCATGTGTTTATAGCGGCAATAGCGCACGGGCATCCATTATAGTGTACCTATACGCCTGGGCGAGCGGTCGGCGCGTGCCTGGGAACCGACGGCGCGCGCGCGTTCTCACGGCCTCGCTGACCTGCGCCCGCGCATGCCTCGCTCCCTGCGCTCGCACCTCACTCCCCTGCACACAGAACAAGTAACAAAAGAACATCAGAATAGAATAAACTCTTTATTGCATATGAAATTGTTACGAATACTGTCACAGTGTTATTTGAATATTATCATCATTGAAAAGAATAAGCTCGGTTATGTTTAATTGACTCTGTACATATTATGTATTTATCAGGTGGTCCATTCCACCGCACTCTATGGAGTATGGAGGAAACTAACATAATATGGTCCCAATCATCAGCAATGAGGAAACAACGAAGAAGAAGTACACACGCAATCAACAATCGCACAACTACGATGTCTTTCATCAGGTCGCATTAGATTAAACATATCTCGTCCACTTGCTTTGAATAAACAATAGTATCGAACTCGCACTTCGTGAGCGTTGTACATTCACTTCAGTTCGACGCTTGTGCTGATACAAAAAGAAAGGCTAATGTAATCATATTAAGTGTTGTATGGCCTCTGTCTCGCCGCCTCGCCAGCCTCTCATCTTTGCTTTGGTAGCTAATGCCACCTACTGATCTCGCGGCGACTCGCGCCTTTGTGTTTACGGACGCTTTTCTTTTGACTTGATCTTACGCGTCGGTAAGATAAGCTTTATAATTTTTGAAACACGGTCTGTCTATACTTATATTATACGAGTTAGTTTGTATGTAGACGATAACTAAGATATCCTTCATCAGGAGTTCACGCCTGGAGTATCCGATGCTCATACATTATAACTTTTCTTCTTATTCATTAATTATAGGCTTTGACAACGATTTCGTCTGATCTTAGGCGACGATGCGACCGAAGATGGGAGTAGACTAAACCTAGAAGGCGGGATAAATCCCTGGCATGACACGGTGTAGCGAGTTATCTTCACTTGTTTTTCACACTTGTTTTTCGTCCACAGTATAGCGACTGGAAAAAACAAGTGGAGATAAGTCTGGTGCCGGCTTGTATGATAAGGCAAAGACAACGATAAGTCCTATCCAGCAAAATCAATATTGCAAATAATTTCGTAATTGAAGACAGCTACAATTTGCATAAGTGCATTAAGAAACTATTTCTATATTGAAATTAAATGGAAACTCGTGACTGTGAGAGACGATTACCTTCGTAGGGCTATTGAAATAAGCACTCAGCTCTGGGATGTTTTATATTATTTTACCCTGCATGAGGATTATCGTCAGACCAATTACAAAAAAACACCGATTAAAGTCGTTTATTGGGAACAAAAACTTATTTAATAAAAAAGGCAATAACTCTACGTTATTTACAAGTTTTATTTTTTGACTGTGTTTTAATAAAGACTAATCTCTCTGGCATATAAAATTCACTTTATAAAGGAATATATGTATATAATATTAGAAACAAAATTATACCTAGATTTGAGTGAGTGTGTCAACACACACGCACTCAAATCTAGGTACAGTCGACTCTCGTTAATTCAAACCTGCGATAATTCGAACCTCTCTATAATTCAAAGCAATCACGAGTTCCCTACAAAATCTCTTTATATTTCGAACTAAATCAATACATTTTTATGCACTTGGTAATTCGAACGAAAAAATCATTGCTTTATAACGAAACGACGCGTTAATTCGAACTCATCGGCATCCAACACTCGACAATTCAAAGTTGCAGAGTGAAGGAGGCGGAAAGATTGTACGGTACAATCTTTCCGCCGTACAATTTGTATAGTAAGTACTTACATTTTGAGACAAGTTAAAATTTGTATCAGTGAACACGAACCTTGGCTTTTGTTATGATTAGTTTGACTATAATTTGACACACACTTCTCATGAATTGGTTTGTTTAGTCATCATTCAGTTACTGTTACTCTTTCGTTGGTATACAGATTAAAAGTTTGTGTTAGTTAAGAGGTCTATAAAGTATAAATGTTTGACGATGGCTGAAAAGAAAAAGTTATTCGAAAAAGTAGAGGAAGGTGAGAAGAATAGTCTCTCTCATTCGATACCTTGCAAAGCCTCCGTCTACAAAACGAAAGCGGTGAAAAAGCATTTCAGGCACTACATATTTCTCTTTAAAAAAGTTATTGAGCAGCAGCAATGTGTGCTTTGAAGCAAACCAGTATAACAGAGTTTTTTCGAACGATTAATTAATTTACATTATGAATACATGTATGTACACGAATCAACACTTAATAATTCGAAGTTATATTTATTTTCTCTCACAAATTTCGAACCATTTGATATTTCAAACACTCGATAATTCGTAATATTTTAAGAGTACCTCGAGTTTCGAATTAACGAGAGTGGACTGTATAATTTTGTGTAATCCTTTTCATGCCAAAACGGCTGAACCGATAGAGCTAAAATTTGGTATGTAAATAGCAATTAGACCCTGGAATATCACAAAGGCTGCTATGACTACCTACTGTTGAGCGTGTAAAAACCGCTAGGTGTTTATCATGTTCATATAAAAATTGACGTTGGTGAATTCCACCACAGATCTACTTCTTATTATTTTCGCAATATTATTCAGTAGGTACAATATCCCATCAGCCGCTATAAAGGCTACATGTACGCTCGTGTAGTTTAAATCTTTTTAAAGTCAGTCCGAAAAGAATGCAAGCGAGGTTCCCACGCCGAGCTCAGGTGGGTAATTCCTGGGTAATAGGTACAAGCCCCTGGATCAGCTTTTTGCACACCATTTCACCGGGCCCATTATCGTGTAACTCTCGAATGGATGAAATTCTATATTATGAAGGCAAGACTTTGTTGTTTTGGACCGAGATGGTTTTTTGATCTTTTGATTGCTTGGACTTTATGAAATGCGGAGTAGATCATGTTGGTTGTATTGCGAGTGACCATTTTTAAATAGTTCTAGTCATGAAGTATAAAATGTAAGTAGGCACCATACATTGATCAATTTTTTTTCTTCAGATCCTGCTATGGTCTCTAACTCTTCGGATAAAAAATTAAGCGATAATGTTCCTGTTTTTTTGCTTAGATATAATAAGTCTGTACTGTCACATTGCTGTGCAAAGACCTCCACCAAATCTTTCCAAGTATCTTTTTCCTGTAGGTACCACCTCGGTCCAGTCGGTCTAGTACTTTACTTATTGGATTCCCGTCCTTTACAATGTTAAGATCCTTTTAATACCTTAAATACTAGAAACAAGGCGCAAGTCTCAGACAGTATTGAGCATCTCATTCAAGCAAGCATGCGCCGCGGCACGTCCCCGACAGGTTAGATGCAATCTGTTTGCTTTATGGCCGCGGGTCGGCGAGCTTTATCCTCTGATTATATTATAAAACACCTAAGGTCTCAGGTTTACTACCTACGGAGCGGAGGTGACACGCCGCCGCGCCTTTATAATCATTTGTTAGCCGCAAACTTAAGATTCTGAGAGGTAAGATTGTGTTAAACGAGTTTTTCAGATTTGCAGAATAAAAATAACACAGGAATCGAGTGTAGAGAACGCTTCCGCACTACATCCGAGTCTAGGAATATACGAAAACGGAAGCGTTCGTGTTTTTTTTAATGTAATAGGTGACAAACAAGCAGACGGCCCACCTGATGGTAAGTTTAAATGTGCAAAATGTTCTACGGCTGCGCTGGATATCACGGATTTCACATTTTACGCATTCAGATTGGGTTTGGATGGGATGTTGAACTGAAAGAAGAATATTATAATTTAATATAGGTCCATATAATTTTTTATGAGCGTGATACTAGTAAATACCCACTCATCGAGGACATGATTCTGCGATCCTGCGAGAGAATGTCCATAAAGCGACGTTTATTACTCGCCTGTAACTCACGCGCAGGCTCGTTTGCGTCATAGCAATATTTACATAAAGAATGCTCGTGACCTTAGGACATTTAACCAGGGAATAGAACCCAATACTTATTTATATGCGAAAAATTCTACCAGTTTCTACGAGGAGAGGAACGCTCACTAATACTCTTACTAATGGATTTTCGATGACGTCACTACGCGCGCACCCAACAAAATTAGCATAAAATATATTCACACAAGCACAGCACATAATATGAAGGTACTTATGTGAATACAGACATACATACAGAGATAACCTTTATTGTTACAACTACATAGTTATATAATAATTAAACCACTCAAACCTCTTCAAACCACTTACATGCAATTTTACTATAATGTTTACGTTTTCTATCAATTAAAACTACAAAAATATATTGAATATTGGAACAACAAGGTTATGGTAACTTGCTGTGAGTTGTTTTCGCCGGGTGATCAATCTTTTTTGGCCGCCGGATCGCCTGACATTGTCGTTTCCAGTCGGATATCTAATCGAAGCCCGTGACACTGCACACAGCCTTATAACAATACGATGACATTAACAAACGAGCGTAGTCCGGGCACGTAGCTACCTCGCGACTGGTGTCTTCATCTGCATCCGACCAACGCATCTCGGCTCCATTTACTTGTGCTCTTGCGCATGATACATTATTACATACTTCTTTGTAACTTCTTAAGTTATACAGATAAACAACTCTATCGAAAAACCACATGATAATAAAAACTTAACAATCCTATACTACTGCTACTGTAATAACTATTAAATATACCTACTACTGTTGCAATTATGGTTAGTTGGGTATGCTTTCTCTAATATCCTCATTAAAGGTTTTTCTGAAGTATTGTTATATTATATTAGCCATTTATGTCCCACTGCTGGGCAAAGGCCCCCCTTTCGTCACGCCATTCCGTCCTGTCCAGAGCTATATTTTTCCAGGTGGTACAATGAGAGTCAAGGTCGTCCCGCCAGCGTTTTCTAGGCCTACCGCGACGACGCTTTATGTTGGATTGTGAAGTATTGTGTAACTTAAATCATTTATTGATATTACAATATCATTTACCATCGAATATATTTAGATGCAATTGAACTAAAATATTATCGTTCATAGAATTATGACACCTGTAACTGATTTCGGAAAAATTAGATTACCAGCTATAAGGTTTACCCAGTCTATTATATAGACAAATACATCTGCAACAACCGACGTAGGCAGAACCACTGGTGTTGCAGACAGACGTCTTTAGACAACGATAACCGTTTACCATTAGGCCGCACGCCTACTTGTGTGCATAAAAAAAGTCTGGTTAAAAATAAAAAAAATCAGCAATCTGCATAGTACCTACCAGCGGCTCTAGCATACAAGCAAATTGACATACGAATAAGACTCCCATTCCACTGTCAAGAGTATTTGACGTTTTGTAAGAGTACAATGACATTGGGAATAGCTAAATTCTCTTATTTATGGTAGGAGTCTATGGTTATTTTTTTTTTAATGTCTTTACTTGCTATACACGGTGCGACTGACAGAAATGACGATATTGATTGTGCAAAGACGCACATAATTACGATGGTTGTCTTTTGCATTCAATAAAGCCCGTTCATATCGGTTTGTAACAAACGCGCGTGGAATGTGCCTTAGTGTATAACGTATGCCGCTTTAGTCTTTTTATGATAATAAAAAGGCATACAGTTTGAAGCGTACGCTTTACGCCCATAAAACGCGCGATGCTGTGTTTACAAGGGGCGACCCTGACTATTAGCCGGGATATACGCTAGGAAGAAGAAGAAGCGCGATGAAAAAATAAGCGCAAAATTCTGAATAAAATGTATCTTTAAATCTCTAGCATCTCAATAGGTTCTACGCCTATTCGAAAGTAATCACTAGGGACTAGGCCCGGACTGTAGGGTAGATGTTTGATTTTTTTTTCATCCCGCACAGCAGCATTTACCTACAATACGCGCGTTAAAGGATTTTTTTTTGTTGTTTAGTTATTTCTTATTTAAACAAACTGAAAAATTAGGAAATAATCACCGAAATGTTAGAATATTTAAGCGTATTTCAATTCAACTGTGTATATTGTATAAAAATATGAAAATGTCAAAAATGCGTTACTTTTCTTGTTAAAACGTTACTCTTTGTATATCTGATAAGGTTACTTTTGTAGATAAGGCACTGGCAACACTGCCCTGTTCCGACCTTCTGGAGATTTTTAAAGTTTTCAGGAATAAATTATCTGATACTAAAATAAAATGCGTTACCCCTGCTCTCCCATCGAGGGTACGGGAGGGTTATGTGTCCCGTGCAGAGCGACTTCACGGGTATACCCACTATAACAACCCGGCGGCACTCCCGCAACGGCTTTGTGACGGAGGTCTGGGAATAGGCAGAGCCTTGCATCCAGTCCTATAATTCTCAGGCTAGAGGTAAAATAACTGTGAACGGTCTATACCATACACGGCAGATGACGTCAAACCGCGCTACGACACAAGGCTCTTCAAAAGCACCAAGTGTGAAACTAGCTTAACAATAATAAAAGCAGCCAAGTGCGACTCCGACTCGCCCATGAAGAGTTCCGTAGCAGCAAATAACATTATATAAAAGTTCTTATAGTTTAGGTTGCAGGTAACTTAAATTGCGGTTTACGATTTACTAGTAGACCCGCGCATACACAAACAAACAGTGAACAAATAATACCTACTAGTATTCTTTTATCTGTGCCTATACCATATACATTTAGTCTTTTACTTAATTTGTTTGTAAAACTTAATTCCGCACTCGTTGGTAATTTGGCCGCATTTTAAATCTGTGAAATCTTTAAAAGTATAATTTATTCAAATTACACGCTGTAAAGGGCCATATTGTTCTATATTTAATGCACAATTTATTTACTTAGAGCCCTTTTCACGAAAAGAGTCCCTTTAGCGGGGCACCACCATCGCGCATAAAAAAATTATAACATTCTGATTTCTCATATTTAATTTCTTAATTTAATTAATTTTTACTTTATGAAATAAAAAAATATTAACGATATGAAGTACAGTAATAATTATCGATTAAATTAAATAATTTAGTTCCGCTATATTCCGCGGGACCTCTTTCGTGAAAAGCACTCTAAATGGATAAGAATTAATGCTATATAGCTTAAAATCGCTTCGTTAATAGCGTGCTCATTTCTCGTAAAAAAATAAAGGATAAAAAATGGTTATTGTGGATTATTCTTAAGGACAGACAAAAGAAGAAGAGAAGTCATAGGGACAGAGAGACGCGGAATGTGACTTTGTTTTATACTAAGGATTCCGTTTTTTTTTTATTTGACTACGGAACCCTAGAACCATAGCCAGTGCTTTATCAAATTTTTTTAGGAGGAACCATAAACAAAAGAGTGTTCAATGCGCGCGCAACTTTGTCAGCAGCGATCCAAAGTCAGTGATGTGCAGGTTACAATATCGAACCAAAATGAAAATTATCGATAAAATCGAACAAAAATATTACAGAGAAGTGTTTGAATAAAAAGCAAAAATTAAAATACATTCTGTGATTTATTATGCCATTGTGATGATACTATATCAGAGAGATATAATTACGATAGTTAATATTATTATAATAACATTGTCTAAATAACTAAAAGGACTGAGTGACTGACTGATCTATCAACGCCCTACAGCCTAAATCGCTGGACGGATTGGGTTGAAATTTGGAAAACAGGTAGGTTTTTTGACGTAGACCTCCGCTGAGAAAGGGTTTATGTCATGTTTTATAATGACTAAGTATGTGTAATGTGTACCAATGCTGTTTTACTTATATGGAAGTGCAATGTTAATAAGGTAAACAATAATAAAACACGAAATGAAACAAATATAATATTTAATACATTTATAGAAAGTTTTGTAGTTGAGTCAGCCAATTAGGGCTGAGCAGAAGTGTTCCTTGAATATTTTATTGGTGGCGCTAGTGCGCAAGTTTACCTTATTCCCTCACCTGTTGTTCAAGCTCTAGGAGCTTGCTGTCAAAAAGCACGCATCTGTTTGACCAAAAGTTGTCCTTAAGTTAGATGCAATTTTTTTGGATTTGCATGCATCTTTTTGATTGAATGCCAATAGTCACGGACAAATTTATACATATGACTTTTAATTTCATCACCCATAAATTGTGATAGCGTCACAAAATTCGCAGCACAAACACATAATTTATTAACAACATGATACTTATTATCTAAATATATAAAAGGATAGACTGAGTGACTGACTGACTGATCTATCAACGCACAGCTCTAACCGCTGGACGGATTGAGTTGAAATTTGGCATATAGGTAATAAGGCGTAGACATCCGCTAAGAAAGATTTTTAAAAATTCAACTCAACGTGCAAGAAAGGGGCCCAAAGTCAAGTAACATACTTCAATAATGGCAACGTTATCATGCAAGCTAAGATATCTTTTTAAATCAATTAATAATTAAAACCATAGTTACCGTAAAGGAAGACAATGGCACTTCGTTTTTACGTAACTATACAATACTAAGGCCTAAATGAGAAGTCAGCAAAGTGCATGGAACTCATAACATAGTAGTGGTCGTTTTAAATTTTCTTTTATACTTTCCTCCCCGGCAATGTTAACCATTTCCTTTTCAGCGATATGTCAGCTGGAAATCTGTGAAAAGTAAAGGTCGTAAATAGTATTTGATAAAACATGATTATCGAATAATCACGGACTCTCAATATGTCACATCACTATTCAATATGTAAACAAACACCACTGAGCATATTATAAACACTACAGACTACAACTACTGAATTAAACTAAGAAAAATACCGATTATCTAGAAATGAAAGCCGTACGATTATAATATTATGCTGAATAAGGATTATTTAACATGAACTACATACACAAAATCAATCTACTAACAGAAAAGCGATGCTTACTAACCTATGAAAAGTCAATGATTGGGTACTTACGGATTATTTAGCTCTGCGTTGTTTTATACTGTGTGCAATATTTTTTTCATTATTAGTCAAAGCATGGTAAAGAGATGCATATAAAGGGCACGATTTCCATTAAATAACTATTTTTTTCACTGAAAATATGTCAGTAACGATTCAAATACTATCAATTTGTAAACAAACGAAACATTTGATTATGGTTCATCCACAATGTGTGACGAATGACTTGTCGAGCAATAGGTAGGTACGCCGAGTTGTTCGTCGGAGTTGGCTGACGCACACAGATTATTTACAGGGTTATTTCAGTACATGCTATATAGTGTCATAGACAGTACATAGCTATGGTGTATAGGGCCTTATTGGAGAGGCCATTGGCCATGTTTTGAGCGCAATATAATATGTTCCGTGAAATTCATTATAGGTTAGCTTTTGACCACGATCTCGCTTGATATTAAGCGACGATGCGGCCGTAGATGGTAGCAGTCTAAATCTAGTAGGCGGGATAAATCTGCCCTGGCTTCACTGAACATCATACCGGAACACGGTCACAATTACGGCTTGGCGACACGGTTTTTATCTATAATTTTTTTTTTTTAATCGAGGGGATAATTTATTTTTTAGTATCTTTGTACTCGGACAAAATATCAGAATAGTATTTGAATTGTTATAATTAATAATTATTAATCTAATTAAATCTAATTTATCATAATAAAAGATGCTTTATTTAAAAAAAAAATGAATAGAATAATACTTGTCGGCTTTTCTACCCGAGTCAACGGAAAAAATAGTTTCATGAATGCATATAAAAATAATCTATGCTCCTCCGACTAACGACTCGGCGAGTCATTCCTCGCATAGTATGGATGAACCATAAGCCTCTTCATAGAGGGTAACTTAACTTCTTGGCGGAAACCAACTAGATAATATATATACTATGGAAATCAATGTGATTAATAATATAAATGACATTTGGCGTTGACTGTCAGTGTTGTAATGACAGTGGGAGTAGTGACGAGTCATAGACAAGCAGCTTGCTACTCTTGTGATACGTCAACGCTACTCTTAGAATAGCGGTGACGAGTTTTTTGGCGGCAAGCCTTGATCATATCATTAGCTCCACGTCTTTTGCTTAATAATCGTGTAGAATTTGATTGTTAGCGTGTAATAATGGTGGAATATTGCGTGTTAAGTGTTTTTGAATGTGCACAGATGTAGGCAAGTGATATGGTGCTGAAATATGAATTTTGGTGCCCCCTCCAAAACTCCTCCGAACTTTCAGTAAAATTCCACCCATTTTACTGGAAGACTCACGTGACTAGACGAGCTATTAAGCTCACTCTGACTCTGACCTGACTAACTAACTTATTACTTAAAAAATAACATTTAACTTGACACTGGCAAAACACGAAAGTGGAGACCATAATTTAATATCCCGTGAACATTCACGAATTTTACTCGACACTGGCAAAATGCACATGTTGCCATATTATTAAAAAAAAAAAAAAAAAAAAAAAAAAAAAAAAAAAAAAAAAAAAAATAGCGGTGACAGTGGAATGGGAGTCTTATTCTTATGTCAATATTTTTATGTGCTCGGGCCGCAGCGGCTTTAGCATGCCACATGGAATCCCGACAAAACTTCAAGAGTAGAACTGTCATCTCATACATTCACAAAAGTACAATGTATGGGATGACAGTTCTACTCTTGACATTTCAGCGGGATCCCGTATGGCATGCTACGGGCCCAGGATCATGAGAATAAAACTGTGAAGTAGTATTTTTATATAAAGAACTCGTTAAAAATCATATAAGACCGTTTTGGCACGACTTGCTTAGTCACGTGCGGGGCTCGTGCGAGGTCGACAACAAACAGAATAAAACCTCAGGCGGCGCGCGATCAGGGCTCGAAGGTGAGGCCCTGCAAAAACGCGCTACCTGCGTCCCAGCCTTTATTAGAGCTTGACCGCGATCCAAATTGAACCACTATATATAGACACTAGCTTATGCCTGCAGCTTTGTTTATATTAAGTTTGAATAAGGCTATTAAAATCGCCTTTAGAATGTGCCGTGCAATCCCCTCACTCTTTTAACCGACAATACGTAGGAGGTTTACAAATCGACGCGAACCTATTTTTTTCTTTTAAGTTTTAATCTACACATAGGTACAAAATTCGTAACTCTTTTTAAGAAATACTTATTAGCAAGTAGCAAGTGAATAGCTATAACTTTGAACTTTCTGGACAAGCTTTTGGGGGTTGAATTTAAATTAATCTTAGGGTATACCTATTAAGTTAGGTATACCTGATAATTGTTTATGTTCAAATAATCAAACTCCACGCTTTAATTAAGCTGTGCTTTGATCAGTCAGTCAGTCACACTTCTTTTACAGATGGTTATACGTTCATAAATATAGGTGAACCTACCTGGTACCTGCCGAAAAGAAAAATAATCTAAGTCGGCTTTGTCAGCGGTAGCCGAAACAAGTTATTTAAATTCAGAGATCGTCTGGGAGCGACGCGACGCCTGCCTCTGATGCAGTCACGATCATCATGTAGGTACCTATTTGGCTTTTTGGTGAATCCAAACTACTGCAATTGTGAAGTGAAATATCCAAATGAACAGCTTCCAGAGACCTTATTACCTTTTTGCACTTGTGGCAATAATTACAAGTCAATAATAAATAAAAAAAAAAGTGTGAGCTCTTTTCTAATTGTAAGATCCATGAAATTTACCCACGTAAATGTTATAGACAAAACTGTTCAGATTTTATAATAGGCGTTCTTCAGCTATGTCGCTTAAAACCTAACCTTGTAATATACGACATATTTAAGGTTGTTGCTGTTTTCATACAAAATTTCTGCTTTAGCGGTTCAGACGTTAAGAAGGAAATACAGACACAAACTCTTTTTTAATCTTAGGAGTTTCGGTGAAATAAAACGTTCTTGAGACATAGAGCCGTAAAGATTAAAGGCGTTTCTTAAGTAGACAAAGTTGTGAATCGCATTTTTATCGTTACCACTCTATGGCCATAACCAAATTTTATTTTTGACGGTTTTTAGTGATTACCACCAGTATAAATTAGCCCTTAAGGATACGTCACACTGAGGCGGCACGGCGGCAAAGCGAACTGGCCGCGATCCGAACGCGAACGGTCGCGAACCGAACCACGTCACACAGGACCGGTCCGCAGTTCGCGGCGGCAGGCGGGCAATGGATCAGGCGTGTTTGGTCACATTCTCAAATGGACATAAAAAACGCGGATTGTCATATTAGCAGAATGTCGCAGTTGCATTATAATATTACTGTCATAGCAGCATATTATCAAAGTAGCAATAAGATATTGTAGCAAATATTATCATTTTGGTAATAAAAATACTTCATCATCATCATCATCATCTCAGCCATTGGACGTCCACTGCTGAACATAGGCCTCCCCTTTGGACTTCCATATGTACCGGTTGGAAGCGACCTGCATCCAGCGTCTTCCGGCGACCTTTATAAGGTCGTCTGTCCACCTTGTGGGTGGACGTCCTACGCTTCGTTTGCTAGTCCGTGGTCTCCACTCGAGCACTTTTCGACCCCATCGGCCATCCCGCTCTGCGCGCTATGTGGCCTGCCCATTGCCACTTCAGCTTTCGTTCGTCTACGGATTTCTTCATTTCTGATTCGATCTCGTAGAGAAACCCCGAGCATAGCCCTTTCCATAGCACGCTGGGCGACTTTGAGCTTCGAGATGAGGCCATTGGTGAAGGACCACGTTTCGGTGCCGTAAGTCATCACTGGTAACACACATTGATCAAAAACTTTCGTCTTGAGGCACTGAGGTATATCGGACGAAAAGACATTGCGTAGTTCATAAAAATACTTAATAAAAGTAAATACTATTGGTAGCGCAAAAAAACACATGTCAAGACTTATCAACTCTTACGTTGCGTCAAGAGTACTACCGCTGTCATTTGCAAAGAGATTTGTAGCTTTTCTCAATATCATTGTGCATAAACAGAGTAGTTAACAAGCGTTTTTTTTTTAAACAAGCTTTTATTATACCATCTAATATAAAAGTACTTGTCAAGTTGTGAATAAAATGAGCTCAAACTCGATGGGTTTGTGCCGTTCAATAACATAGTTCCTATGGCCACCTTCGAGCTCCGTCATCAAATCAGCTCTATGTTATAATAATATTGCACTGTCATACGATTTATACAGGCACGCAATATTGCAGCTCAATCGGATATCGGGAAGTGGGTCAAATTAAACTTGCAAGATTTGATTAAGACAGACGGACAGACAGACAACAGATAGGTTAAAGTAAAAAAAAGCATGTAAAAAGGGGCGATAATAGAAAGAATACTCTTAATAATCCGCTCTTGGCGAATCTATTTGCTTGTATGACAATGTGCGAAAATTACATTTTTCGTCGAAATGGCATTTTGCGAATGTGACCAAGTTCACCTGATCCAACAGAAAAAGCGGTTGACAGTTTACAGCGGTTTGACAGTGAATAAATTATTATTCTGACATTGAAACTTCAAAAGTTCGCGCTTCTAGATTTTTCTTAGATCATTATACCAGCCGGATACGTAACAGTTAGGCATCTCCCGCCACCAAAACAAGAAGTGCTGGGCATAAAACTAGTTTAACACTAAACGATTCGTGAGTTGTTGCTTGTGAGTTTTTGACCTTCTTGTCGACCGTTTCGATCCTGTACGAGGATCTTCTTCAGGGAGTAGCTGCGGTTACTCGCCGGCGTCCGCACCCCGCTCCTCGTACAGGCAAGAAGCCGAAGTAAATTCAAGTTAGTATATTATGCTGTTTATTTCCAAAGATGAACATAAAACTAGTTGGCACAATTCAGGTTATCTTTATGTGTGTCGTTTATATTTATGTGTACTCGTGTGCGTAGTGCGTAATCATTATCACATAGCGTAGTGATATCATTATAAGTATTAGTGTGCGTTTCCTTTCCCCCTGCAGAAACTAGCAATTTTTTCACATAAAAATTTGATCTGGCTTCGTTTCCTGTTGGTTTAATTTTTCAAAGAGAACAAAATAAAAACAATGTGAATTTGAATTTACTAAAAATGTGACAAACAGGTCGTTTGAGTAGTATACTTTTTTAACTGATGAGATGTCGCTAGATATTCATTTGCCAGCTCTTCAATTTTCGTAAGGTAGATTCGATAACTATATTATGGGTCATCAGACCCTCTCTACATCATGTGGAATGAACCATAGGGTTCTCAGTCGGTGTGTCACGGCTCCATCATCAGTGCAGCTCGATAACACAAAGAAAAAACCAGATTTATTATATATTACCATTATGCTACAATTATTTAGCTAATTCCGCGTTATAACTGAGTTGTAAGATTTTTTTACATATGTAAGATAATATTTTAATTGAGTAGCACCTTTGATTTTCAAGCCTAGCAGCGGGAGAGAACAAGCTTAGCTTTAATTATCATAATTTTTCATTGGAAATTTCCATTAGATTCATGATTAAAATCGCACTGAAGTTGTAATAAAATACAACTCGTTCTACCGCACCGCGTGCCGTCGCGGCACGGACGGCGCCCGGTTCGCTCTGTGTGACGGCTTGTATTGACTTCCCTACAATACAGCGTCCGCAAACGCATTCCGCCGCGGAAAGCGGTCCAATTGACAAGTTGTCAGTTGTCATCAACGCGATCTGCCCGGCGCGGCAGACCGGACCGCGCCTGTTCGCGTCCGCTTTATGTGTGACGCCTCACGAACAAACTAGAACATTACAAAAATTCCGTCCCGGTTCGCGTCCGCTTTGTCCGCTCAGTGTGACGTAAGCTTTAACCTTAGGTTAACCTTAGTTTTTTACCTCTACCATACTTTTTTTAGTAATAATGTTTGCTCTTTTCTTGATTTATTTTTCTTTCTCTCTCTTTGCTTATTTAATTTTTTTTCTTTTTTTTTTTCAAAACGGTCATTGGTATAGACCAGTATTCATACCTGTACGGTTCATTTCATACTTGTACAGTTACAGAGGTATGAAAACAACTCATACACGTGCTCAATAAAGCAATCATCGAGATGATCGAAGCTCCAACCAATTACGGTCGTACAGACTCATTCGTTTCGAATCAGAATTAAAATGATAATAACACAGGCTGTGGTAAAACACGCAGATATCGCTTATTGACTGAAGGGAAGAAAAATTCAACAAATAGAGGTACATATTTGAAAATTTTATAGTTTATTGAAACTCTTTCGATACACATACCTTACTTACTTAAATATTTTTACAAAACGCTACTTGTCGCATAAACGGTAGAATTATTTTAAAATAGAAATTACTTTTAAATTCCTTTTGCAAAAATTATCACGCAAAAGCTTGGCTTAGCCTTTTTTTAATTATGTCAAAAAAAAAATGGTCTTTTGACTTTTGAGCGATAGTGACCAAGGGGTTATGAGGTAGATGTGATGCTAGATCACCAAGTTCGAATCCTGACCTCTCACCAATGACTACAATATAATACCTACTACTATTTCTTTATTCGCTATTCTGGACAAAAACGTGTCGCCAAGTAGTTATGTAGTCATACTACAGAGTCAAGAACAGTCTTGCACGTAACTCAGTGAAGCCAGGGAGGGATTTATCCCGCCTTCTAAATTTGCGCGCTGGTATCAGTTTAACAAAAAATCAAAGAAAACGTATTCCTTAGTACTATCAGAACTGTAAAGTGCAGTATCTACCTAACGTATTCTTTAGTACTCAGTACTTCTGTAAAGTGCAGTATCTGCGTTTAATAGCATAGTTTGTAGACAATAAATAAGAGATGGTGCGTAAGTCTTGCGCGGGCGGCGCGCGCGCAGCTGCTCGTAGCAAGGGAAGCCGCCCACCATCTTGCCCGTATAACATTTATGCAAAGTGAATGTTAATTCAATTTGCGCCTTTTAAGTGACCATTTGCAAGTAAATACGTAAATTTCGGATTTTTATTTATTGGTTCATATTGGATTAAGATATGGGAGACGATCGAAATTGTTGTTTTTTTGCTAGTGGTTGCTTGAAATTTCATCCGCTAAAAACTCCCCTGCCTGTTCAAACCGAAACAAGATTTTTATTACAAACAAAATTACATTGAAAATCTATGTAATCTTCTATATCGCTCAGGTTTGAAAAGGCCTAACTGAATTAAATAAACATTTTTTTTTTATTTCTGATTGCGACGTAACTTGCAATACAACCATCTACTACTTCATAATATATTGGTAAGTTATAGGTATGAATTATATATTAAGGTGTGGTTTGAAATAAATAAAAAACAACAATTCACAAAACAATATTCTCAAGTTGCTCATAGTTTACAGAGCCCAAGCAATGGTAGCTCACAATATGCCCTATGCTACTTAGACTAAAGGACATAATAAATCTTCGTATCGTCAGTCAAGACGGTCTGTGGTCCATAGAATGCAGTGTCAACATCAGCCTCTGACGGACAACTGTCCTCTGTTTACTCGGATACCCTTAAACGACAGGTTAAGTGGTCCAAAACGTGCCTCTCCTCTAAATGGGAATGCAAATGCAACTTTTCAAACGAGCACTTGTCCACAATGATTGACTTTTAAATGGACGGCAATCGTACGGGTTCATTAAACGACTGCTGGCAAAGTACTTACGAACCTAAATAATAATATTATGCGGAAACATACCTACACGAGGCTTTTTTCAAAGGCGGTTGGTTTTCACAAAGGTAGGTCCGCTCTGTCGGAGGCAATTTGTATCGAGCCCCGAGGTGAGGATGAATGGTTCCAACGGCGACTCGCCGCTCCCGCCGGCATACTGATGAGCCGCTCCCGACACTAAGACAGGGGGTCCCAATTATTTCTGTCCTCTCCCTATGCTACAACCTTTTTCGGTGTAACGAACGCGAGAACTCTTTTTGTACGCCGTATTTGTTGAGACGTGACTAAATTGGAACTGATTCTTCACCCGATCCGAACCTATTAAAGGAAAACCGCGCACATACGAAAACTATAAACGGCGTCCCTAATTAATCGTTAATTGCATTTTAAAGCTCAGCAATAACACGAAAGGAGATTAAATTGTGCGCAATTTAGTCTCATTGGACGTCGATATTATTTAAGGCCGGTTGCGCGGTGAAAAATTAAAGTCGGGTTTTCAAAAATCGATTAAGAGGGACATGATTAAGCATCGGGGTTTTTGCGCGCCTGTGAGCGGCTTAAGGTTAAAATGTTTGCATACGTGGCAATAAAGCAATCTCTTTGTAAATGATTACCTTATCTCGCAGGTTTTAAGCCCTGTTACGGAGCCTGTAACGCATAATTCTTCCTTTCTTCTTTTATACGCACTGTCAACCGAAGCCGAGAGAAATTACACCCATTGTAGCTAAGTTCAATGTATGTTTACAAGCCTTCGGAATTCTGCATAAATATAAAAGAGGATCGAGGCTTTGCGAGGCTTTTAATTTTACTTTTTGGATTGGATGCTTATAATCTTGGGTGTAATACAATACGGGACACTTCAAGAGATAATTTCGCATAAATACACAAAGATGTTTTTGTATTGTAAATACTTTATATGAAACCTTACCTAATGGGAACTTTAGTTCTTGCAATTTTATTCACTATTCACCACTAAACTCTTATTTACTTATCATAATAATATTATGATTTTCTCTATACATATTACGATGTTCCTCTATGCGCATTATCTATAATGCGCATAGAGGAATTATCTATAATCGGCATAGAGGAATTATCTATAAAGGAACATCGTAACCAGACTCGCATCCGTATTATAGTAGTGCCTTACACATTGCTGTACAATATATTATATTGTACAGCAATGTGTAAGGCACTACTATAATACGGATGCGAGTCTGGTTACGATGTTCCTTTATAGATAATTTCTCTATGCGCATTATCCATAATGCGCATAGAGGAACATCGTAATATGTATAGAGAAAAACGCAGCTCAAAATGAACCAATTGAGTTGAAAATTAGCACAGCAAGATTTTTCATGGGAGGAAGCCATGGGCGTAACCTTGTCATGCCACAATTGCAAAAAAAACTGCAATTTCTGAGTGAACATATTTAATTAATGAACCAGTTAAGCTGTGAGTGAAACTACACGATCGACATTCAACATGTGTGTTCGACATTTCAACGCATTCCCTTAATAACTTAATTATCAGTGTCGACAAAATATTGGCTGGAATCATCGATAAATTATATCGATCTCGTAGTCGCCTACCGCGCGATTTCATTACGAAATCAATAATCGAATTGCGTTCGAATTAATTGATTGTCTCTAGATAGGCCTTATCGATACCCGTGCATCGTCTTGAATATATCAACAGACATGAAAGATGACAGAAGGCAGACAATTAACAAAACGCATGACTTCTCTTATTAAAAAAAAACGCTAACCGCGATGCGTACATTTCTAATAGGCAATATTCCTACAAACAATTCTTAACATGTTTTTCTCTTTATTATTTTCATTTCATTTTCAACCCCCGACGCAAAAACGACGAGATGTTATAAGTTTGACGTATCTGTCTGTCTGTATGTGTGTGTGTTGTGTATGTGTCTGTCTGTGGCATTGTAGCTCCCAAACGGATGAACGGATTTTGATTTAGTTTTTTTTGTCAGAAAGTCGAGAGTGTTTTTAGCCATGTTTGGTGGAAATCGGTCCACAATGGTGGCCGCTACAAAATGGCGGATTACTTTTTTCTTCCACGACCCCCTCAATATGGGTATCAAATATCAAATGAAAGGGCCTAATGAGTAGAATACAGCCCACTATATAAAATTTAAAATCCAAGATGGCCGCCATAAAAAAATGGTGAATTACGTATTGCGTTGGGGGTTTTTTAAATTTTTAATTTAATTCACTTGTATTTGAAATCATAATGATTTCCTCGAACCGAGTTCTGGCGTGCCTAGCTCTTAAACTAAAAAGTACCGATGTACTTAAAAATACCTTTAAGTATTTCTACTGAGTGAAATTCAGATTTTGAACGACTCGAAATAATTTTACTACTGGGCGAAAAGCTAGCTAACGCTAACCTTCTGTACCTTTTTATTTTGGATACGTTTTTATTGTGATGTTCTTTAAAATAAGTTACCTGTACAAATATATGTGTGTAGGTACATATTATAGATTAATATTTATTGTGCTAATTGTGTCGATCTCTATATTTCGCTTCCTACATTAGCGTAATCATTTTGATGTGTGACTCGTCTCGAAGTTTATGGAAAAAAACTCTTCCGCAGCTCGTTGCGGTTTCTCGCAGTCATTAAAAACACATTAGAGTGCGATAAATTATTTTATTAAATGTCGATTCACACCTTTGCCCCTGGCCAGCGAGCGTACCTAATCGAGCAGCCTTGCACGCCGATCGTTACTGCGGTATTTTAGTTATTTTATCGACACTAATAACCACATATCTATCGTATAAGGGCTCATTTACTGTGTATTGCTACGAATGATTGGAGATTTTTTTTTTAAAGTATGCCCATATATAGTGCAAAAACAGTTTCAAACTAAAATAGAAGCCTAACTTCTAAATTTAGTATTATGAATCTCGTCGTGCCCAGTAATTTCACTGGTAACATAGTCCTTCAGTTTTGAAAACAGCCTGAATAAAGAAAGAAAGAAACACATTATTCGACCGCTTATAAAATCATAAAAAAACAAGACAATTACAATAATAATAAAGCACAAGAACATCCACTAAGCCGCTCATGGGAACTGCCTCAGCGTTGTGCTGCGTGTGTACAATGAAACACACAGCGCTGAATATTATACTGCTAAACGGATAAACTGGCAAAGTTGTATATACTTAGAGCAGTCTAAGTATATACATATATTTATTGCAAAAATAGCGCTTGCACCAGTTAGCGACAGCACTAAACTATCCAAAAAATAAATATAATACTCAATTTTGTTCGTTGGTTCAAGAAATAAACCCTCGAACCCCAGACATCGAAATTTTTGTCACTGAAGAAGCATCCATTAAGTACTTCTCTTTTCTTATCTCCAGGCGGCCTCCGCCATACTGTCATAAAAACTGACCAAAATAATATGATATGAAAACATTGATATTTACCATTCCGGCAAAATAAAATTCGCAATTAAGATCATAATTCTTTGAAATTAACTTAATAAATTATTTTTTTATAATGAGTCCCTTACAAGAGCACATAATGCCAAAGCTTAGCTGGCGCTAGATGTAATCAGCTAAGATGAGCAATAAAACCAAGTAAAAGTTAATTAACAACAATTACACGACTATTATAAGCGTGTTATTCTAGTTAATTGGTTAAATGTTAAGGAGAAAGGTACATGTATTAAACTGTACGCCTGTTTAATGCCTGTTAAAAGTCTATCAATTATGTACCTATAAATCCTATAAAAAGGTTTATAATTTTTTCATTATTTTTTATCTGAGGTAGACATGATGAAATGTAATATATTTATATAGTCAACAATAAAACTAAATATTCACACATAAATAAAAAACTAAACTATATATAACTAAAACTAAACTAAATCTAAAAAGGGCTCCCGCGGCATTGTTCCCAAAATGCTGGTAGCATTACCTCTCTGGATGGAAATAATAATGCGTTGTCCGAGGTAGCTGCCAGCCTTTGGTCACCGGTCGCTTCAACCAAACGTTCAGACAAATCTTTAAGCAAATGGAATGATGGAATTGACCAAATAAAATTTTACGTATATAAATGTTTTATATAATATTTACTTCATATTATATTTTACTAGTTTATTAGAAAATTATCAGTGTTTCGCTATTATATTATGCGAGTATTATAACTATACACATATGTATAAACATTCCTCTTGAATCACTCTATCTATTAATGAAAACCGCATCAGATTTTGATGCAGTTGCGTAGTTTTAAAGATATAAGCATACATAAGGAAAGACAGACGCGTGAAGCAACTTTATTTTATCCTATGTAGTGATTCCTATAATTCCTAAAGGCAGTGCATATATGTAGGTTGCAGAGAGGGCCTATCCTTTCTGCAGTTAAAATATTTTTTTACAGTTTAAGTGCGTGCATCCCTAATAGTTGTGTATAAAAACTTTAATTATACACTGTAATTGCTTGAACATTACGATTTTATGTTGCAAGTGATTATTGAGAGAGACCATTTATGATCAAAATTGACTATGAAACCCGCGACATCGTTTGTGTAGAACTTTATTGAAACTGCAACATATAGGTTCGCCACACAACCTATAAATTGTGATTTGACTCTGACAGTGTAAGTAGGGTAACCTGTTCTGTTGGAGTATAAACCCCAATTATATTATACAATCTAATATATAAAATTCTCGTGTCACAGTTTTCGTTACCATACTCCTCCGAAACGGTTTTGATGAAATTTTTTGTGCTTATCCGGTATCTATGAGAATCGGCCAACATCTATTTTTCATCCCCCTAAATGTTAGGGGTAGTCCACCCCTAAATTTTTTTTTTTTTAGACAAAATTTTTAATTTCTATTTTTTTTTTGATACAACATACAAAAATACATACAATCCTCAATTTTCACTCTTCTACGATCAACCCTTATTTTTTAATAGCCATTTTAGTAATTTAATCATTTTTCCTCTCCGGTCGAAAACTGATCAATCGTCATTTAATTAGTTATCCCCGCCAGATGTCTACAGGTATATACACGTTCTAACATACATACTTCCAATAAGTAAGCTATTTTTTGTCTACTCTAGAAATTACTAGGAAATTATTTATATGGCAAAACAACGTTTGCCGGGTAAGCTAGTATTTATATATTAATTATTATTTCAATATTTTTATAGACATACTAGCTGCGCCCAGCAGTTTAACCCGCTATACTGTAGCCTATGTGTTATTCCGGCTAAGCTATCTCTATACCAATTTTCAGCTCAATCGGTCGATCCGTTTAGGCGTGAAGAAGTAACAAACATTCACACTCACAAACTTTCGCATTTATATTATAAGTCTGATAGTGTGATTAAACCAAATCTAAATTTTATGGGACAAAACGGGTTTTTTTTTCATAAAAGGATTATAATATGTTGTATGTGTATGACAATGAAGAGGCACCTATGTACCTTCATAAGTAGTCGATAATTATGAAATAATACTTAATCTAAACTAATAATCCAATTTCAAAAATTCTTTCACCAATAGAATGCTACACTATATCAAATTACCATAGGACGATTCTAATGTTCATCTCACGTAACATTAAAATAATATTTTTTTTTAATAAACATTAGAAAAACACAATCATTAAAAGCTAAATAAAATAGCTACCTATTTAGTTTTATGGAGAAATTTGCTCCACCTCATTACTATCTCGGATCTTTAAACACCGCACTAATTCCTTTAAACATCCCAGATAATTATCTTTTTAATTGAATACACTCTCAGGTGTCGATTTTTATCAATATGCTGCGCGGGAGCTTAGTGGTTAGCATATTTTAAAAATTACTTATATACATTGAAAAAAAAAGGCATTAAAAAGAGTTTTAATACAACAGTAATGAAGCATCCGAAGTAAGTCCAATGACGAAAGAACTGATGTATTGAGCGTGCAGAATGAGGCACAGATTCTGCTTGCACACTACCGTGCAACCTAAAGATGAAATCGCGCTAAGCGGCAACAGCACTGCAGCGGCGCGGCCAAATAATTTGTATGAAAATCTCGCGTAGTACCGCGTAGTGCGGTATGATGTCCCATACATTTTCATACAAAGATACGTGACCGCGCCGTGCCGCGTCGCGCCGCTGCTTAGTGCGATTGGACAACCCTTGGTGACACGATTTTGTACAGGCATGCAGGCTTACTATGGGTGCATCATTTCTTTTGTACACAAGCAGTCTACCAGTGTTTTCATGTTTTGGTTATAATAATTCATTAATTTATGAGACTACTACAAAAGAATGTTTAGGTACGTGTAATGAGAAAAGATAGTCATCTGATTAAAACAGATTTAAAGTTACATTACTTTATCTCTTACAAAAATGAGCATTTTTTTGTAAGA